>JBBBDQ010001664.1:0-140000 GCA_037127315.1 Ascarosepion bandense | reverse complement strand
CATTGGAAAACAATCAAACTACTTATATAACTTGATATTAGAAAATCAAGTGCACACATGTTACACTATTTTTTACTTTTTCCAGTGATTCCAGTTACCAAAATTTTTTATAACAATTTTGTTAGTAACAGGTAAATTCTTAGACCAGGTATATGAATAGGACCACCAACTGAAAGTGATAGCAAAAAGACAATCTTAAAACATTAAGTTATTAGAAGCCAATTTTAACAGTTTTACTGTTGGAAAAAATCAATCAATTGAATGAATTTATTAGCACAAAAATCAACCTCAATTCTGATCACATCAGATCCAAAGATCACTACCAATAAAAAAAAAACTACTTTTCATCATAAAGGTTCTGCTCAGGGCATAAAATAATAATAGATAGTCAGTAATTATTTTGTAAAAACAGGAACTTTTTTTTTTACATAATCTTATTTTTAACCACCAATGTTTCATTTCTATAATTGGAAGGAAATATAATTTATTAATAACTCTTTCTTGGAATTTGATTTCATTAATTCAAAGTCAACAAATTTTACTTACTTTTTGTTGGAGTCATTTATACCTTTTAAACTATGTTAAACTGTTATGAATCACAAAAAACATTGCCATTTATTAAAAAATACAGAAAAGACAAAAACAGAAAGTAGAGAAATCTTTTCTGAGTGGAAATTGGGGGTAATTATGTAAGCAAAATAGAACATGCTTTTGTTTCAATAAAATGAACTTTGTATTCAATTGTCCAATGATTTCTCAAAAATATACACAACTTAAAGTCTTTGGAAAAAGTTGTTTCCTGCAATCTCTGAGTAAAACTAACTCAACCTTGAACAAGAAGAGATTTTAAAAATGTTCTCATGTTCACCCATTTGATTTCAGCCATTGTTTTTGTAGCACTATAAACTTTCTGAGTTTTTATAAGTATTTTCATAAATGGGTCAGGCTGAAAACGTTTCAGCGTCTCCTCATATTTGTTCATATTTGTCAGCTCACAATTTTCTCAATGGTTTAGATTATTGTTTCAATTAAATTATAACAAATACATCTTCACCTTTTGCCTTTTGTTCCTCAACTACTATAAGCTTTATTTTCTATATAGCCAATCTCTTAATTATCAGAAATGCATAACTTTATTTCATAGCATACACAAAATATAAGTAAAGATGACTTAAAAATATCAAGGATTTTCAAAGAATACAGTGTTTTCTAATGCATTCTGTTAGTATATTATCATTGTTAGTAAGCAAATAACTTCATCATATCCTTTCTAATAATCAAGACATTTTTAAATTGATTGTATCATAGATTATTATTATTATTATTTAACATTATTTGATGAACATCTCATTAATTTCTTTGAATCTATTGTTGTTTTATATGGAATACATATTATTTCTCTTATAAGTCTTCCATAATAGTAGTAAATATAGAAGAAAAATTTCAAAGTATTACATAAAATGGCTGTTTATTCATTTAATAGAAGCCATTAACAAAAGAAATAGGATTTGTAAATTTTTGATAAGTGTGAGAGATTATAACCTTAAAAAAACATTCTTTACAATAAAAATGCAAGTCATAATATTTGATATTTTTGTCAAAACCTTTTTTAAGCTGATATCATGAGTAAATAGAAGTATTTGCTGGTTCTATAAAGCTATATTATTTGAGAATAAATGGCTGATGATAAATATGAGAGGTAAAAGCCAGAGAGAAAAGTAAGAATAAAGAAAGATTAAAACCCTGCTTTGTTGCTAGGGATGTCATAAGAAATGATTTTTGCTTTATTTGTTTGTCCATTTCCTTTTATCTATTTTTCAATAGATAAAATCAGCTGCCATATTTCTTGAATCACAGCCTGATAATTATATTTTGAATTTGTAAATAATCTAATGCCTGCATAGATGAAATTATATTCATGGATTAAATCATCATTCCAAATTTCATCCTTAAAACTAAAATGGCTGAAATGTTGTAATTTAACATCAAAACCTGAAGTTCAGTCAAGTTTGGAATATTCATGAAAGACTTCACAAAAGGTTATATATAATATTGAATGAAATATATTTTATTAATCATTTACAATTTTGTTTCTATTTTTATCCTTTGTGAAGTTCAGTGCAACAAACAATGAAATTAAATTGCCAAATGTATATATATATATAGATAGATAGATAGAGAGAGAGAGAGAGAGAGAGAGAGAGAGAGAGAGAGAGAGAGAGAGAGAGAGAGAGAGAATTAACATAAGTTTGTCACTTAACTGATTGATGTTATTTTCAGCTTCCAACTCCAGAGTTTCATAGATGGACCTGTCTGTCCACTCTTCAGCAAATGATTGCTTATATTTTTTAATTTTTTTTTATGCACTTATCATTGGTGTAAATTTTTTTCTGTATCATTTGTGTTCATGAGGTGTAACAATTCTGGTGGAAATTCAGTTTGAGAGTATTCTATTCAAACAACTTACTCAAGAATTATACAGCTTTTTTCAGGTTACATTATTGAAGATAACGTTCACCAAATTTATATTGCTTCATTTAGAACAGATTAATTACATGCATTTATATTGCATATATATTTATATAAACATTGCTTTGATGTATGTTAAAAGGTTTATTTTTTAAATTGTTCTTTTTACATTAGAGACAAATTCTTTTTAATAGAGACATCTATATATATTGGGAAGAGTGAGTTGCAACCGGCACATTTAGCAGGCATAATAATGAACATAAAACATCCCAGAAGACCAGAAGTTAATCATAATATTTTGCTTGGCATAATCTAAAACAGCAGTGACTAAATTATTGTTTGTAAGAAGAAAGATTTCATTTTGAAATGCTACTAAAATTTTGCATAAAATTTATTAAATCCTATTAACGTCTTTCATGAATTTTCCATAAAAGTCAGCTAAGAAAAAATATTAGGAAACAAAATTTGAACAATTTTTAACAAGAATTTTTGCTTTCAGTCATTGTTTTTGTAGCACCATAAACTTTCTGACTCTAAAATATCTTGAGTGAATTTAACAGAAATAGAAAATAAAATTAATTATTTCAGATTTTATAAGTATTAAATAGTGATTTTATAAGTATTAAATAGTGAATATTTCCTTGATGTAAATTTATTGAGATGATTCTCTCTTCCAGAATGAGTGATGTAGTTTAGTAACAAATAGGTAACAATATATCTAACTGAAATTCTGCATAATTGTTTTGTTTTAAATTCACTAAATCAGAACAATATTTTGAAACCTTATTTTATGATAATTTTGGTTTGATGCACATAATATTGAGTAAAGTAAATAAAGGTAAAATTGCTTTTGGCTTTTCCATTTATTTTATTATCTTTGGATTTTTAATTCGATTATTCCATTTGAGAAGAAATTGTGCATTTTAAGATTTCTTACAAGAAAAAGGGAATTAAACTGTGAACAAATTTATTATACCATAAATAATTTTCATATTCATATTATTATTATTATCCTGTAATATTGTAGCCGTTTGTGAATTAAAATTAAAATGTGTTTTTTAGAAAAATTTAACCTAAATAAAAAATGAAATAAAATGTTGCAATCTCAAAGTGATATATGAAAATTACAAATACTAATATTCATTAGTATTTGTAATTTTCATATATCACTAAAAGTCTCTAAAAGTGTAATTCACCAAGTGAACATAGACTCGAAAAATTAAATTATTTTTCCCCATTCAAGAAAGATAAAATTATTGAATGAAAAGGAAATTAGAAGTAACAAAATGTAAAATATTGATGAGAAAATCATAAAAAAGCCACTTCAGTAAGAGATATAAATATTCTGAGATTCTGTTTAAACAAAACATTTTAAAAACCAATAACAACAGAAAACAATTTTTAGATGTAATAAAAACGAATTCAGATATGTTTTCTTTAAAAAATAAATTGTAAATACTGTCATAGAAAAATGATTTTAGACTCATTTTGGTTTAATTAATATTTATAAAGAAAGCTAAAAGAAATAACATTCTTTCTCATTATATCATCACCAAAATTTATGACATAAATTGCATAAAAAGTTTCTAATTAAAAAAGATATAAAATAGTTCTGTTTCAAAAGTTTTATTAATATTCTTTCTTGATGGTATAAAAAGAGACATAGCTTGTGAGTTTGATCCGAGAGAAAATTTAAATTATTAAAAGATTGACATTGATTTTATTGATTCTACTGAGTTTTCATCTGGTTGACAGCAGAAAATAAATTATTGGCACATATTAGGTCACGTTTAAAATTCCTGAGTACACATTAATTTTCTATTTTTTTTTCAAATAAATTCAAATTTTGAATTCACATATAAACTTTGGCCTAAATTCCACAATATGTTAGTTCAGCTTTGAATAAGAGACAAACAATGTGAAAAATGGCATGAAACCCAGAAAAGAAAAACTTTCTTTATGAGTTGAATTCAGATAAGTAATTTTCCAAAAGATTGTTTTTAAATGCCAACACCTAATAATTAGCTTGATAGCAAAACAAAGGACATTAGAATGAATAGACAGATAAATTACAAAAATGTCAGGAAAATCAAGTCTAAATATCAAAGAGAAAAATCTGATAGAAAATTAAAGAATGACTTGATGAAATCGATTTTTATTTAAGAGGTCAAAGTTCCTATTCTTACAGTGTACTATTTTACACACACACAGTTTCAGTGTCTAAACCTTGAATTCTAGATATTCAATTTTTGAGTCAGGCAAATTAATTTTTTCTCCTTGGAAAGCATAGTAACTCTCTCTCTCTCTCTCTCTCTCTCTCTCTCTCTCTCTCTCCTATATATATATATATATATATATATATTAAAAAGAATTATATAGTTGTTCTTTACCACTTGATGCTACTTAAATCAGAGATAAACTAAACTAGTAATCCAGTATAATCAAAAACCAATTTTGAAAAGACAAAATCTATATTATATAAATAAAAAATGTTTACATGGAACTTAATGTCTTCCATTAATACTTAATTTTTAAAAAATAAAAATATCCTCATAGAATTATAGATTTCAATTGATTTCACTCATTAGTTTTAATTATACCACATTGTTTCAATATTCATTTAATAAGAAGCATATATTGAAATAGATTTTATTTTTTTATGATGACAACATATTATTTTCAAAATAGATTAAGTTAAAATGTTTCTATATCATCTAATATATTTTCAATTCCTTCAAATTTAATTTAATTTGACTGTGTGTATGTGTATTTGCACTTGTTAGTTCTGAAAATAAATAAAAATATTTGTAATCATTCTTTACAAATAGAACAAACCAAAAATGGTAAATAAATTTCTATTGAAGAAAAATGAATCATATCAATTGTTACTTTTATTAGAATGTTTATACATGTATACTGATTCCAAAGAGCCTTGTGTAGATTACTGAAATGAGGTAATTCAAGTTTGATATTTATATTTGAAATATTCTGTTATTTAACTGAAAATTATTAAATTTGAAAGATTTTATTTCAATAAAGTTTCAAGATGGACACAAACTTGATAGGTCTCAAGGTGTTTAGTAGTTCATAAAAAAATTATATTAGTTTAAATTGCCAGTGTCATTTATTCATTTCAGTCACAAATTGATGTATAAATATACATATGAACTGAAAAATATATACAATATTTTTCAGTTTGATGTACAAACTCTTAGAATACAAATGTATACAAAATAATGAAAGTCCCAACAATTTTTCAAAAAAAAAAATTAATGAATTGAAAATTAACTTTTATTTTAAAAGATTTATCTTTCTATATTTTTTATTGTTAGTAAGTAAAATATAAAAATTTTATTCCTGTTATGAGAAGATTCCATATTTATATTCTTTTGATATTAATTATCCAATTTTGTAAATCTTTATAAATACTATACTTTGGTTTCATCTTCTTTGATTTATATACCATATTTCTTTTATTCATATATGTTTGAATCATAGACCAATAGTTTTAGTTTTAATGTTTTACTTTTAACCAATGAATTATATTTTTCCTCATTAGATAAAAAGAAAAGTATATAAAACTTGTAATTGAATAATCTTCATAAAATAATCAGAAACTTTTACAATACAAAGTACAAATAAAAATATTTCTACAAAATTATCTGTCATGAAATTGGATTTACAGTTTTGATGAATGATAAACTGAGAAAAGAAATAAGGTTGAGTTTAAATGTTCAACAGATAGAAAATAAATTTTAAAATCTTAGCTATATTATTTCTGTTCAAACTTGAAATGTTATAAACAGCAGTTATTTAGGATTTAGATAATTTCATAAAAACGATTTTCTTATGCAAATATTTTATGCCCTGAGGAGATAATTGAATAAATTAAACTGACTCACTAAACTGCAGTTATCAAAAATGAATTAGAGAAAAAGTGATGAAGAAAAGAATGATAATCTTGTAAATTGAAGTAATGAAAAAATTGGTAGCCATTTTGATTGAGATATGAAAAGAATAAAAAGAATAAATAGTTATAAGTATTCTAACATTTTGAAAAGAAAGTGATTTATAAGGGGAAAAAAAGAGAAACCAAATTTGAGAAAGAATACTGAAAAACTTAAATTGATGTGAATGCTTCCTGTTGTACTAATCTCAATTTATATTGATGAAGCCCCAACCCCCAGCTTTGTATTATCAAAATGTCTCAGTTTTTTACCATTACAAAAAAAATTGTTAATTTTTTTAACCAGAGAATTTTCTATTAATGTTTTGCTTTCATTTTAATGATAAATTATTTGGTATGCTGATTTGTTAAAAGTCAGCATATCAAATATTGAAGATAGAAATTCTTTTAGCTACTCAATAAATACATTTACTACTGAAAGGTTCCATTAGAACTGCAATGTAAAACAAATTGAAAGGTAAAGAGTCTAGAAAATGAAAAACTGAAAAGGGGTTTTGAAATAATAAAATGAAAAAATGTAGAAAAGAAAACAATTGGAGGTTGAGAATAAAATCATTCATTTATCATAAAACTTTAATCAGAAGTAAAAGTTAAAGAATTATAATCATTATATAAAAATAGGGAGAAAAAATTAATACCTATTTTTAAAAAGAACTTGAATATTTCTAAGTAATCTGAAATGATTTATACTTATAAGTACAGCTCTTTCACTGAAATAGACTTTTCTTGTTTATTTTGAATAGTAAATAAGTCTGCAGTTTAAATTCTAGAAATAATATTCATGAAATAACATTTACTTAATATTGTATTTTCATCTTGAGTTCAAAATAAATTCTGATCAATCTACTTTCATGCAGATTTGACTGCATCATTTAATGAACAATAAACTAAAGTTTTCATTTCTCAGACTTCAACAAGTCAAGTGTATAAAGAACTAAAGCAACAACAAAAATCAAATGGAAAGATAAAAACAGATTTTTAAGCAAATCAAATTGTTGTTTTTAATTTTGGTTACATAAGCAAAACCTTTCTTCAAAATGTATTAACATAAGTGATTAGTACATTCAATAAATTAAACAGAAAATAATCATTAAGGAACAGAATTTATCAGGAAATTTCTATGTGGAGAAACTATTGAACTAATTGGGTTTGAATTTCTGCTTGAAAAAGGTATGTAATAAAAATATGAAATTTTTATTGTTATTTAAAAATAAAGTTAACAATATTATTTCTTCAATCATTTTCAGAAGATTACAATTTATATAAATTTGAGGTTTTTTAATCAACTGAAAGTTTAATTTTTCACTAATTAGAATTTTAGAAATGTTCATTTTTCTTTTAATTTCCACCTGTCATATTTTTACTATTCTTGACAATTCATGGATAAATATTTTCTCAAAATATTAATTTGAATCTTAAATGTTTAGTAGAATCAACCAAAGAAGTTCTTGTAATATATTTCATATTTTCTATACATGTAACTTTAGATAGCATCATGAATTTAACAATCTCTATTGTGCTGTTTTGATACAAAATATTTTTCATTATATTCCACAGTCATTATCAGATAACTAAAAATATGTAAAATAAATCAAATTCAGATACTGTTCTATTTTTTAAAACATTTTGTCCAGAGTGTAGGTCTCATACATTGACACCCACACACACACATACATACGCATGGTCACGCGGCGTCTACGTGACAGTCGTAGTTCCCGCCAAAAACGAAGCCTTTAAAAACCGAAAACAGCACGTGAGACAGCAGTTAGGATTTCGTCCCGGGGCGAGGGCAGACAAGAACAGACATGCCTCCCTAACTCATACACACACACGCGCACTAATTGCGCGTAGCAGTTAGTGGCGCAAATATTTTTTATTCTCTTAATTTTCTTCTCTGACATTAACTTTCATTGAAACCGGACTCTACAACTTCTTATGCATGCTTTCTCAACACTATGTAACCTTTTTCAATATATTGTTTTTCCGTTTACTTTCGCCTTCTTGTTCATTCATAAATCTTGCTTCAAACCATAACGAATGTTACGTCGAGTCGACCGTTAAAATATAAATTAGTAAGTGGACGGCCTTCATCCACTACAATGGTGACCCCGACGTGATCTCGATTCGGCGTAATTCAGTCCAGCATCGTTGGAAATGGAACTCAGCATTCTTCTGTGTCTATCAACAAGAACTACTATTCAACGTCGTTATCTCCCAACTCTTTCTACAGGACTCCAAGATGGCGACCCCACACAGAATTTTTACAATCGCACACTAGACAGCACAACTGTCATCTCTCTCTCCCAGGTTTTCCAGAAAAAGAGTAACACAACGTCGACTTAAAGACGTTTCTTTCAGCATTCAACGCAATGTCACTCAACCAAACACAACGTCGACTTAAAGACGCCTTTTTTTCTCAACCAGAACACTGAGGAAATCGACAAGCCGAATTATTAATACTGGAGAATTGAGACCTCCAGAAAATTCGACATTAAACCTCGATATCTTTTTAGTTCTCTCAAACGCGTACACTCGGTATCAACAAGCTTCAATCAACCACTTTGCAAATCAAAGTTTATAACCAACTGTTAATTCTTCTAACACCAACATAAAAATCCACACGTACAGCAAAACACGGAAACTCTTACAAACGCAAGCAACTCAACGTGGAGCATTGGAATAAATTAGAAGATCTTTAACAGACACATCAACTACCGAGAATTTTCCAGAGCATGCCGCATCCTGGCACTCTGATAGGGGACACTGCAGCAAAATCCCTACTCACGCGCATCGCATTCCAGACTCTTCTTTTCAGCCTACGAGAGACAACCAAAAAAAAAAAAAAATTCACCTTTCACAAATTTTTCTCATTTTTCCATTTCACCATGTGCTTTTTGAGAATCCAATATGGCTGACCAGCAGTCAGACGTTTCAGCAACCTCCTCCCACACCTATGAGCAACGTCTGTGCCCCCACCTTTTTTTTCAGCAACCAGCCTTCTCTGTCATTTTTGGCATGATTACTACTACTACTACAGGCATCATCATCAACGTAACCAAACCACCATCTATACGGACATATTGAAAAAAATATTTTTAATATTTGTTTCAATCTAGGGGGGCTATTTGTAGGTCTCATACATTGACACCCACACACACACATACATACGCATGGTCACGCGGCGTCTACGTGACAGTCGTAGTTCCCGCCAAAAACGAAGCCTTTAAAAACCGAAAACAGCACGTGAGACAGCAGTTAGGATTTCGTCCCGGGGCGAGGGCAGACAAGAACAGACATGCCTCCCTAACTCATACACACACACGCGCACTAATTGCGCGTAGCAGTTAGTGGCGCAAATATTTTTTATTCTCTTAATTTTCTTCTCTGACATTAACTTTCATTGAAACCGGACTCTACAACTTCTTATGCATGCTTTCTCAACACTATGTAACCTTTTTCAATATATTGTTTTTCCGTTTACTTTCGCCTTCTTGTTCATTCATAAATCTTGCTTCAAACCATAACGAATGTTACGTCGAGTCGACCGTTAAAATATAAATTAGTAAGTGGACGGCCTTCATCCACTACAAGAGTAAACTGAAATAGCACATTTGTTTGCTGTTTTGTATATTTGATAAGAGATAAAAATAAAATAAAAACCAAGCTCTTGATGAGGGTTGGAGAATGTCAAGGAAACTGAGGCTAATGGAAGAAATTCAGAGAAAAAACTTACAAGTGCTGAAGTGGAGTGGGGAAGAGTCAAATGACATGGTAGATAGCAGCAGTATAAAGACAGCCAGCAAAACTAAAAGACACAATTTTGATTTTGGGAAGAATAAGATAGTAGTTTTGAAGCTTAGAATTTAGAAACACACAAAAATAAAAAGTAAAGTAAATGAAGATGAAAAGGAAAAGAAAGGAAAAAAGATAAAGATAAAAAATGATGGAGAACATTAAAAAAGAAACGGAAGAAAAATCAACTACAGTTAAAAATCAAAAGAAATAAAAAAGAAAGTGTGAGCAGAAATAAAAGATATCCTGAAAAAAAATGTAACTGAGTTGATAGAAGCTTTGATAACAAAAGCTTTGAGTGTGCAATGTTGAAAAATCAATAAACACTTGATCTTTGAATTTAAGCAAAAGATAAGAAGGTTGGGGATGAAAGTGGTAAGAGGTGTGGTAAAAAGGTAACAGTCTGAACACCTGGTGAAGAATCTTAGATCCATACCTGTACTGATATGATTGACTGAGTAATGAGAGGCTGACTACTTTCACATTCTAACCAAAGAACACAGTGGATTAATGGTAAGCTTTCTGAAATGTTTAGAAGCAACACTAACAGAAAAACTGGTGATTCTTTAAGGAATTTCAATTTTCATAAAACTCTGTTTATCAAATTATAAAAACTTTTCAACCCAAATAAATATCAGTAAAAATGAAATATTTGCTTTTTTGTAAATTTAAGAAAACAAGCAATTATACAAACATTATATATATATATATATATATATATATATATATATATGCACACAGGTATTATTGAATGTAACAATGAAAGATAGTTATGTTTAAATCAACTTTTCTTGGTTTCAAATTAATACAGTGTATTGACACATTGACTTGCATGCTATATTGTATGAATGACAGACTATAATTTCAAAACTTAATCAATTAATAAAATACTTTTCAACAGACTTAAACAAAAGTTTTTATTTCTAAGCCTCCTCCATGATAATGACTGATGGAACAATTAAAATTATCCCTTCCTCCCAATTGAACTCTGTATTTATTTGCAAATTTCTACCTAATGTAAAGCATTTAGTTCAAGACCAAGAAATATTGGGAGACAGGCCTTAATAAAAGGGAAAAACATTAATAATGGCAAAAGGCCTTGAATTAAGTGAAATAATAAGCATTATGAACTTTTATTCTAAAAAGAAATATTGGATGATTTTTCTTCACAATATTTTAGTGTTGTTTTTTGGTATGAGAAACTAAAAACTATATATTTGTGTCAGCATGTGAGCACTATATTTGTGAAAATGTTGATGTTAGTAAGACAGACAGAAAGTAGAAGAAAGGATTACTGAATGCATAAATGATTTGAAATTATATCTTGATATGACTATGGCAAATATGATGAAGATATTGAAATAATGAATCTATGTTAATCTTTGATATAAATAAAAATACAAACCTTTTTATGAAAAAATGTAATCAATACTACAAAAACTGTTGGCATTGAACAGAATTCACTAAATCTTACATAATTTGCTTTATGGATAACAGATTAGTCTTTATAAGGCAAAGTATCGATGGTGGATATCGAAAAATGATTGTCAAAAGGAGTCTGGCTTCCAGAAGAAGGAAAAATCAGAAAAATTCTTAACAGAAAAAAAAATTATATAAAACAAAGTAACAAAATAGAACCTCTTGATGAAATGTATTTGAGAATATAACTTGAATTAATTTTTTATGAGAAGATTAAGAACCCAAAGATTAAAAAACAATTACTTCAGAAATAAAATGTGCTGAAACTTGTAAATGTGCATTACAAAGATAGAATGAGAGACTGGCTAAAACAGACAAAAAATATTAAAAGTAATGTAAAAATTAGGTGATGAATAATATATTAAAAGGGAAATTCTATTTCATGCATTCATAACAAGACAAAAACATTCTCTTCAAACTAGTACAGATTTTTATTTTGAGTTTTTCCAGATATCAATTTCTCTTTCCAATTCTTCTTCTTTTTCTTCATGTTATATATATTCATCTCACTGAATAATTTTGCTTTTTTTCCTATACATATTTTATATATTCCTATATATATATATATATGAGTGAGATGAAAATAAATATTGATTTGATTATATAAAAAACAAAATTATATACAAAAGAATATATATATATGATATGTAGATCCTGTAAATGAAAGTAATCAATATATATATATATATATATATATATATATATATATAAATAACTGTAAATTTGTCTTTGAACACATCTCAAAAAACCCACCGAGTATAAACGCGGAGGGGAAAAAAATAGAAACAAAAAAAGAAATGAACTAAGCACTTGAACATTAGTCAAAGTACTAGTTGAAAGAAAAAAACCCCGAGGCGAGTAACCTAACACGTTAACTTGCCCTAAAGATCTAATTTGGTGAAACCTTAGTAAGTTCGTTGGCTCTCTAGGTTAGCTACTTTCTTTATATATATATATATATATATATATATATATATATATATTTCTTTATTTTACAGTTTGTATTGGAGAAGAATTGGAAAAGGATTTTACCACTTCACACACTTTTACTGGAAATAAATATTTTTTTCAATCTCAATTTTGCTGACTTTTAAGTGAAAAGGTCAAGTATATGAGATTGAATTGTGTAATGTGTCTATGCAAAGATTTGCACAAATACACATTATATATATATATATATATATATATATATATATATATATATATATACATAGAGAGAGAGAGAGAGAGAGAGAGAGATGTTCTTGTGCAGGAATAAAAAATATCTATACTGGATAACAAATTAACAAAAAATATTCAGTCAGAAATGTAAAGATCAATTCACCAAAAATATCATTGACATTTTCCCTTGAATATTCTAAATCAGTTAAGAAAGTCAGACATTTTATATAACACACAATATAAGATAACATGCCAAATCATAGAAAGCATTTTCTAAATATTAGTTAAATAAAACATTTTGGGAAAATATAACTTTCTCATTTTTCACTGGATTTGTATTTTGTGTATACATTATTTACAACCTTTAGTTTCACCACTATTTCCCAAGTAGCTCAGCAATTCTTTAAAATAAACACCTAAGCAGAATTATAACTTAGATTCTTATTTTTCATTTGTTTTTATATTTTAAAGATTTTGTTGGTCAAATATTATAGTTGTAAACAAATCAGTAAAAATGAATCATATTACTAACAGGTTACTTGTAAAATAGGTATGTAGGTAACAGTGAATGGTTTTCACCTGATCATTGATAGATTGAAAGTTCAATACCAAATGAAATAATGTTCTTCTGGTAATGTCTAAAATATGCTGACTATACCCCCTACAGATAGGCACTTCACCACAAGTGGTGGTGGTGGTGAGTGGGCTATTACTAGCTGTGTACTTGCAGGCAACCAACCCAACACAAGTTGATATGTCATAAAATTTACAACCCAACATGAGCTGATATATCAACCCAAATGAAATATTGATGAATGTCCTAATTTACAGAAGAGGCAGATAAATAATAGTTATGGTTTAACAATTTGCTAATTGAAAATCACTTGATATAGAGAAAAATATCCAAGATGTTATAAGAGACCAAATATGGAAGGCATGGTTGAGTCATGGATAGGAAACTGAGGAATTAGAGAGTCAAGTTTGAATTCCAGTACCTATGCACTAATATTTTTGGGAAAGGTACAAACTGAGCCCTTGGTTTGTGGCCAGTCTAGGAGAAGGAAAACTCTAAATTTAAATTATGTGTTGCCTTGTAGGTCTTGCCTCTTTAGGCAAATACTAGAAA
Organism: Ascarosepion bandense; assembly: GCA_037127315.1. Classification (NCBI taxonomy): domain Eukaryota; kingdom Metazoa; phylum Mollusca; class Cephalopoda; order Sepiida; family Sepiidae; genus Ascarosepion; species Ascarosepion bandense. The sequence goes on along the minus strand of JBBBDQ010001664.1, from coordinate 126,006 downwards.
AAGGTAACTTCAAAAACAAATCATATGTCATCTCAAAGAAAGGAACTGCACTCCCCTCAAACAGAAAATAATAGATGCTTTGGGCTTAGTACAATGATTCAAACAAAGACATGATTGGGACACAGCACAGTGCCATGGACCTCTCTGATTTCAGACTATTCGTCCATGTGTGTTTAATCTCCGACACTTTAGGCAAACTCAGTGATTACAAGTGGAGATTTGTCACTTAAATGTGGTAGGGGTATGATTGTCAACTGTCAAGGAAAAGTGAGAGTAAATGACTAAAACTAATTACTTCTGTGTGTGTGTGTGTGTGTGTGTTATGACAGAAGAAATGCTTTTTTAAATATAATGGGAAGACTTTCAAGCCTAAATATCAAAGAAAATTAAGGAATCAGTATGTATTAGACCTGAAAAGATCCATAATTCTTGCAAGATGCAGTTTTGTAGAACTCCTTAAAATTAAGGTAAACCAATTTATTGATCACTGCATGGGATTGGAACCAGAATTTTTGGGGTTGATTCTAAATAAAAAGATACATTTTTAGTGCAAATAAAACAAATCTTTCAGACATTGGAAGAAGTAAACTGCAACAAGATAACATTGTATTTGATTACAATGATTAGAGGAAGTAAAACATGATCGTTGTAGTTTACTTTCCACCAGTATTGCTAAGAGCTAGAAATTTATGTAAAGCTAATTAGAAGAAATCATTTTGATGAATATAAGACAGTGTTGTACCCCATTCAACTGGATGGTCAGTCTAGTTCCAAAAATAATAGATAAATTAATTCTCATGTTTTATACCTGGCATTGCTATTGAAAACATGACATCACCAATAAACAGTATTCAAACAATAGCACATGCAAAATTTCATTCTCTGATTGTTCTCTATGAATAACACACAAAAATAAAAGTCTTTGTGCAATGAGCCAAGGAGTTACCTACTGGTCACCAACATTTTGAAGTCTCTCTGATTATGTACTGCACTCACTCACATATTTATCCAGAACAATGTTTTATTCATCAAGTGTTAAATTTATTATTTTTCTTGATTTACTTTTAATAAAGAGTTTCAAAATTCAGAAATCATCTTTGCCATAACTATACATTTACCTTACTTAACTGTTGACATCTTTCATGTTGTCAGCAAGCATCACAAACAAATAGTATTTTTATCTTAATAATTTGATTTATAATTCTTCAATTAACAATAATTATCTATGACAGTGATTTTTTAAGCTTAGATGTGGCACAAGATTTTAAAAAATATTTTGGAGTTGGTGTGTTTTAATTTATAAGTGTTTGTCCCCAATTTACAGTAGTATCAGAAACTGGAGGTTTTATCAGGGATAAATGTTGAGGTCTCTTTAAGAAAGCTGAAGTCTTTTAATATACTCAAAATAAACTATAATAATAGTATGATAAAAAAAAACAACCTCAAGGTATTTTTTTTAAATTTGATATTTATTATTATTATTATCTGTAGGAAATAAAAATAAATAAAGAAATGTTTCTATTTATTTTTATTAAGAGATACTCAGGCTTGCATAATGTGACTAACATAAACCTGTACTTCTCCAGCAAACAAAGCTTTTGTATGCCTACATATTCAGAGTTGCAGAATTTTAGAAACAGTTTGAAAGAAAAGTCATAGTGACATAAGATGAGTATTATAAAACCTTTTGATTTTAAAAACCAGACACAAAATAATGGTAACATGAAAACAAACTAAATCTACAGACACATGGAAAGTCTTGTATAAATAGAATTATTTCATAACAAAACATTGCAACATTTTTAGGTCAGTCTCAATATATAAAGACATCTTTAAAAATATGCTACTTGGAAAGGAGGAATTATTTTCATTTATAAGTTAAAAAAGATGAGGATGAATGTTTTCATAATATTTGGACTGGTATATTTTCTGGATATCATCTGATAACACCTCAACAGGACTAAATAAATATGTACTTCATTTTATTTGAGAGCAGTAATAGATACTTACACATATAAACAGTTTATCAATAATGAATATTCAAATAATATAGATAAGGAAATAAAAAAATAATGAATGCTCAACAAATTAATTTAGCATTTGTTTATATAATAAATGCAATTGTACATATTTTATCTCTAATATACAAGCTGATTTCTTACACAATAAAAAACTGACAGGAATCAGAGCAGTATATTGTGTAAATAGTTGAAGATACTCAAATAAAATATCAGAGTTAAAGGTATTATTTATGAATTATAGATTAAAAGATTTATAAGATGTTACTGTAACTTATACTATTTCTCTTTATTTTGCTCTACTGTATAACACGGTGGTTTATTTGAGAGATTTGCAAATGATATAAAATGATATTTTCACAATTAAAGCAATTTGATAGGTCTAAATATTTTGGCAGTTTTATTTCATATACAGGATGGAGAAATAGTAAAAGTGACGACATAGAAATCAAATGATATCAGGTCTATTCACTATTATAATTAAGAAGACACAAATTTATGCTAGTTGGTTTCCTATATATGAATGCCCCCAACGATATAAGTTAGCTGTTATAAAAAACTTACTTCAACGCACACAAATGATATCTTCTTCCAAATCTATATTTTATAAAGAATTACACAACATTAAGCAAACACTAGTCAATAATGGATTTCCTAATTCCGTTATTGATCAACAAATTAAAATGTATCTCAACAAACTTAACAATAGCTCTAACAATAATGATAATATTAATAATAATGGTTTACATCAAAATAAACATGACACTATTAACTTATACTATTGCAACCAAATACATAATAATTATAAACAAGATGAAAAAAATCTAAAAAACATAATACGTAGAAATGTTAAACCAGTCGAAAGTAATAATCAAATTAAACTCATTATATATTATAAAAAGTTTAAAACAATTGACCTCATAGTCTATAATAACCCAGCAGGTACTAAACTAAATTCTTTACAAAAAACCAATGTAATGTACCAATTTACATGCCCATTCAGAGATTGCATCTCTGATACTAATCAAAAACCTAGTACATATATTGGTTTTACCACAACCACACTCTCCCGTAGACTTACATGTCATCTTTCTGATCAGAGTACTATTAAACAACATTTCTCTGAAAAACATAAACATGTAGGTAATATCAGACAGATTTTGGTCAACAATACCGTGATCCTTACTCATACACACAGTAAGAGGAACCTGCAGATACTGGAGGCCATGTACATCAAATCAAAACAACCAACACACAATAAAATCAACTTTAAAACAGGAAATAACATATTACATTGCATTTGACTAGATGGTTTTGTTGTCATTTCGTGCTATCCCGCGGTGTGACGTCATAAAACCGCATCGCAAACTTAAGAACTGCGTTTATTATTTTTGGTAACTATTGCCGTTGCCAAGCGGAGTTTTATGTCAACACAAAATAAAATCGTCGGTGATGGTGGATTTTATAATATTTCAGTTTAAACTACCTCTCTGAAGATGGCTCATGTGAGCCGAAAGCTTAGAAGAAAACCAATAAATAATTATCCAAATGTTGGAGAATTTTTGTCTTTATTTTCAACTGAAATCAAAGCAAAAATACGACGTTTAGAACGGCTCATGATTAAACATAATAGACATTCATTGTCTCTTATATTTAATAGCATATGTATATATATATATACATATATATATATATATATATACATATATGTATATATATATACATATATGTATATGTATATATATATATATATACATATATGTATATATATATATATAACATATATGTATATGTATACATGTATATATATATATATATACATATATGTATACATGTATATATATATATACATATATGTATACATGTATATATATATATACATATATATATATATATATATATATATATATATATATATATATATATATATATTTTTTTTATCATATCACCCTGAGCAAGGCGGTAACGCCACTGATGTGCAGGGGGCTGGCTATGTAAGAGTGAAAAGATTGTAAATGAGAAAGCCAGAAACCGCATCCTAAACAAGAAAACAAGGGATGAGCCTCTACACCTGTTCAATAGACGTGGGAGGAGTATCAAACCGGGCAATAGTTATGTATATGTATACATATATGTATATGTATATATATGTTATGGAAAATCCCAAAGACTAACATTTTTGTAACAAAATTTATTCTAAATAATCAGGCTGGTAGAAATAAATATAGTTTGATTAAAAACAGATTATCTACTCAAATACGAGTATCGATTAAAAATAATATTCAAACAAATAATTTCAGTATATATATATATATATAAGTGCTTGAAAGTAAAAAAGGTTTGGACAATTCTTTTATAATTTGAGTTCTGAAAAGAAAAACTTATATGAACAAATGAAAAATTATATAATAACTTAATGATTATACCTTGTCTGTCATTTTCTGTGAAATTTCTCCCTCTCTCTCTCTCTCTATATATATATATATATATATATATATATATATATAGTCACATATATATGATAAAATAAAGAACAAATAGGAAATGTATATCAATTTTTATTTTATAACCCTGTCAGATTCAGATCCATATTTGACCTGGATTTAGCCTTTAACTTTGGTGTGTGTGTATGACATAGAGAGTGAGAGAGAGTGAGAGAGAGACATTGGACACAATATAGTTGAGTGTGAAAATGACTTTAGAATTTAGATACAAAACTACTAAATATTTTGAGAGTAAATTTTTTTATCTTTAGCATACCTTAAGTATCATTTATAATTTAAATGAGATCTCTTGTTTCATAATAATTAAACAGGAAAATCATTTATAAATGTCTGTGACTAGATCATTTTTGCTCTATCCAATTTAACCACACCCTAAATAAATGTTTGACTCTTTTGTGATTAACAGTTCATTCATTTTGATAAATTTAATTTTTAATCAAGGCATTTTTTTTAATGGAATGATCCTTGAGTACAGGAAAGAGAATTATATTATAATTGCACTCATTCTTTTGTTACCTTATGCTATCTCTTGCCCACAAACTTTTGGTATAGCAGCAGTGAACAGAGTAAAGCTCTAACCCTATTTAACTTCTAGCAAGACTCATTTTGGGTGCAGTGAAGCTTTATATATGTGTTTTCTAGAAAAAAAGAAAGAGAAGGTTAAGAAAGCAGTAATACCCTCCCCCATGCATATAACGTCTATTTCAGTGAAAAGATATAGCAATATGAAATATGCCAGTTAAAAAATGAGTAGTTTCTGTAATAAAAATTTTCAAACACTGAGAAATTTCCACAGGTCCTACTTTACATAATTAAAGGAAATTTAGAAGGAACCAGAAACCTAAACCTGAACAAAAAATAAGGGATAAACCTCTACTCCTGGTTAAAAGACTCCTGAAGGAGTGTGAATTGCTTATTGTCCAATTCACACTCATATCTAGTCATTTGAACAGGAGTAGAGGTTCCTTTTAAAGTCTACTAAAAAAAAAAAACAAGATGACAAAATGTGATGCCCACTGATGATGGCTGGATAAATAAGAGGATGATAGTAATCAATCACATGACCAGATATGGTTGTAGGGTCACTATGCAATTGAGTATCTGATCAGTTCTCCCCAGATATCTAAGTTGAAAGCCAGAAAGGTATTCATTTATGAGTAGCATGTCTTGGGCAAGTAGACCTGGTAGAGCCCATCCCTCTTCAGATTAAATCACAGCCTTCAGCTGGAAGGCTCATGTTGGTCACATATCTGTCCAATGATTTAATCAGAGAAACCCTCCATCTTGACTGTTGACTTCAGGAAGATAACAGGTTGAATAATTTGTTGAATAATGACAATATTTCTTTTCTGAACTTTGTACAAAACATTTCAGTAGAAAAGAAGGAAATGGTTTATTGCCTTATGCACTGGCAACAGATTAATGCAGAAAGTCTAGTATTATGTAAATATTCAAGTCATATTTCATATACCTTTAGTTTCTTGATCTCTAAATGCATGGATATAATTCTAATCATAATTTCAATATTCAAAAAATCCAAAATGTTACTCAAAAACAGCCAGTTCTTGGTGAGATATCAACATCAATTCTGGAAAAGGTCAAATATGCAGTCAGTAATATTTTATATTCAGATAAGAATCAGCCAGGCATTTGAAATCAGAGTCATTTAAATCTTGATAACTATTTAATAATAAAAGGTAGAAAACAATTCTTGAAAACCAAACAAAAAAGACTGTTTTCAGTAATAAGAACTACTCATCAGTATAACAAAAATACAAAAATGAAATATGAATCTTTTGCAGAGTACATAACTCTTTACATTTTAATTGATTGTAGATTTTATATGAAGAAAATTACATGCAAGTGAATAGACTTCTAACAAATTCATTTGTCAATTGAATGTACCAACTTCTACAAGTAATAAACAAGAGTAAATGTAGGACTTTGAGCAGATGAAAATTATCCCAAAATTGGTTGAAAGAGAATTTCTCCTGTAAAGAGAATAAGCAACTAAGTTTCACAAGACATTGCTAGTGAGTTCAGTTTTCATTTTTGCCCCAATGCTCTGACCTTTTACTAGATTAGGTTAAGCTTAATAACTGTCACAAGTTTTTTCTTCTTCTATGCGACATGTCACTTCAGGACATTGGCAATCATGGTTCCCCACAATTTACTGTCCTTTGTAGCTCTTGTTTGTCTTTTTGTTACTTCTCCTAAACCTTGTTCCAACATCCCTTTACTCAAGCTAAGTAGGTCATGTGTTGTTTTTCGCTGTCCCTCTTACCATCAATCTGTCCTGTGAGTATAAAGTTTTCCAAGTCCTCTTTTCTCATTAGAAATTATTTAATTTATAACAACTAATAAATCATATTTTAATTTCATATCTAAGACCAGAATCTGTCCGTGATGAATAGATCTTATTACTGAAAACTCAGTCTTTATTGTTGCAAAGACTTGTTCTTCCATTTTTTCATATTAGATTGTTGCCATGATTTAAATGCTCATTTCAAATGTCTACCTGATTCCTATCAGAATAAAAATAGCAACAAAGGGTATTTAGTTTTTTAATAGGCCCTAACTTTGAAAATATACATGCTACTCCAGAGAATGATTCTAAATAAAAAATTCTCTAATGATTTTTATCACAAAACAAAACATGACCATAAAAACAACAAACTACTAAAGCTTGTAATTCTAATGAATAAAAAAAGCAAATCTCAGTAAAATTATAGAAGAATGATTAAAAATGGCTGTTAATTTCCTTTTTTCTTATCTATTTTTTCAAATAGCAAATGATCAAATATTTATCAATGCATACAAACTTAATTGCTCATAAAAATATCTTCAAAATATTATTTAGAATCATTTTATCAACCAAATTCTAACCTTAAACTTTATTTGTATTTATCTTCTTCCTAACAAAAAACAAACATTGTTTCTGATAAAGAATTCAGCGAGAAAATTTAAATTCATTCCCTTTCTGATTTTCAACTCATTTGATTTGTTAAATAAATTTTCAGTATCATTTGTCAAGATGAGAATTCGATTTGTACAGTGTAAAAATGGATAATTTAACTTGCTTTAAAAAAATGTCATTGAAATTATCAAATGTATTTCTGCTCAGAGTGAGAATTTAAATCAACTGAACTTTGCAGTGCTGTCCTTACAGGTATAAACCTAAAATTCTATTCCAAACTTAAATAAGCTGAAAGAAACCAAATTTTTGCATTGAGGTAAACAATATCAGATCCAGGCATTGATACAAAGTTAACAATTTTTTTCAAATCAGTGTCTCATTGTTATTCCTTTTACAAAGCAATCAAATAAATCATTGCAGGAGTTCAAATTTTATGAGAAATGCAACATGTGGGTTAATAAGATTGAATCTTAATCTGAAATTGGTTTCTTTATTTAAGAAAGGATTAAGCAACAGTGGCTCAATTCTTCCATGGAATTCCTGATAATCTCCCGCTTTCAAACTTCCTTCTAAAGAAATATTTTCATTGTTTATGCTTTCTTTATTTCCTTTTGATCTAACCAAAATCTTTCACTCTGCCTTCCTTCTCCACACCAATATTCCCTAGATGACAGCATCTTTTACAATGAATGACTGCAGTTTGATAAACCTGACTAACCTATTTTTCTTTTTTCATTTCAAGATGAGATTTGGCTAAATCCATCTGGCCAGGATAAACAAAAAGGGATTTTGTATTCTCTGGAAATCAGTGGCATTAAATCACACAAGTTATTTTGAAACATTAAAACAAGGTTTTCTGATATCTCAATAGCTCACTTTAATATGAATTCATTAAAACTCTACATTTTAGAACTAGAAATACTAATAGATTATACATTACTAATAGATACTAATACATTATATAGTGTAAATAGCAAAGTAAATTCTACTTTACTTTGAACAGGAAGCAGAAAACAGTAGGATAAAGAAAGAATTACAATAAAGACTAATGTAGCCACATGGAAAAATCAATAACAAAAATACTATAAAGAAAAATTCAATAAAGATGTTAATATTGTCTATAACTTTGAGAGAATTCATTAGCATTTCAAATATTCTTCAGATAAATGAACTTCTTTCAGTGTACCAAATGTTGTTAACATAATATTTTGATTAATTCAGGCTTATGAAATATGAGGAAATACTTGAAAGAAGAAATTACATAGAAAAGTAAGCAAAAGCCACAAAGAATTATCATTCTTTATCGATATTGAAGGATTTTCTTTTTTCTAAGTTTTCACTTTAAATAAAAAGTGGAGATCTTTTTTCATATTTTTCTGATCAGAGCCAGCAGTAATAAAACCTGAAATCTCTATATATAAAAGGCAAGATGTTTGTGTGTGTGTATCTATATGTCCTTTATACAAATCCACAATCTTTATCCAATTCTCACCAAACTTCACAGAAATATTCTTTAGGCTTCCAGTCAGGTCATGAGCTACTTATTCTTTCTGATTTCTCCCTGATATTAGAAATTGATACCCTGATATTTGATCAGGTTTGATCAAGATCAGAATTTCAGCCCTTTTATTGTGGTTCTTGCTGCAGAATTTACTCTAACTTGGTAAAATTGTAGTTTTTAGTCTGAAACATTAGTAGATCTTCTCAGACGACTCATTTTCCCTGATATCGGAAATCAATACCACCGATATTCTATCGAATCTGACCAAAAACCAATATTCAGCCATCAATTTGGTTCATTTTCTCCAATTTTATTCCCGATGGGTATGACAAATTTTCATGGATTTACTTATGTTAGTTTATCCTTGGATGACTTATTTGACTCCAATATTGGAAATCCATACCCCAATATCCTATTGGGTCTGATCAAAATCAGGTTTTCAGCCCTTTTATTTTGGTTTTTGCTTTGGGTTTTGCTCTAAGTAGGTATAATTGTAGTTCTTAGTCTTAACAACGTACATTTTTTGTGCCAACATCCAAAGAGTCTGGGCTCCAGGACCATGGATTAGTTTTCAAGCTTTCATTATACCTGAGCAATGCTGGGCTATACTGCTAGTACTTTAATAAAGATAGAGCAATGCAAAAAGTGTTACTACCATAAAATCCTAATAAAGATTTTTATGTAGGTGCTTTAAAAGTTCAGTTTTGTGTCAAACATGGCTTATGTTGAGTAAATGAAGATTTACAAAATAACAACTGGAAATAGTAATTTAAAGGAATCTTTTATGGGATCCATGGCAGATTTACTGTTATGGTATAGATGAGGTTGAGATAATAAATGAATAAAGACCAGGTTTTATTAACTATACCACCATTTTTATTTTTGTTCATTCCATAAAGTTACATCTTTTATTATATGTAATTTATTGTCATTTCTGTTCTTTGTTTCTTGTATAAGTCATTGTGGTATTCATGTGTGTTCATGTGAATGTTCATTATTATATATGTATTGTTGCATTCATATTATAAAGAGTTTTTCTTCCATTTATATGTATATTCATGTAATTATAGTATGCTTATTCCTACATGTGTATGTCAGGTGGAAGGTAGTATCAGGTTGGTGTTGTGCTATGTTATGTCATGAGTGAGTGGCTTGTACTCTTGAATTAATTCCTTGGTTTTTCACATATTCTTGTTGTGAAAAGTACATCTCTGGTTTACAGAAAGGTAGTCTTCTTTTGGCTAGGAGGTGTGTGATTGACAGCTGACTCAAAGATTCACATGCACAGTGGGCGAACTCAGGACCAACCGCTTTGCAGGTGTTCACCGTTCTTTTTATATTTACTTAATGCATAAGTGATTTTGAGTGTTAGTCGTTGATTGACTTTCACATGATATCAGTTGACCAGATAAGCTATGTCTGGGTTATATCTAGGTTACCAGAAATAAGGAAGACTAGAAAGAGGGAAAGAATGTATGCATTGAGAAAGCAAAGGAGAAAGAGAAAGAGTTTCTCTGTTACTCTATTAGTAAAGAAGAAAAGGGTATATTTCAACATGCTTTAACTACTACCTATCTACTTACCACAATATCAAGTCATTTGGTAGGAAAACTCTTCCCATTAATTAAGATAAAATTTGATGTTTAATGTTACATTTGAAATACAATATTTTCAATTTTATAAAAATTCATGTTTCATTGAAATGTAAATTTCTGAGTCAACAGGTGAAATATATCACTGAAGAATTAACACTATGTTATTTTGTTTGTTAAACTTAGAGCTAATTGATATTAAAATTTCTATATATTTAAAAATAAAAACAAAAATTAAATTTGGTATGATATGAGTCTACCCAGTGAGAATTGAAATCAATACACTATTGAATGGTTTTTTGACTTGTGTTTACCATAACACTATAAGAGACATTCAGATCGGTTTTATTATTTTTTTATTATTTATTATCTCTGGTTTAAGTTATTTCTAAACATAAATCCATTTCCAAATGTGTTTCTGTTTACAAAAATGATATATCTTTTTCCTGGTAAGGTTATCCTAATGATCAATTAAATATGAATTAATTTAAAATATTATCAAGTAGGTAAAATTCTTCTTACATATGAATAAATTTTGCAGTTAATTTCATACTGTTGTTATAAGAAAAACAAAAAGAAATAAAGATACACAAAAACAACCAAAATTTTGAACTGAAGACTTGATACTTCTAAAATCATTATTAATGGATTTCTTTTATGATTGTGCATGACTGAGTATCTCCAATCCAAAATATATTTAGCTTGAATCTTTCACAAATGACAGTTTGATGATTGCACAACTTATATCAAAGTGTTAACTTATTTGAATCCCCAAAAATGTATCCTTTCTCCTTAACGCTGACATGTTCAGCAGTTATTAAGAGTCACCCATCAGAATTTAAGATTCTTTTTTTAACTGCTGTTGACATTAACAAGAAAGATCTCCAAGGGATGAAAATAAAATGGCTAATTATTGTTATGAAATCATTTCTATTCAAAGGAATTTATATTCACTTTTGTACTTAACATTAAACTGTTGGCATTTTAATTCTCATTAAATGATGGTCAAAAAGGTTTTTTTTCAGCTGTGAACTGTTTAAATATTTTCTTAATGATTTATGCCAAGCAATTGACAAAAGGAAAAATGTAAACATCCTAATTTAGCTTCTAACCATTTCAAAAATAATTTGTGGTGAGTGTGGGGAAATTTTTAAGCTTGATTCTTGCTGAAAATGACTTTGCTGCTATTTAAGGATTATCAGTAAAATTATTGATTAAGTCCAATTGAATCTGAAGGTCATTGTTAAATATATTTGAGATTGCATCCCAAGTTAGAAGAGGGAAAGCAGTCAATAAATGTCTCTGCCAATGACCCAGTCCCTCAACTTTTATCTACTTTTATCTGAGGTAAGCTTTATTTTGGATCAAATCTTTCTCAAGTAAAAGTATAATCTAATTGAGAGTTTAATCTAAATCATGATTAAAAATATATGGAAACAAAAATTATTTTTAATTCTTCATATAATCCATACGATCTACAGGGATCCAATTAAAAGGTCTTTCATTCTAAAATAGCATTTCTAAATGGAAAGGTAAAAATTCAGGCAAATTTAGCATAAAAGAGGAGAATACCAAACATTGGATTTTAAAGAACGTAAAAGGAGAGAAAATTGAACATTGGATGCCAAAGAATTTATGCACCTGGTGTGAATATAACAGATATTGTTCATTATGACTTACTATATCACTGCAGATATTAGTTAACAACTGTAACATACCAATGGTACATTATACAAAAAAATGTATAGCTTTGGTGACCAAAAAGGCTGTTAGTATGACAATGCAAAACCCCATTAAGTGAATCTGGTGAATTAAAACTGGGAGAAATTAAGATAGAAATTTAATGGTAAATAAAAGTTTGTAACAAAATTAGCTTTAAAATGAATAAAACTTGCACATAATAGAGAAAAACATTTTTCTCCAAAACAAAATCATTTATTTTAGGGACAGAAAAATGGCACTGAAATAATGTTAAACAGGATATTTTTATATAGCAGCCATTTGACATGAAAAAAAATCCTATTCAGATTTAATAATGGTTATATGCTACCTGTTTTTATTTTCTACAAAGCATTGTTAACATACAGAGACATCAATTTTATTGTGACTCAGTGTTTTAATAATAGTAAATATTGTTGATATCCCAAATTTGCTTCCTAAACTCTATAATTATATCACCTTGATAATTGGTCTTAAGGTCAGCAATAACTGTAAGGATGCTCTTTCAAGAGATCTCAATTGTCAATGAATCCATGTCAAACAGATTTATAAATCATCATAAAATTGTGCCAATAACAGTTCTACCAATATCTAGAATACAGTCAGGCACTTTGGCAAGAAATGCTGAATAAGAGGCTTGCAAGACTGAACATTTATTCTAGAAGCACCTTAGCAGGGAACTTATTTCTAATTTATACACTTTGTTCTGGGAAGAAAAATACATTATCAGTATTGGATATTGTTAGAATTTGTTTCAAAAGTAATATTGCATTTAGAAGATGCACTTTCAAACCAACTGCAGGAAAAGATATAAAGTGAGATCTATATTTAGTTTTAAATATTTTATCAGGTTACAAGATAATTTATATTAGTTGATGTTGACCTCAAAGAGATACAAAGATTTTAATGAGTTTTATATTCACCACTTCCTAAAGACATTAATGTAAGACAGACAATCATTCAGATACTTTAATTATATAATTACCAACAATGATTCAGCACATCATTTAAAAAGAGGGATGATGATCTTTGTGATAAACCTAAATCTAGAAAACCAACCATTTTGCATAATGACCTTGTGAAGGCATCTTCTGAAAGAAACTACTATCAAAGATATCAGAGATTTAAGAAAAAGGGTCAATGTATTATGGCTAACAATATATGAACAATTAGAAAGAAATTTAATTTAGGATGCCATGAACTAACATCAGTGAATTGAGCATAACATTCAACCATTTGCAACAATCTTCTGACAAGGAATGAAAACCTTTCTTTACTGAAGATGAGAAAAAAATACTAGTGTTAACCCCAAACACAAAAGTAGTCATCATGTATCATTACTCTATGTCAAACTGACCCTGACATTGAAAGCAGGTCTTTATGCATTTTACATCAGTTCAAACATGACAGGTATTGTCTTACTGGCTCACTGCAGATCTTTGTTAGTAGCCATAGTATACAAAGAGTGCATTACACCAAAAAGAAGTTTTAGTGACCAAAAAAGGATGTCATCCTTCAGCACAATACAAGGCCATACTTTGAAAAAATTAAATCAAGAGAAAATCAAGTTACTAAATTTCACTAAGTTTCAACTCATTCTCTATACTCACCAAGCATTTTTGGATTATCATCTATTAAAATCACTAGAATATGTCTTCCAAGACATTTATAAACAAAAAAGATATTTATTCAGGCCTCTTTATTTTTTCATCCAAACCCCAGATTTTGATCAGCAAGGAATAAAGATTCTTTATATTAAGCTCTTGTAATTATGATTAACACTAACAATGTCAGTGATCAATCAAATTTAACATACATTTGTATCTATTTTATCTAATTCTTAAAAATGAATAACCTAATACAAACTTTACTTTAGAGTTTTTATACATTTGAAGAGACTGTATAAAGATGAAAATATTTCAATTTGAACATAAAAAGGCAAATATTTGATTGTGAAAGCAAAATTAAATCTGAAATTGTTTAACTGTCTATCACAGACCCTTAAAAAGATTCATCATTTTCTCATAACTGCAGAAATGCTGCTTTTGTACTTAATGACCTAATAAAAATGCTACAAAATATCAATTTTTCTCTAACACTTCTTATAAAATTGCTTAACAATGATTGGTTGATAATGCTACCTCAATTACAAAGAAGAAAAGGATGCAGTTGGTGTGATGTTTCTCCACAAATTTCATAAAGAAAACAGAAATCAGAGCAGTTGTAAGCATTGATTTTTTTTAGATTCAGAAATTTCTCTCTGTAAGGAAACAGCTTAAAAATGCATTCAACCAAAGTGATGGGACAAAGGCAGTATGGTGTCATAAAGTGACTCACTTTGAAAATTGGTATTTTGACAGCATTATCTCAAGAGACAACACCTGGTTTCAGCTGAATAGGCCTGGTAGAAAGCTGCTGTTAACAGTGGTAGCTATGAATAACCTTAAAGAAATCAAATGAATCTCAGCTGTGAGGTGAAAGGTAGAGGTTGTTTCATTCTCTGAAGAGAAAGACATTGCAATGAACAAAGTAGATTAGCTGTATGGCAGACTGTGTAAGTCAAAAAGCAAGGTCTTATGAGTCTTCCTACAGCTGAGATAGGAATTGGTTATTTGAAGAAACATTCAAGCTGGAATTAACAAAGATTTTCCTGCTGAATTCAAGAGTTACACTAATTAACGATCTCTTGGAAAACCTGTGTAGAATTATGAAAGGTTTTCCAATCTTCAGAATCAATGAAATGCTTTGTGGCAGTTGTTTTGTAAGCACTGAAGAGGATCTCACTTTTACAAAGAAAAAATTCTTATTAAACAGAAAATGAAATCAAGATTGCCATTGACTGTTTTGGATTCATATTCCTGTATTGAGAGTTGATATTCAGAGAGCTTTTGGAAGATATTAATGGAATTTGGTAGCAAATGTTTGATTTCTTATAATATGTAAAATTTAATGGTGCCTCATTCAGTCAGTTATACATGATACATGCTTGGACGATCATGTCTTGAAAGAGATACGACTGACTGAACAGAAGGTTTTCCCACAGTAGTCAAAGTATTCCAAGTTAAACATGGATTCAAACATTCCTTAGCTCATCTAAGCTAAAAGGGCAACACAGACCAGAATCAAACCTTTTGATACCTTTTAAAAGGCTTTCATGTTTTTCACTATTTAGGAATTGATTGCTTCATCAAGGATGGTAAACAAACTAACATGCAATTCTCTTGATGGTATTAATCTTTAAAGGCTGCATAATCTTAAAAAGCAAGAGAAAATCTTCAAATAATAAAAGCTTTTTGATGTTGTCAAATACAAAGTAAAAAATTTGATGCCAGTCAGAAACATCGAAGATGCAATTTGATTGGCTTTCTTTACATCTTTGACTGACATTGAATGATCCATAAGAAAACTTCATAAACTTTCTTTACAGATCTTACATCTAAAGGCTGAACTAACTTTCCTAAAAGATATCTAAGACAGATCTTTTCAATTTTAAAAATTTACGTTATTTGCCATCAACAACAGAACATATTTAAAAATTTTCAATTTTTAAAAAAATACTCATTTTGCTCATTTAAAACAAAAAAATAATTAGAATTAATGAAATTTGGGGGATTAAATAAAAGATGTTTTAAAAAAATTCTTTTCTGTATTTAATTTATAAATAAGAAACATCAATAATTTTTAAATGATGCCAGTGTTGCAATAAATAGAATTTTTGTTTTTTCAAAATATATTTAAATGTTTATTACATTTTTATAAAATATGTACCTGCATTAATTCTTTCACAATGATTTATGAGTTTTCACATTCAAACAAACCAAATGAAAGATAATTTTTAAAAATTAACAGATTCACTTGAAGGACAAAATTTAGATTATTTTTTTTCATGTGAATAAAATTTTGAAAATTGCGCATGTTCTATTTCATTTTAAGCCAAATGTTTTCTTTCAATGACTACCCTCATCCTTATCTTGTGTTATGTTTATCCAGTTGGTGCATTCTCTGCTTTCCTAATATATATGTGACATTGAGTAATATTCAGAAAAATTTGAATTAAATCTTTTATTGTGGAAGACATGTTGCTACCAGATGCAACATGCTTGCAAAAGAGCCAGTGGGTTCATGAATGAAAATGTCAAAAGCAAGTCAAGAAGTTGTGAGTGGGGCTTCTCTGAAGAAATCATTAAATAACAATCCTTCATTTTAGAAATTCAAATACTCCTTTGGTCATCCTTGATTATTGCCAAGGACCTTTAACTTTCTCAATGGGAAAATACTTTTCCACTCACAAATCTGAACAGTAAAAGGAAATTCTTGGACTATATAGAAAATAAACAATATGTATACAAAATCCAGTAAAGATGATCATTTTTCTCATATGGAAGCCCTTAACAACCAGATGTTATCCTGAAGAGTGATTTAATAAAATGTTTATTGTTATTAAGTCAGAATATTAGAAAAGCTATTACAAAGTCAATTGTTCAATTGTTCAATTGTTGAAATCATGCACACTAACTTTTGAGTGAAAGCAAATAAGAAATAGTCAAAAGAAATGACCTCTAATGGGAATCCCATTTTGATTACTTTAGAAACCTGATTTGCATATTCTGAGCATGCCTATTTTGAGGCTATATATTGCATTATATATTATTGATGATTCACAAGTAATGTCTTGATTAGTCTACCCAACCATGGAACATTGTTTGTTATAAACTATCATAAACCACTTTTCACAGAATCTTTTCCATAAACTGTAAAAATCTTTTTGTCTATTTGAATTATATTTTTTGAAAAAATAAAAAAGCATATGCCAGAAGTGTTGCTTATTTTATTCCCTCTTCAAAGTTAAAAACAGTAAAAAAAAATGTAAATCATTACAGTTGTTAAAACATGTGTAATGCTATGACAAGTATCAAAAAACAATCAAAAGCAATTTTTTTAATTAAGTTAGTTAAAACAAAATGCTAATAACTGTTTAACCAATCCAATAAAATCTGTAATAAAAAAATGCACCATTCAAAAATTATGCAAACTGATTTAGATATTTCTAATGTTTCCTTTTTTCCTAAATATATATTTACTTAACATTATTTTGAAAAGATCTTTTTTTGTTTGGATGATACTGATTAAAATGTCAAGAGAGTCAGACTACAAGTTGATATTTTATAAAAAAGTATGTAGAGATTATTAATCAAACTGAGTATCAAGGATTGGTTAATAGGAAAGGGTCAGAATTTTGATAAAAGGTAGTGCATAATTTCAGAAGTGCATTATAAAAGAATAAAGAATGTCTGACTATTAAATAATTTTCCTTTAGTAATTTTCTATTGGCAATGAACTGGGAATCAAAGAGTTAAATGCATGGATGATACAGACATTTATGGTTTATTTCCAAATTCATTGACCATTTGTTGTGTCCAACTTTACAGGTAAGTGCAGAGGCTGTTTTGGTAAAGACCTTCATTTTTATTTCCTGTCTAAAGGTTTTCTCAGATAATTGGGCTGAGGACAGTGCAGAGAACTCAGAAAAAGTTGACAAAATTCAGAAAGAGTTGAAAATATACACACACAGATATATATATATATATATAGAGAGAGAGAGAGAGAGATTTGAAGAATGAATATGTAACATAATAAAAATTTTTGTAATGATTATGTAAAGAGATGTCATTGTCAACTGTCTGAAGTGATAGGTGAATTATTTTTATTGAGTCAACATTTCTAGACAGTTTGTTAACAAAAGCTGGAAAGTTCAGCTTGCCCTGCTACTTAACCCACAGTGTTAGGGAGAAAAGATAGATTTTTACCTTTCCTAAAGGTATTTGTGCATATGTAAACATGTAAACTTGACTGGAATCTTTCTTTTTCTAAATCACTAACTATATTATAGTTCGATACTATGGTATGTGAGTACTTGACTAGTAATAAAATTATTATAATATTGAAGGGTGTATCCAACCAACCAGTGTGTTACATTAAAAAGCAATAATAATAACATGGTTTAAATCTAATAATAAAATAATAGTAATAATGAAAAAAAAAGGAAAAGAAAACATTGCCTAATTTTGTTTCATCCCTCTTCAATGAAAATGTTTCATGCTTTTCTGATTGCGCAAGAGAGAAATCCCTCATTAAAAACTCAGTTTTCAGGTTTAGTATTTATCAAGTGAAAAAACTAAATTAAATTATTTCCAATATTTATTAAAAGAATTGAAACCTTTAGACCAAAAAAAATCATAAATTATAATTTATTTTGTTATTGAAATTTTGATTTGACAAAAAGGAAAAAAAAAAAATTGCACAACATCAATGAAAAAACTATTCTAGAATTTTTTTTTTTCAAATATTAAATATGTTGAAGAATAAAAGATACACAGGAATAAAAAAAATTCTAACTACATTAAATTTGGGGGCCAGTAATCAATAATTCTAACTGCCTGATAAGTAAGATTCATTAATATTAGATAAGAAAATTTCCAGCAACAAAATCAAGAATTTCTGAAATTTCTGAAATTTAAAAATTCAGAAAATGGAAATAACTGGGATATGTTAAGATAAAAGCTCCTGAAAATGCTCAACATGAAGAATCAGCATAGAAATCAAAGTTAAATTTAATTAATTTTGGTATTTTCATGTTAATTCTTTTCTTTTCCAAATAAACCTAATTATTTTTTCATTGAAATAGGCAGCTATTTAAAAAAAGTTATTTTTATCTAAGATGCAAATAAGCAAAATTAAATTCAGAGCAGAAATTGACAACTAAATGAGTAACTTTCCAAATTTATCCAAATGTATATGATCAGCACTGTAGGTATATACTTACGTACTTATAAATACTCACTCCTACACAAATGCACACACATATAAATACTTGAACTTAGAAAGAAAAATTGTAAAAGTCAATTATCAAATATAAAAATTAAATCTTATCCAATTCATTGTAGATTTGTAACTCAATAAAATAAATTCCATTTATAATTCAATAATGGATTATTATTTTCATATCAAATATAATTCTATGACTTTCAATATTATATATATATATATATATATATATATTAATGTTGAAAGTCATAGAATTATATATATATATATATATATATATATATATGTCATTATAATATTTTTATTATAAGTGATCATAATAAAAACATTTTGCATTGCTACACAAAAGCTTTCATGTTTGAATAATATGAATTGTGTTTTGTCAGGCAATGGTTGGTAACTACTAATAAAAATGATTTTTGTGGAGATTTATTTTCCAAGAGTTAGAGGCAAGAGCATAAAATCAGAATTAAAATATACATGTGAGTATATCTTGATTAACCAATTAAATGTTAGATCTACATTAAATAGAAAAATAACATAAGAGGGTGGAGGTGGGTGAGTTATTTTAACATGTCATGATAAACCAGCATTAACGCATGTCATCCTTGATGATTGTAGATTCTGATTTTTATTACTAGTTACCAACCATTGCTTGTCGAAGTATAATTCATAGTATTATAAAGATATATTGCTCTACTTTCTATTGAGTACTTTTAAAAAGTACATGCTATGAACTGTGGATTTTAACTACATTTGATCTTTCTCTTATTCATATATATATATATATATATATATATATATATGCAAGCATGTGTTTAGAACTATATGCCTTGGAAAGATGCTACAACAGATAATAAAGATAACAAAAATTCTACCTCAGTCATCTTGCATTCACCACAGAGTGAAGTGTGTTTGTGTATAAAATATAAAAAGATATTTTTTTAATTTTAATTATCTTTTAGTTTTCTTATATAGAAACTTGAGTCAAAATTTTGAAATTTTTTTTAACTTGCATATATCATTATTTTTTTTGTTGGCAATTTACTTTAAAAGTTTGACTGACTACCTAAGTTAAGTTTTCAGGATATACTTCCATTTTTGGATAAATATACCATATCAATTTCTACTTATGAATTTTTATCAAAAATATCAATTTCTGCTTATCAATTTTTATTTGAAATATCAATTTGTGCTTATCAATTTTTATATGAGATATCAATTTTTATTAAAAATATAAATTTCTTTTATTTGAAATATTTACTATAACTTTATATTTATATACAAAGTGCACTGGATGAATTGTCTAAATTATGCCAAAATGAAAATAATACTGACATCTCATTTTAACAGATATATTTACCACAGTTATACAAAAATATCTTGAAATACTAAAGAGTAAATTTATTTGATAAAATTGACATTGGCTTTAGCCATGGCCTCCAGATGATTTTGAAATCCCCTGCATATCTTCTGGACCTTTCTCCTCGTTTAAGATGATGAATGCTGCTATAATCTTTGCCCTCAGTTCATCTTTGGTAGTAAAAGGAGTTTTGTTGGTCTTTTGCTCAGCTATGCCCACATGTAATAATCAAGGGGGTTGCAGTCTTGAGAGCTAGACATGATCACAATCAAGCATATGCAAGATAAATCCTGTTTTTCTTCTCAAAATATTCAAGAGTTACTTTCTAATTTTCACCTGAATTCATATTTTTTATATGTATTTAAAAAAGATTAATAAAAGTTGTTTTTACAAGAATGAAAATAATTCCCCTATACTTTTTTTTTTAAAGAATTCTTTCTTATATCATGCACATATATAAATCTACCATCAGCCCATGCATTGAATACTGCTGCCATATCTGGTCAGGTGCTCCTGCTATCCACCTAGGGGTCCTTGACAAAATCCAACAGAGAATCTTTAATGTGATTGATCCCGATTCAGCAGCTCAAATACAGTCACTTTCTCACTGGCACAACATGGTGTCCTTGTGTCACTTCTATAAATTCTTTCATGGCTTCTGCTCAGATGAACTTAGCTCACTGGTACCCACCATATACGAATTTACTCGAGCCACAAGATTAGCAACTAGGCCCCACCCTTTTACTGTGAAACCAATACAATGTAAATGCAAATTCTACTCCAGCAGCTTTTTTTCTTGCACTTCCCACCTGTCGAATTCCCTACTGTTTACTTGTTTCCCTGACAACTGCAATCTCCAAAAATTTAAATGTAAAGTCAACAGTCATCTCCTATCTCGCTAACCTGCATCCTCTTATGCTCCTTTCTCCATCCACTCTACTCTCATCAGTATTCTCATTCTTCTCTTACTCACTTCCTGACACCCTCTATAACCTGTCACTTTTTCTCATAACTTTCCTCCTATGTAACCCCCCTGCAAAACAGTGGCAGTAAAATTCCTTGCTTGGGGGGATATGATTATAAAAAAAAAACATAGTGGAAAACTCAAGATCCTGCCCTTACAAACATCAGAAAGCTGTGAACAACAATTTGGATAGAATCGCTTAACATTTCACATCAAGCTAAAGGGGGTCATCCATGTTACTAGTCATATATACTATGACTTTTGAACTGCCACTGTATTAGTATAGTTATTGATATTTTGTTTCTAATTTTAGAAGTAACAAAGATTGCCATCAGTCATAAGATATATAAACTCATAATAAATAATTGCCCAACAATTTTAATATTAATTTAAAAGCCTACCTACAAAGATATATAATAATAATAATAATAATAATAATAATATGAATAAAAATCATGACAGAATAAATATAATTAATTTATTGTATGATAATCAAATGCATAATAACTATAGACAAGATCATAAAAAAATTATGAAAAATATAATACACAGATAAATTTATAAAAGTTAAAACTTCTAATGTTATTGTCACCAACAATTCAGCAGTCTTAATAAAATCAATGTAATATATACATTTTCAAACCTATTAGATGATATCTGTAAAATGACTTAAAAACATAATCTATACATTGGTCATGTCACTTCTCTAATAGTAGCTCCACAAAAACCCATATCACTAACCAATATAAGAAAGAAAAAAAATTGTGACTTTAACCAAATCCAAGAGATAAAATCAAACATAAAATACTATACAAGATCAATTGCAAAAAAACAATACGACAAATAATAATAGTAATAATTATATTAAAAAGCAACTTACAGTAAGGAAAATATTTAACATAGAAATCAATATTTTACAATTTTTAAATTGGAATCTGAGAACCTCTTTGTCCTTGTAGCAAGCGAAAATTGTCACACCTATGTTAAAAACATAAAGAAACTGAAATTCAATCTAAAATTTATTTACATTTTTAACAAAATTTTTCTTACTCTACTTTTAGCATTTGCACAAAGGAATTTTTTCAAAAATACAAGTGAGGTCTCATTTGTAGAGAGAAATTCGAAGAATAATGTATTGGTACTTTAACTCAAATATTTTAAAGAATGGAATGGAATGAAAATATCAAATTATTGATAGTCAAACACTTTATCTGAGAATAACAAATTGTCACAACAAAAATGCTTAAGGAATTTATTTAATGATAGACTATTTTTTTCTTTTCCATTCCCTAATTTTATAGAGAAGTCATTTAGAAAAATTAGTAACTCAGTTAACAAAGCCATTAACTTTTCAAATTTAATGACAAGTCTATCTAATTGAATTTTCTATACCAGCAGTAGGGCTTATAAATGGTAACATATTTAAGAGAAAGAAAAATGACATCCTAATTAAAATGGATGTTTTTTAAGATGCTATTAATCTAAAACTTTAAGATGGTTCTTTGCCAATACTCAAAAATTTAGGATTTATTTCTTACATCTGAGTTAATTTTTTTCCATAAAAATCTATCTGTTTCTCATGAATTGAAAAGATAGATGCCTGTTTAATATGTTTACCATATATTCTGGTTTGGTCAGAACAGTCTCAGTCTGAGGTGTCTGTCTATGTGACCCAATAGAGATATAAACTTTTTCATTTTTTTCTGTCTGTCAGCCCAGAAGCTCAAGGAATGTTGGGTTATGAAAATATTTAAATCTAATAAACCTAAATCTATAAAAAAAAAGAAATGAAAACTGTCCCAGTTTGATGCTGGGAAATAATGGTAAACTTACTGTTTAAAATTTTTCTAACCAGTAAGACCTTGTCAATGCTTCAATACAGACTAGAAATTGATTTATTTGAGTGGAACTGATCAACAGCCAGGTAGATTATTTAACAAGCTAATATATAGCAACATCAAGAGAACTTGTCTGTTTGTTGGTGTCAGTGAGAGTGAACATGGAACAGTTTAATGAGATGACTTGAGAAAAAATGACATCATTCAAGTATGTCTTCTAGCTTTGTCACACTGCCTATAAAGGAGATGTGTAAAGTCAATATATTGATATATTGTAGAAAATCTGGGTTCAAGATCAAAATCCTAAATTCTCTAGAGAAGTATTTGAACTTTTATTCACACCATTCATAATAAGAACATCCTGTATAGAGTAAGGTTGAGAAAAGATCCTACTCTGTATGATATAGAAAATATGCTTTCAGGTAAGAATTAGTTGGTTTGCATAACATCAGAGTTTTCTGCTAACAGCAGATAGATTTGAATTGTAACAACCCTAAAGCAATGATAACTCTATGTATAAGACATAGCTAAAAATAAAATACTGACATGTAAGTGGTTTAATATTCCAAAGTTACACCACAGATAAGGAAAACAATAAACAATTAGAAAAAATTTGTTTAGATATTGCTAAAAAATTAATCCATTCATAAAGTCAATATCTTTCAACTATAAAAATAAAAGAAACAAATGAATATTTTCTATACAGCATATTAATTTTTACTTGTTTTCAAGTTCCCCAATGTGTGTGCTATTTTTCTTTTTATAAGCAGTTTTGAAAAAAACATTATAATTGAAAATATTAAAATATTTCAATGTTCTTTACAAAAGAAAGTTAATTTCTTTGAATTCAGAGTTATGTATGCCATTGGGTATAGACACCAAAAAAAAAACAAAAAAAGTTGAGTGCATTGCATAAAATTTATTCTATCAATAAAGAAAAGTCAAGCTAAGTTATTTAAATTTATGCCAATTTATTTTATAAATGAAACATGTTTCTAATACTGAATGTGTTATCTGCTGTAAGCAAAATAAATGTTACAGCCTTAGTTCTAACATTGAAGAAAGTGAACTTTAGTATTTGAAGTAATGTAGAAAATATTTATATGGAAATTCATTTATCCAATATCAAAATAAATATGGGTTTTGGAATTTGGTCCTGGTAATATTTCTAGTGACAGAAAGCCTGGCATGCAAAGTACAAACTAGAAATACTATAATCAAGCAAGCACAATTAGGAAGAGTTTCAATAGACGATTGAAAGTTCAACACTGAAATCCGAAGACACACAGGGTTAGTGAAATATGCCTTCCAGAAGCTAAACATAGTATTAAAAAAACAGAAAAATATTGTTAGAAACAAAGAAAAGAGTAATGATTTGTTATGCAATATCAGTCTTCCAATATCGCAGTGAATGCTAGACAATCTCCTCACAAATGAAAAGATTTTAAGCAAAAGAAATGTTACTCAGAATACCATGGATTGAACATATGAGCAATGGCAAAGTTTTAGAGAAAATAGAAACAAAGAGAAAATTAAAATTAACATTAAGAAAAGATAGTTGAAATTTTTTGGGCACATAATGAGAAAACATAATGAGAAAACAGGGTTTGGAAAATTTGATACTCACAGGACAGATTGAAGATAAAAGAGTTAGAGGAAAACATTTTTTAACTTCCTAGTGAGCTTGAGTAAATGGATAGCAGAACAAGGTTTGGGAGAAATAACAAATAGATAAAATTCATTAAGAGCTACAAAGGACAGGAAATTGGTATGAGTCATGATTGCCAATGTTCTAAAGGGACATGGCACATAGAAAAAGAAATGTTTCAAAATGAGAAAATAAAAATATTTCCAAGGCAGTGATTTGTGATAAATTTAATAAAAATCATATCAGTGCTGAGTCTTGTGATCAAGACATAAATAATGGCATGAAATTGAGATCAGATTTGAAATTTGGGAAACTATTTGGAAATGTTTTTGAGCTGGAAAGTTTATATGAATAATAAAAATATTTTTGATAATTCTTGGAATAAACATTGTTTATAGACAAAAAAAATAAAAAGCAATATTCAGCCAACATTAACTGATTGTTTTTTTTTTCATTCTTTCTCTTAGCCAGATTTGCTAACCTGCATCTTTGTAGAGATAGTGTTTATGATCTTATTGTAAGAATAGATACAACATTGTCTGAATGGAGATAGGCATACATTGTGTGTGTGTGTATGTGTGTGTGTGTGTGTGTGTATGTGTGTGTGGCTTTTCTATAAATACTTTCATGGTAATTGTTCTGATGACCTTTCCTCTATGGCACCTAGACTCCATGAATTTAAGCATAGTACTAAATTGGCGACAAGATTTCATCATTTTACAGTGGAAATGATTGCATAAAACTGTAGGTTTTACGCTAGCAGTCTCTTTTTTTACATTTCTCATATGTGGAAAATCTCATCTGGCTTCTTTCTTTCCAGTTAAATTTGATCTTCAAATATTTAAAAGCAATGTCAATTGTTATCTGCTGCTGTCTTAATTTCTGTTCTGTTATTGTACTCTCTCCTTAATAATGTTTTTATTTTTCAGATATTCTTTCACACTCAGTACCCCCTCCTTGTGTCTTAGCAACAATGCTGCCTTGCTTGGGGGTGAAATGATTAATATGTATGTCAGATTTTATTATGTAAGGTAATTTTTTTTTCAATAAAATTAGTATTAACCAACCAATATTGTGAAAGTTTTCAGGATATATCTATATGAGCAATATAAATAATGAGCTTCAGCTTATAAAATCTGTCATAAAAAATATTGATAATAACTTGTTTTGGATAGTTACAGGTTTTATTCTGTAAATAAACTGGTTCCTCTTTCTCTTCACTCTCCTCTTATGTAGCCCTCTGCACACCAGTGCCTTGTGTGGGGTGAAACAATTGTGAAAAAACTATCTACAACAAAATTTGTGTTTATAAATTAATCCGAAAGGTTTAAGAAAACATAACAGAAACATATATTTGATTAAAACAATATTGTATATGCTGGAATAAACTATTATTTTACTTGTTAATATGGACTGTTTGATATTCTATATCTTTTGTCTGTTCTTCATTCATTGATTTTTCTACTATTTCAAAGTTTCAACGGTTTTTTTATTGCTTCCCAAAGATCTTCACTGCCTGAATATTGTTGTTAATCATTCACATGTACATCTTTTTTTATATCAATATTATGAGATTAATATAAGAAGTTGGAGGTTATTCCATTAATTTACTATGTTTGAAAGCTTTTTTGGTAAGGTGGGCAATAGTCAGCTTTGAAGAATGTAAAGGAGTATTGATATTCTGTAGTTTAAATTTAACTTGTTTGCAACTTTTGCTACTCAAAAAATGTGCTTATCCAAGAACATACTGTAATTTTATGCAATTATCTTGATACTATCATCAATTTTGAAGAGACTCAATTATGACATTACCACTGTTAATACTAGTCCAAAATATTCCTCCATCTTCCACCTTCTAATTGATCTTGGTTAACTATCTCCATAAAGAACTTAAACTCTAACCAAACCATCAGATTGACATTCATCATTAAAGAATTAATTTAGCGAAATCAGTTTTCATATACTTTTTTGGCTCATCTTAAACATTTCTATTTGTGATGTTTATTGAAATGTATTAATTTGATTGTTTTCAGATATATATCATTGTCCTTAACATTTTGCATCTTTTTCCACTGTTTACATTCACAAAACCAGCTTCTTCAAATATTTTTATGCTGTTCAATTTACTCTTTTAATTTTTAGTTCTCTTTTTGTCAATGCTTTTAAGTTATTTTTTATTGTTTTGCCATCTCTGTTCAAGTGTTTCAGTTTCCAAAGTTGTCTTCCTTTTACTTTGCAATATCTTTTTTCATCTTTTGTAATTTTATCTTTCATACAATTCATGACAATCTTTATATAACTGAAATTAAAGAATAAATGTCAATAACTATACTATTATATATTTATTTATTTACAATACGATGATTGACACTTGACTTGCATAATAAAATCTTACTCCACCAAATAAGTTATTCGAAATATTTCTAATAAAAACATATTAATAAGCTGAAACTCATCCAATATATTTATCTTTAAATGGTGAGTAGATCTTGAAAATTTTACCAACATTGTTTAATACTAATTTTATTGAGAAATCATTAATTTTCATAATCTGATATTTTGTACTTGTATTTCCATAAATACATTTCCACATGTATAAATATATACTTATGTACACATATATAAACTAAATATATTTAGTCTAAATAATATCAGAAAAAAGATGAAACATAATGAAATTTAAAAAGAAATGAAAAATTTCAAGCAATACATTGCAATTTACAAAACTCTCCTCAATTATATCTTTCCATATGTTTGTCTAAATTTTTATTATATTTTCTGATTTTATTTTTAATTTACAACCAACTTTTTGTTAATTCAAATTTTTCTTTTGACAATGAATTATTATAAAATTTCAGTTATTTTATTTTCAGTATGTTTATTTCAACTCTGAATTATCTTTAATTAAATTTTAGTTAACTTAAGCAATTTATGGTTCAATTTAGTGCATGTAAAAAGGAAAGTATATTCTACTTTACAAAACAGAGCTTTTGTTAATGTAAAAACTCATGCCATGTCATGTCCCTAAGTTTGAATTTAGGATTGGTATATTAATAGACCGCAGAAAGTAATGGCAACCTACTGTGGAAAAATCTTCATCCCAGTCAGTCATATCTCTTTTGAGACATGATCGCCCAAGCATATATCACATATGGCACTTAGCTGACTGATACTAATATATGAACACATTTGAAACGAAATTAAAGATTGATCTCATCTCAGTATCAGCCATGATTTCATTCACACTTATCAAACAACTGAATCAGCATTCATTCAACCTGCTTTACAGACTTAACACTCTTTGAATATTCTTTTCTCGAGGCTGAAACCTAAAAGAAAAACTCAAGTTTTTCCTAACTTTTTACAACATTTTTAATCTGAAAAACTAATCCTATTTCTAAATTATTATTTGTTTTATCAAGGTTAATGTTTTATACAAAAATATATTTTTACTTTTGAAAAAGTGTTTTTTAGATTTTTTATTTTTGAAAAGTAATTTTTGGCTTTAAAAATAAACTTCTTTATTGTTATGGATAAGAGAATGAAGATGATATTTATTTTTAATGATTCAGTGTCATTTCTAGCTGTTATTTGTTTTAAATATTTTTTCTTAGTCATCTACAAGTGAGAAAAATCACTCAAGAGTTAATAATCAAAATAAGAATTGGGTTTTAGAATTAGTAGAAAATACTATTAATTAATAAAGCATGTATTGTTGAAAGCAATGGAAAACAGGAAACTGTGAAGAACCATAAACACATGCTCTGGAGGTAAACATAACAGACTAGATCTAATCTACTACAGACTACATACAATTGAAATTGTAAAGTTAACACACATATAAATATTTTCTATCTTCCAATAAATTAAAAATTAAGACATTTTAAAAATTCCAATACATTCAAAATTATAACATATTTAAAACAGAAAACTTTAAAATATGTTTATTGTCATTCTTTAGTTTGGTTTCTAAAGCTATTTGAAAATGTATAAAGTCAAGAAAACATGAACAAGGCTAGAAATTTCACGAATACTTTCATTCAGACATTAACCATCACAAAATAAATAGGATCCAAAAATATATGTAATTTTAGGCAAAAAGTAATTTTTTTCTTTTAGAAGTTTAAAATAATAGAACTTCTGTTTTATTATTTTAAACTTTCTAAAAGGATTCAATGAATTTTTGTACAGATTCATTTGAGTAAAAAAGCAAGAAGAAATTTTATACAGGAACTAGTTAAACTATATCTTGTATGGTATTGAATTCAATTGTTTAGATGTTTCATCTTGCTTGTCTCTGACAAAGTTTAATTTATTAAATACTAACAAGGAATCATTAAATCAAATTGCAGAGGCAAGACTTGGTACTTGGAATTTTAAGTAGTCTGAAAATTTATATCCAAAAATAAAATAAAATAAAAAACCTGTTAAAATTATATATATATATTTTTTCTTCTTTTTCTTTTAATGGAATTTTTCAAGTGATCTTATGATTTTTTTCTGTTGAGCACATAAATTATATAAAAATTGTACAAATATTTTGTTTATCCAAGTGTTTTCGGCTATACTTTTAACTATTTTTGAGGATAAATTTTATTTTACATGTAATAGAAGGTGAGTGGTGTAGAGTGGCATGATGTAGAGTAGTATGTATGTGTTATTGTACCAAGCATGGTAAACATGTTGTTAATGTGTTCATAGTTGACATTAATGAGTGTTGGCTTTTTCTTTTTTATTAATAAAGCCGCCATTATTTTTAGTCTTTTTTTGCATGTGGATGATGCTATGATATTTGTGTTGTCAACAAGTATGTTCCAGATAGGGTTCGGAAGGTTTCCGTGTTTGTTTAAATGAAATATGTAAACCAGCTAATCAAAAAACACCCAAACCTGTCAACATCTCCCTCACTAACATTTGTGGTTTACATTCCAACTTCTACAGTGTCTAATCCTTCCTCCAGTTAAACTCACTTGATATCTGCGAAACTAACCTTGATCCTACTATTCTCTCTTCTTAATTCTATGTCCCTGGCGACTTTTCCCTCTTCAGGAAGGACTCCAATGTCTACATGCATGGGCTTAGTGTTTACGTCAGTGAACACCTTCCTCTAGCTAGGGTGATCTCCCTTGAATCCATACATCACTCTTATATGTGTTTCCATCTCTCCCTTCTAAGCTCTGTTAGCTATCTCTTCTTTATCTACCGTTCCCCCTCATCACCCGACTGTTCTGTTCTTAACAGCATCTCCAGTAATATTGACAAAGCCATTTCCTCCCATCCATTTGCCCATATATTTGTGTTTGTGACTTTAACGTCCACCATACCAAGTGGCTGGAGAACTCCGTCACAGATCTTGCTTATGTCCATACCATGAATTTTTCAATCACTTAGTCCTTTACGCAGGTAGTGGAGTTCCCTACGCGTTTCTCTGACAAAACCTAATGGACACAACTCACTACTAGA
Organism: Ascarosepion bandense; assembly: GCA_037127315.1. Lineage (NCBI taxonomy): Eukaryota > Metazoa > Mollusca > Cephalopoda > Sepiida > Sepiidae > Ascarosepion > Ascarosepion bandense. The sequence goes on along the minus strand of JBBBDQ010001664.1, from coordinate 95,654 downwards.
TTTCTGCTTTACCTCCACCCCTGACTCTTGTAATGTCAAACAACTCTGCCTCCTCGGAAACTCTGACTATGCGGTAGTTTCCATTAGCATCTACCTCCAATCCCACTCTACCATAACAGGTGCCATTTTGCATCGGCTCGCAATGAGTGCAAGAAGATACTTAAAACAGCTAAGCTGAAGTTTGCAGCCAGAAGGAAGCAGCGCATAGCATCCTGTAAGTTTGGCTCTAAAGACTACTAGAGGCTCTGTAAAAGTGTGCTGAACAGCATCAAGCTCTCAATCCCGCCTCTAATCAACGAATTTGAGGTCCCCACTTCTTCAACAGACTAGGCTGAGTGCTTCGCCCATAGATTCTCCACCAACTTGACACTGGACTCGTCTGGAGTATCTGTACCTGACATCCCACCCCAAACTCAGGCCCAACGAACTGACATATACATAACTTCCTTTGGTGGTCTCCAAAATTATTTCAAAACTTGACCCCCTTAAAGCGAGTGGTGGTGACGGAATACCAATCATTGTCCTAAAGAAATGTGCACCTGAACTCTCCTTTGTTCTCTTTAAACTATAACTACTGCCTTTCTGTTTCTTGATTTCCTGCCTGCTGGAATTCCCCTCTGTGTTTCCTATATATAAAAATACCAGATAACCCTTCGACCTTGCTAATTATTGCCTCATCAGCCTCCTACCAATCTTTGGCAAAGCGTTCGAAGCCATTATTAATGCCAAGGTAGTACAGTATCTCACAGCCCACAGACTCTTCTCTGACAAACAGTATGGTTTCTGCTTCTCCAGATCTACTGCTGATATGCTCATGACCATCACTGAGTACATTAACCAGGCTCTCGACAAGAGCTGAGAAGCCCGAACTGTTGCCCTAGATATCTCCAAAGTGTTTGACAGGGTCTGGCATGCTGGCCTTCTATGCAAGCTACTGGGCTACGGTATAAGTGGACAGTTGTTTGATCTAATCCAGTTGTTCCTCTCAGATCGCACAATGAAGGTAGTATTGAACGGACATGCCTCCCAACACTATCAAACAAATGCAGGTGTCCCTCAAAGCTCTATTGTAGGTCCCACCCTTTTCCTTATCTACATTAACAATCTCCCCAATGAAGTAAGATTCCATATATGCAGATGATACCACACTTTACTCTCACCTTTATCAAAAGTCTACCGAGGCCAACAAAACAAACCTCACTGCCAAGCTCGAAAAGAACCTCCAATCCATAGTTGACTGGGGTAAAAAATGGCTCATGAATTTTAATGCTTCTAAAACAAAGCTGCTCTCTATTAATCACCACAGACAATCGTTCCTACCCCCATTAGCATGAATCAGTCTAGTCTACCTGAAAGTAAAACACTGTGCCTCTTCGGGTTATCTCTCAGAACAGACCTTAAGTGGAATGACTATATAGAGTCCATAGCTAAATCCGCTGCTAAGAAGGTCGATTCTCTGTGCAGGGCCAGGAAGTTTTTCCCGTCTAAACAATCCTGCACATATACAAATCTAACATCCACCCATGCATTGAATACTGCTGCCATATCTGGTTGGGTGACCCTGCTATCCACCTAGGGGTCCTTGACAAAATCCAATGGAGAATTGGTAATGTGCTCCATCCCGACTTGGCAGCTCGAATACAGTCACTTTCTCACCGGCGCAACGTGGTGTCCTTGTGTCTCTTCTACAAATACTTTCATGGCTTCTGCTCAGATGAACTTACCTTACTGGTACCCACCATACATGAATTTCCTTGAGCCACAATATTAGTAACTAGGTTCAATCTTTTACTGTGAAACTAATAAAATGTAAATGCAAATTCTACTCCAGCAGCTTCTTCTCTCACACTTCCTACCTGTGGAATTTACTTCCGTTTGCTTGTTTTCCCAACAGCTACAATCTTCAAGAATTCAAATGTAAAGTCAATAGTCATCTACTATCTCACTAACTTGCTTCATATCTCTCTCTCTCTCTCTCTCTCTCTCTCATGCTTCTTTCTTCGTCTGCTCCACTCTCATCAGTATTCTCATCCTTCTCCTACCCTCTTCCTGACACCCCTATAACCTGTTATTCTTTCTCATAACTTACCTCCTATGTAACCTCCTGCTCAACAATGGCAGTAAAATGCCTTGCTTGGGGTGACATGATTATAATATATATATATATATATATATATATATATATATATGGAAATTTATGAAATTGATATTAACTGACATATTTACTTAAATTTGTTTGTTTGAACATTAATTTTTAATGAATACTTGTATTTGAATGGATAGTCTGTTTTTTCTATATTTAAGAAGCACATTTTACATATCCACCACCCTAAATATTTGAGAAATCTTGTTTAAAAAATCTTCTAGCAGGATTCGAACCTGCATACTTCCATACACTGTGGAGATGCCACTATTAGACCTAGTGTGTTTTACTTATCGATCACAGAAGATATCATGGTAAAGAAAATCTGAATTAAGCCTTAAATACATATTCTCTTGATTTCTTTTAGAACATCTATCTTTGCTTATCTTGTTTACCAATATGAGTAACCATTAAAAAATAATGTTCAAACAAATAAATTTAAATAAATATTTGTCTATATTTAAATATGTTAGTTAATAGTGATTTCGTAGATTCCCATATAATTTCATAATATTTTCTTTGGTTGCATTTGTTTACATTAGGATATGATCCCAAGCAGAGATAGATGTTATCACACCCAGACACTAATATCTCAACTGTCGATTAGTTTTTCCTACGGCAATTGTCTGCAATGGATGTCACTCCAAGGAAGCATACAAAAATTGTAACACTGTACAAACACACTGGCAAGCCTTACAGAGAGATTGTGGCTATTGTTGATGTCAGCTTTTCAATTGTCAGTCATGTCATCAAGGCAAAGAAACAAACTGGAACTATCAGTCCAAAATGTAAAGAAAAATATAGTCAGAAAAGAAAAACAATGCCAAGAGATGATATAAAACTCCATAAAATTCTGCAAATTCAGCTTGTACTAGACATAAATCTTCATTAAGTAATGCCTCGAATTTTTCATCTTCAAAATTTTTGATGCACCAGAGTGTTCTTTATCTTCAACATCAAAATCATTATTTTTGAAGCATCTAAACCAATCTCTACATGTTGTATCTGACAGAGCATGGTTGCCATGAGTTTCAACAAGAATTCTGTGTGCTTCAGTTGCACATTTCTTTTGAATAAAGTAGTGCAGTAAAATTCCCCACAAATACACTTTCTTTAGCACATAATCTGACATGTTTAATGCTATGAAAAACAAAGTTGTTTACACTTTGGCAAAAGACATACACCGAATTTCAAGCTTGCTTATATTACTTCTTTATAGATGTGTTTACTATCTGAAACTAGACACATGCAGTTATTGGAACACCATCTGTTGGAAAATAGTGATAACTTATACAAGGTCCTAATATATATATATATACATGTATATATATAAGAAAGGAGATAGGCATACAGACTCTCAGTTTGAGACAAATCTGATATATTATGGGCTCATGGCCGAGTGGTTAGAACATTCGCTTTCTGACCATCAAACCTGAGTTCGACTCTCACCATGGTTGATTTGTCTGAAAGATGACTTTTTGATGTAATTGGTCTGGAGTAGGTGATCCCAGTGTGCTGCACTTTTGGAAAATGCCTGAAAATCATACGACAATTTGACCCAAGCCTTGTCAGTGAATTCGAGTAGACAGCTCCCTTTGATGAGCTGTTGATGGCTGTGTGAGTTCAAAGTCCCAAGTCATTGAGAATTTGGGCATCCTGGCTTTGTTCAGACTCTCTTTCAGACCAGATAACACACTCTCTCCCAGAAACTGTGACTAAGGTCCACTCAGCAAAGTTGTTGCAGTATAAACCACAGGTGGGCTCTGTGGGTTTTGAACGAACATAAATGTGCCTAAGAAAGCGTCTGCAATGGGAATTAGCTAACCACTCTGGTAGACAAATATCCTCAAATGCAAGTGGCCAGCCAATATCTGTGTGTGTGTGTGTGTGTGTGTGTGTGTGTGCATGCATATATGTATTAATGCATAGTTGGACAGCAATCTTTCATTTAAACATATTTCATTTAATTTTTCCAGTATTCTTACATGTTTCCTTTTTGCTGGATATAAGGAATGTAAAAATGTTCCATAATTTCCGACTTCCTAAATGCTTTCAGCCTCTTCACAGGCCAGTTTCAACGATGCTATTTTTTCTGGTGTTGTTATGTCCTCATGTTTGACTGTAATATCATTTTTTTTTCCTGTTTTTAATGCGTTTTTGTTTTTTGAAAAGATGATTTCTTTCAAGCTGTCACGTGATGCACACAGCAGGCATCATTTTTGAGCATCTGTCTGTTTTTTAAAAAACTTTCAAAACTTCATTTTCATTGTTAAATAGTGTAAGGTTGATGGTAGAAAATTGTTTGATACATAGCACCTCTCTTATAGCGAGGTGCTTTTGATATTGTGATTTAAATAGTATTTTTGTATTTTCAACTAAAATTTTTTCTTAAGGGTTCTTGCAAGTTATGGGTTAATAAATGTTTTTTCATTGCACTATTATTACTAGATAGGTGGCATGTAAAGAGTTTACTCAGGGGAGCGGTAGTATGGGTGATGCACACCGCGCATCCCATAACAGCTTTAAAGAACTCTTCTTATAAAAAAAATAAAACACTAAAAACAGAAAAAATTACATTACAGCCAAACATGAGAACATAACAACAGTATATATATATATATATATATATATATATATATATGTGTGTGTGTATATGTATATGTGTGTGCATGCATTCATTTCTCTGAGTGAGTGTAGCATTTTTTTACATTTTTTAGTTTTGATTAAAAGTTCCAAACTTTTTACAAAAAAAGCTCCAAACTCTTGTACAAAAAAAGTTAGTTTTGCATTGCAAATAAAAAAGTGGAAATAATTAAAAAATAATGATGAGAAAGTGATGAACATAATTTACAAAAGAAATCACAAATCTCAGTTATAAATGTTTGCTTACTGGATAAGCAAACATTTTTTTCAGAAAAGAAACCAAAGATCATAAAAAGAAATGTCAGAAGGAAAACCTTTCTCAATACAAATTTACTTAAAAATTTATTTTAAATTTACTTGAATTTTGTGAAATTCTCAGAAACAATACTTTAAAAATATTTAAAACAAAAAAAAAAAAGAAAAAAGAAAAAGAAAATGAATTTTGTTAAAAAAACTAAAAAAGAAAGAAAAATGTCTGGTCGGTTGATGTTTATAAATAAGTCACTTAATTAAAGAGGAAAACGTAGCTAAAGAAAGCTTAGATCAATTGAGGTTGAAGTTCATTCATTCATCCGCTGGCGAGAAAGGAAAAAACAAAAAACAAAAAAAAACTTGTTAATAGTGAAGCTATTGATTGATTGATGATACCTGTGGCTTTGTGGAGCTGATCAACATTTTTAAAATCCTTTCGACATTTTCATTAAACAACTTTACTAATCTACTTTCTCTTTTTCTTTTATTTATTGTGGCGAGTGCTGTTGTTCTCACATCTTTCTGTGTAACAAGTGAATTTACACACAGTATCTAATAACGTTACAGTCACGCAAACTTAAAAAAAAATTGAGTTATTATTTGTAACATTTAAAAATTATTCATTCGTACACAACTTTGGCATTACAGTCATTACACAATTACAATTACAGACATATTCACGAGTGTTGGTTTTACAATTACATTAACAGCAATGGATTTTCTTCGCTTTGCTATTTACCCAACCTCCCCACCACGGCTGGATATGATACAAAGTCGTTTTAACGTGGGGAGCGCCATACGCATAAAAAAAAAAAATAACAACAAAAAACAAAAAAAAAAACAAAGGAAAAGGAAAAAACGATGCAGCTGTACACATTTTGTAAATCCGTAAAAGGAAAATTGATTAAAAAGCCATTGTAGCAAAGGAAAAAAATTGAATAACTCTTCAATTAAAAGCAGACTTTTTAATTTTAAGAGTCTTAAATCTGTCATAGTTGATAAGTTGAAGAATTTTTCAGTAATCGAGAATTTTTTAAAATTAGAATCCAAAGAAAAATGAAAGAAAAAAAAAAATAAAAGAGAGAGAAAGTAAAGAGATGCGCTGCTCACTTTACCTGCGTTAATCAGCGCTTCTTTTTCGATTTTTAAATGAGAAAAATATGGACATTTTAAATAAAAAGAAGAGAGAACATGACTTAGACAAAATTAAATTATTTACCTGAAAATATTATTCGAATTACTTACGCAAAAAAACTCATTGTTGCAGAAACACGTGATCGACGTCTCATCAAAGACGACGTTTCTTGATTGTAAAAATAAAATTATTAAAAGGTAAATTTTAAAAAAAAATGGATTTTAAAAAGAATAATTGTAGTCGTCTAGTTTTCCTGTGTGTCGTAAAATATCATCTTTAATTGGATTAAAAAATAGCAGTAATCAAAAGAAGTAAAAAGAAAGATTAAGAAACTCTTCTTGTGATTGACAGTTGTTGTTACTGACACACACCTGTTGTTGTTGTTGTTGTTGTTATCTTTTGGAACATATGTGCAGTGTAGCAATGACAATATTTCGAATAAGAATGATGTAAATGTTTATTTTAAAATATAATTTAAGATGAAATCGGATGAAGAGTGATTATCGTTCTATCGCGAGTGCATCCCCACTCGTGAGAGCGGTGTTTTGTTTAGTTTTTGAAAGGTATTTTTTAATTCAATGGTAAAAGAAAAGAGGAAGGTAAACTGCCAGAAGATATGACTGAGATAGGTTTGGTTTGGAACTGTGGATTCTGTAATTAAAATACCTTTAAAAAGACCTCTAATTCTTAAAAGATAAAGAATGGATCACTAAAAATGGAAAAATCATGAACATTTATGTCACTTGTTAATGAAAAAATGTTTACGACGCAATCTTCTTTTGGATAGAGAGTATTTATAACACAGAGCAACGTAGAATATATGAGTGAAAAAGAAAAAAAAATGAAATTCTATAAAAAGAAATAGGCGAATAAATCAAATAAAGGGAAACACTAGTAGCAGAAACCTGGTTGATGCGTAAAGACATTCCCATCTTGCTTTGTAAAAGCAGGGAATGTCCAAATCTATAAAAAGGCCAAAAAAGCGTGTGTATAAATTCTAGCAGCACGGAAAGAAAGACTAGGAGTTGAAATTATCAGATAAAAATTACCTCGACCAAAGTAGAATCATATGACAAGAAGTGGAGAAAAGAATGGAAAAATAAACAAATAACTAAGTAAATAAAGAAAATCGATTTCTTCTACAATATTTAAAAATAAATATTGTGTTTCTTGGGAAATAATTTTGTTTTGTTTTTGTAAAATTACGATTACGTTGTGTGTAACTTTTTGTTTGTAGTAATTAGTACTAATAAGTAGTGATAGTGAACAAATTGGCCATGGTTATTACTTTAAGTTAAGAAAGCTAAAAATACAAAATCAATAACGATTTTAAAAATTTTTAAACGATAATCAGTTTCTAAAACCTGAGGCAAACAATAAATAAATAAAATAAAAAATTAAATTTACAACAACAACGGTTAAGGTGTAAACTATTAAAAATCCCAAGAAATATATATAAAAAAAAAGAAGTGATCAAAATGATTTTTTTTTTTTTGCAAGAGAAACATTAATTATACAATTGAAAACTTTGTCTAAGTTCTCAAGTATATTTTTCAGAGAAGTAAAAAACTGTTGATTTGATCGCTTGCAATAAAACCGGCTCGTCTATTTGGGAAAAAAGAAAAAAAAAGTTTTCCTTGATAGAAGCACAATCGAAGAAAGCAAATATCTTTTTTTTAATTTTATGCCTGTCTGTTACAGTGTTCTTCCTTGCACACACATGTACACGCGTGCTTGTGCACACACCAATGCATTCTTTGACAAGTGCACACTGCATGGACTCAGTGATTATTACGTGGTTAAATCGCATTCACAGGATCACCTCACCACCTGTCGCTTCTGATTGGAAGTTCAAGTTTCTTCGTACGAGGCAGAACTTTTGCGATGAAGTTTTTTTAAACATATGACGTCATACTTTGTCTTTCACAAATAAAGAGACAAAAAAAGTAGAGGGTAGGCAGTGATTCAAATTAAAAATCAAACAAACAAACCAATAAACGTGTTTGTTATTAAAAAAAATGTTTAGAGAGAGAAAGAGAGAAAATGATGAAGTGACTTACCATAATCGCCCTGGTTAGACTTGGTACCAAAATACCAACCGACCACAGCGGCCACAGCCAGTAAAATAATACACATGCGCTTAATAGAAACCACTAATAATTTGCGACATCTTGGGCTTGTGAGGGTGGCCCGTATTTTATGTCCGCTACTATGACTGACCCCATCCATAGGAAGAAGGGCAGCGTTATTGGGTCCCAGTTTTAGATCCTGTTGAGATTCCCCGGGTTCCATCATCTTTACAGAATTTTTTTCTTTTCTTTTGTTTTATACTAAAAATTTTATCCTTTTTTTGCTTCAGCTTTCTAATTATTGGCGGTAACAAATGAAAATGATGAAGTACTATGTCACTGGTTGTTCGCGTTGGATCGGGTGGCGGGCGATCCTCCTTGCCTGATGATCAGTTGTTGATGTTGTTGTTATTTATTGTCTACTGGCGGTGGTGTTATAGCCTGCAGTTCTGGTCCGTTGGGGTTTGTAACAACATGTTGTCAACAAAGGCAGGAGGACGTGTTGACCGCCTTCATCGTCGTCGTCCAGCGTGGAATAACTCATATGGGGTCTCCTCCTCATCGATTCCAAAGAAAGAAGAATGTCGGTGCATATACACAATCAAACGTCGTGAGTCACTTGACGAGAGCTGTTTGTGCGAACGAGGAGAGACGAAAGCAAACAGCATCGGCGATGGAATGAGTTAAGGCGACGAAAATGAAAGTAACACGGCCAGCGCGCGCCAAAAGAAGAACGAGAGAGAGAGAGAGAGAGAGAGAGAGAGAGAGAGAGAGAGAAACAGTGAGAGAGAGAGCGAGAGAGAGAGAGAGAGGCAGAGGCGAGGAGGAAAAAGCGAGAAGAAAGGGAGAGGGAGGATAATTAATTAAAAGGAAGAGAGGTAATTGATGAAGATAAGATTATGAGAAAGAGTGAACAACCAAAATAAGGTGGGGTGTAGAGAAAAGTTAGAGGAGAGAAAAGGAGTGTGTGAGTGAAAGAGAACGATAAAGAAGGGGAGAATGATGACGACGACGACCAGCTGAAATGACTGATATTTCTTATGCTACCCTGGCAGAAGCACCTGCTTTGCGTTATTATTTGCTTGGGTCTTTGTCATCGTGGATGAGTGTCACCTTTTCCCTTTTTGAACTCTTTTATTCTTCCTCCTCTTCTCTTGTTGCCACCGTTTTACAGAACACCGATTCCAATATGGCGCTCGCAGATGATTCCTACTTTGGCGTGGTTTGACTTAAACAAAGAATTTCGTCTTCACCGCGACGGCGGCCGCAACAAGACTTAACAGCTGTTTGGGGTTTTCTTTCAAAAAATAATAAAAAATAATAATAAATAATAAAAAAATTACTCAAATGAAACAAATTAACCAACTTTTACAAATTCATATTCTTTACAAAATATACTTATCATTTATTTTTAAAACGGAATTCTTAATTCTTTGACGAATTTATTATTTATTACTTTTTCTTTTTCCCCCTCAAATAGTTAAATTCCTACTTAGACAATATTTTTTTTAGCAATACTTTAAGGTTTTAAAACAGTTTTTTTTTAGTTCTGTATTTTCCAGATTTAATAATTATTTTAATTTATCTCGAGTTCTCCCTTGTTTTAATCTTTGTTTTTATGATGTTTTGTTTTCTTTTTGCATTTTCTTTACATGAAAATAAATGAAACAGTAAAATTTTATGAACTCAAAACTTGTTTGTAGCAAAAGAAATTTCAAATTGCCTGTAGGCTGTAGAGAGCGTAGAAAAAAGAAGCAACTGGTTTATTTAAGAATCACGTAAAACCATTGCTTTCCTTTTTCATTCTCTCACTTTAAGCATTTACGAAAGAGAAACTAGACATTGACTACTGCTGCTTCGATTCGCAACTGAAGTACACCAGCTTTATCATCTGATTTTCTTCGTTTGTCTTTCTCTCCTGTATATTTTTATGCCTCTGACTTCTCTCGCAACTTAAATTAGGATTTATCACTCAATATGGAAAAGAAAGGCACACAGCTGTAACGATAGCGATTTACACTAAAACGGAGAATTTTCTACATTTTTCTTTTGTTTATTTTCTATTTTTTTTTTAGAGTAGACTTACACTAACAGTAAAACACAGGTTAGCCGTATTTTAAAAAAAATGAACATAAAAACTGCTTCCTCATCAATGAATAAATTAAAAAATTGGTTTAGTAAACACTGTTTAAAACAGTCAAGCAAACACGTTCATCCGATTTAAGCAGTAAGTTTTTTTGTTGATCGGTTACAAACTTATCGTAGTAAGCACTTTTGTTTGTTAAAAAAGTTAAAAAAACAAAAACAGGAGAAGCCAATGAATTGAATGGATAAGTACTGAGGGTCATATTTTTTAACTAAAGTGATGAATTTATTTTCTATCGAAAAACTTCAAGAAACCACTTTAAAGCAGAAAGAGAAAATGTGTCATTCTGATTGATTTTTTTTTCTTTTCCCTTTACCTTTTTTTTCCCACTAACGTTTGAGACAAAATTTTTTTTAAATGTAGTTGTTAATTTTTTGTTAGAGTTCAGTTCATCAGCCTCAAAGAAATTATTATACTCTTCTTAATGAAATACAACTACAGTTAATGACCAAAATTAACTGTTACTTTTTTTCCTTCTAATGTTGTGTCGAAATTTTCTTAAAAATAAAAAAATTCAACTTGATAAGTCAAGTCAACTTTTAAGTTTTTATCTTTCCATTTTTTTAATTGACGCAATTCCCGTTTCTTAAGAGTAGTCAATATTTTTAATTTTCATTAGATTGCTATGAATTATTTAAATAAAAAAAAGAGTTTTATATTCTTCAGCTCAGCTGTCTTTTGTTGATATCACAAGAGCCCAACTTTTATATACATCGGGGTGTGCGTTGTTGTAAGTGCAGTGGATATCGTCTGGGAACGAGAAATAGGATAGCCGAGTTCGAATTCCAGTTGTATTCATTGCATTATGCGCAAATATTCTTGTGAAACATATTAATCTGCTGCTTCTCCCTTCAGCTATGGGTTAAATAGCAGGACAGATTGGGTTCTATAGCCTTAGTTGGCAACCAGTCTACGACAGAAAGTAATGACAAACTACATTCTACTGTTGAAAAATCTTCTGCCCAGTCAGTCATGTCTCTTTTAAGATATGATTGCCCAAGCATGTTTAACTTTTAACTGACTGAGTTTATCTTTGGTACTAATAATTTCTTTCTTTATACTAGTAAAGTTTTATGAAGAGAACCAACAGGTTTAGAGTCTAGAGAGTTCTTTGGTATTTACTTTTTAAAAAAAGTGTACAATGAGAGCATAATAATTAAATTATATGGGTTAAAAAGCATGTCTGTACTGGTGAGCTGTGATACAGCGAAAAATCTGTCTGCGGATGTCTATAATTTCAACTTCGATTTCAAATTTTAATTCTGGGCTGGCAACATACATATCTCTTTTTCTTTGTATTTATTTGCATAAAAGAAGAATGTTAGCTTCTTAAATTGTCTTAATTTAATTCCCTTTTATTTGTTCTTTAAATTTCAAAATTTCAATCGTTCTTATCATTCTTTATTGTAAAATATGAAATTATAAATAAAAACCATGCATTATGTACAAATGCAATTGATTTCAAATCGCATTTTTTAATAAATTAGATAAGTAGCAGTGTCTAATATTTTTAATGGCTCACTAATCATTACCCTTTAACCACAATTCATATAACCTGAATCCAATTTTGCATTTGACTTGTTAATAATACATAAACTAATGGATTTTAAAATTGGATTGATTGACAGGATTAATGAAGAAGAAATCTATTAGATTTGTATCAGGAATATTTTTTTTTTTTTTGGTAATACAAAATGTTATTTCTCTGTTTGTCAAGCATGTAATATTTGCTCAAGACATCACTTCCTTGGTGGGGTGGTAGTAAAGATTTTTTAGCATTTACCAATTCTTTTGTGATTTGTTACACAAGCAAAAAAAAAATGTATCTAAAGAAGCATATGTTTAAATTACATAAAATTAATTGAAACAAAAATACACTGGATTTGGCTGAAGAAAATTAAAATTTCATTAATACTAAAATATACGGACATTCTTAAGATAAAACAAATTTACTTTTTATCAATTATAGATGTCTATGTGAAATTTTTCCTCTTTGGTATTTAAATTTAAAAATATTGATAAAAAAACATTCTGGCAGGATCATGTTAGTTTTCTTGTCTAAAAAGTAATATATTCTCTATAGAGATTTAGAAAGCATCAATATTTACTTCTAGTAAAGCAATAAGATTTGAAAAAATCTTTAATGTTTAAATCATTTTCACATCAAAGATTCTAATGTAGACATTTTTATGACAATTTACTCTTCACTTGTTACTGCGTTTTGAATTGGCTTATATAATCATTTCATGGAAAGCAATAATAGGATTTTACTCTTTGCCTTCAGTCTGTTTCAAGTTAAATAACAAATAAGTTATCTGAAAGTAATTTCTGGAACTGTTTTGAATAAAATATAGTTTCCTATTTCATATCAGCTATAAATACTCCATACAGAGTAGAGAAATAAAATAAGCAACTTTTCTGAAGTGTTTTCATTAATTAATAAATCATTCAAACAAGTGAAGTTGTTTAATGTTTTCATTGTCATGTTTCAGCTAATAGTTCTTCAACCCTCTTCAGATATCACATGTTTACCTTCAAGTATTTTCTTTTCTTTGAATGTTTACCTCAATGGATTACCCAAATGAATTTTTTTCAGTTAATCAGCAAGAATGTGTTGATAGAAAATAAAATTACCACAAAGTTTTTAAAGTAAAAATTAATATCAAATCTATGTGATATTTGTTTATTTAGTTATTAATCAGTCCATGTTTTTAATCAATGCAATTGTTTTCTTTAGGTATGATAAAAGTAGTTCATATTTTAATTTTCTTGATAAAAAGTTGAGATACTTATCTCTAGATTGTTATAATAAAAAAAAAACATTCTTTAGTTGTCTTTTATTGATGTGACAAAACAAATTTCTAGTTTTAGTTTATATATTTATCTTTGGTACTAGTAACAATTAAGCTGAAGTGATGTGATCAAAACAATAAAAGTGATGATATGACTTCAAACAATTTGTAATGTAACAATTTAATGCAAGATAATCAAGCATCAATGATCCAATACATGAAAAATCAGAGAAAGGTTATGTTTAGTCCCCATCCTTCACAAAATCACTTAACTCCTACCACTCACTGTGAAAATGATGTGATCTAATTTTAGTGTTCAAATTCTTAGTAGCAGTTAACTGACTTGAAGGTTGTGCCCCTAATCCCCCGACAATGAAAACAAGGGCCTGAATCAGAGCAAGTACAATTTTGAACTTCCAAAGTTTCATGCCTTAAAGCTGGATACAAACACATTGCTGAATATTGTGAACATATAAAAACAGTCAGTTAAAAAGTAAAATGTTGAAGATATATGTCAACCCATATACATATATGGCGATATAAACTTATGTTAGTATGACACAAGGTCTAATGAAAAAAAAAAACAAACTATGTTGCACCAATCCTTCGAATAGGAAGAATGTAGATACCTTGAAAACCCTGCTGTATATAGTGAGGAGGGGTGTACCGATTAGTTCTTAGCACAAAACACTTTCCAAAAGTTTGACAAAATGACCAAACATCATAATTTTTTCAGCATCTCCTTGAATATAGATACTGATATGTATATAAACATATTTCATAGTTATAATATGCTAACGACCATCACCAAGTATATATATCAGGCACTCGACAGGAATGGCGAAGCCCAAACCCTCGCCTTGGTTATCTCTAAAGCATTCGACAGAGTTTGGCATGCTGGCCTTCTATGCAAACTGCAGAGCTATGGTATAGCTGGACAATTGTTTGAACTAATCCAGTCATTCCTATCTAACCGCACATTGAAAGTGGTATTAAACGGACATGCCTCCCAGAGCTACCATACGAACATGGGTGTCCCTCAAGGCTCTATCCTAGGTCCTACGCTCTTTCTGATCTACATTAATGATCTCCCCGATGCCATAATATCCCAAGTAGGTATGTACGCCAATGACACCACAGTTTACTCTCGCCTCGATCAAAAATCTGGTGTGGGCGACAAAGCTGACCTTGCAGCCGAGCTTGGAAAGGACCTCCAATCCATAGTGGACTGGGGTAAGAAATGGCTCGTAAATTTTAATGCTTCTAAAACGAAGCTACTATCAATTAGCCATCATAGACAACCGCACCTACCTCCCATTAACATGGACCAGGCTTGCCTCCCAGAGAGTAAAACACTACGCCTCCTTGGTCTCACACTTTCAGTGGACCTCAAGTGGAATGACTATATCAAATCCATTGCTAAATCCGCTGCTATGAAAGTCGGTTCTCTGTGCAGGGCCCGGAGGTTTTTTCCGTCTGAATCTATCCTGCACATTTATAAATCTACCATCCGCCCGTGCATTGAATACTGTTGCCATATCTGGTCGGGTGTCCCTGCTATTCTCCTTGGGCTTCTCGACAAGGTACAGCGGAGGGTCTGTAATGCGATCGATACTGACTTGGCAGACCACCTGCAGTCTCTCTCTCACCGGCGCAACATGGCTTCCCTGTGTCTCTTCTATAAATACTTTCATGGCTTCTGCTCCAATGAACTTAGATCACTGGTGCCCCCTAGGTTCGAATTTGCACGAGATACTAGATTATTAACTAGATCCCACCCTTTTACAGTGAAACCGATAAAATGCAACCGCAACTTCTACTCCAACAGTTTCTTTTCTCGTACTTCCCAACTGTGGAATTTCCTTCCACATGACTGCTTCCCCAACGGCTACAATCTCCAGGAGTTTAAATGTAATGTCAATAGACACCTCCTAACACACTAACTCACTTCCATTCTTTCAAACTATCTATCACCCCCCTTCTGACATTTCCTATATCTAACCACTCTTTCTATTTACCTTCCCCTATGTAGCCCCAAGCGCAATAGTGGCAGTGGAATGCCTTGCTTGGGGTGAAACGATTAAAATAAAAATAATACTTAATATCCAGTTTTGAGGGTGAAAAGTGCTTCTTTCATAGTTGTGATAGTTTGAAAGACTTGCCATTTAGAAGCTGCAAAAATTGAATCGAATTTATTTTTAAATCATATTAGATTTTTATCTTATGAACTCAATCAGTTTTTCTTTAACCCAGTTTTTATTTTAGCTGAAATATATTGTGTAGAGTTATCAATTAACTATATAATTTATCAAATAATATTTGAAGAAATTTGAATTTAATTAGAATTATGCAAAGAATTTTGGCAAAAACCTTTCTATACTGAAATAGTATAAGGATCAAACACACTTCCAACTTGAATTATACATTATAATACTTATATTTAAATCCATGTTCTTTTTCTGTGGCACATGTGAATAGCACAGTTCTTAATCAAATTACATAATTTTTTTGTTTTCACGGTGCATTATGCTGTCAAATGTTTTAAATAAAGGAGCAATATAAAATAAAAGAAAACATTTACTATCACCAAAGAACAAAATCTCTTCTATTTCAGGCACTACAAAAAAAGTTTAGTACATGTGACATTCCCAGCAATATTGCTTCTAGAAAATGCATGTGCATTTATGCAAAATCCCAAAACCTCTATAATTAATAAAAGCTTTTATTCATTTATGCAGAAGTTCACATTTATGCTTTGTACTTTAGAAGACAATTGATTCTTGACTCAGTGACTCATTGGTAAAAAGGCTGTACAATTGGTTTTGCAGAGTTTTGCTGTTAATAAATAACTAGAGAGTTTTTCCATGTTCATTTATTCTATAGGGATTGTCTCTATTTATCTTTCTTTCTTCTCCTTCATTATTATTTCCTGTATTGTTGATTCTCTCTCTCATTATTACCTTTCTCTCCTTGTCTCTCTACACCTTTTTCATTGACTCTCTACTTTACACTGGTCCATCCCAATCACTGTCTCCATCTACAGTTGTCTCTCTTTCTCATTATTGACTTATTTTATTGTTTTCTCTCTTTAATTGTCTTTATCCATAAAATATTGCATCACTCAAGCCTGTCAGACTCCCTGCAGTCTAGATTTAGCTCTCTCTATTTTCTGCCTTTTCCCAAAGTTAAAATCATTATCAGAAAATCATAGATGAGATTAAGAAGAATGCAATGAGGCTGCTGATGGCAATCCCAGAAGAAACAGTTTAACAAACTTATTACAGTTCATAACTGTGAAACTGAATTTGTTAAACTCCAAGAAATGATTGGTGATTATTAACTGGATTACTTGTATTGGAATGTAAAAACACATAAACATGGTTCATTTTTATATCCCATAATTTCATAAATCCCTACTGTTGGTATTAATTATCAAAAACTATAAACCAACTAATCCTACTATATTTACTAAATATAGTTTTAAGTTTAATAATGAATTTCTTCAAATATTGCATTTACAAAAACTAATAATGACATACTTGCTTTATAAAATTTCAAAAGTATTGTTTCCATTAAAGAAATTATAGATAGCATAATAAAAATATTATATAAACATTCTTCACTCCAATCTCATGACAACAATTCTATGTAAACCTCTTTTATTGCTATACACATGTACCTTTCTATGATTATCACAGTAACATTTACACACAGATTGACAACTTAGCTATAGGGTTACCTTTCATTCTGATTTTATTTCATACAGTTCAATGGAAATTATGTTTTTAAACAATGCCAGGATCAAATTAATGAAAAACATTTCATTATTATAGCAGATAAAATTAATGTTTTTTATAATGATAATGAATAGCAATGATTGAATGTGCTCAAACAATTCAGTGGGAATTTTGGATTTGAATGTATGACAGCACATAGACTGAATAAAAAAATGTAATGTAAAACAGGCAAAAGTCAGTTGAATTTGAATAAATTTCAAGATATATAAAACCCACAGAGATTAATACACATTTACAATTCATTATCTATTATAACAATTTTAAAAATTCTTAAATTGGTGACTAATTTTTATTGGTGATTAAGAGTTTTAAAAAATGTCAAAATAAAATTTTCCGTATATGACCAATGTTGTTTACTTGCCCAATAAGGTATTGCATCTCCAAAATAAAATCTTATATTCAATGTAGAACCAAAACTCTTTCTCATAATTCCAATCAAAATGCTATACGGTATGTGACATGATATACAAAACATAAAAATTACAATAATATAAAACAAGCTTTTATGAATAAAACAATAAAACTCAATAAAACAAACTTGAAAAAAATTAATATTTTAGAAGCTTTCTATTTTAAATCAAAGCAACAAATAATCAACAAAATCATTTATGATCCTGAAATAGGCATGTTAAGATGTATTTAAATTCTCTGAATCTATACTATGTCATGTACATGTTGCATCACAAGTATTTAAAAATAAAAATTAATATCAAATACATATGACATCACAGAAGTTAAAAACTTAGAATTAATCAGTATCAAATCTATGCAATATAACAGATGTTCAGACTCTAATTGACTAAATATATTTTTTTCATCAGGATACATGAAATTAATTTAAAGAATTGTTTTAAAAAATTCATAAAATGGAAGACCATTTATATTGAGTTTTTCTTACCTGTTTTAGTCTTTCTATCTTTTTTATGCCCCCTTTCTCTCCCCTTTTCTTGTTTTATTTTCTCCTTTTAGCTTCTATTTTCTCTCTTGCTTCAGTATTTCTCTCTTTCTACTGCCTTTTTAGCAGTCTGTCTTTTCTTTCTTATTTTCATGGCAGAAGATTTATTGATAGACTGAAAAATGAGGCACAAATGTTTTTCAAGTAAGTCCATGAAGATGTGCTTAAAACATTACAACTTTGACCAACCACGCCTGGACACCTTTGATCTATCGTCACCTGAATTTGCAACTTGCAAGTTCGCATACCTACCAGTGCCTACTGCAAACACGCAGATCATCTGTGACACCGCAACAGGCGCACCTCGACCTTTTGTTCCGATGACACATCGTAGGGTTGTTTTTGACACACTACACCAATTGGCACACCCCGGACCCAAAGCCACAGTGAAGCTGATTGCAGCTAGATTTTTCTGGCCAAACATGAGGCGTGATATCACTGCCTGGACACGTTCTTGCGTATCCTGCCAAAAATCAAAGGTGCACAAACATATCCGTGCACCCCTCGAAACATTCAGCACCCCAGACGCTCGGTTCAGCCATGTCCATATTGATCTGGTTGGACCATGGCTGGTCAGTCAGGGATTTACTTACCTCCTGACCTTAAAGGCTGCATTACGTGCATATCCTGACCAACAGCGATGGAGCGAATATGTACCTGTTGTCCTTCTTGGCTGTCGTGCAGCTATCAAAGAGGACCTAGGATACTCTCCAGCAGAACTTGTCTATGGAGTACCTCTATCATTACCAGGTCAAATGTTGAACCCTATAGATTTAACAGGAACAGATCCTGCCTTGTATATAAACAGACTGCGATCTTATTTTGGTAATCTCCCACCAATGCACCCTAGGGAACAGACCATCAAATCATCAGTCCCAAAAGATATTTCTTCATGGACTCACGTTTTTCTAAGAAGGGACGCTGTCAAAGCCCCTCTCACTCCACCTTACACTGGCCCTTACCGCGTGCTTTCACGCACTGACAAACTTCTCACCCTTGACATTAGTGGCAAAAAAGAAACTGTATCTATTGACAGGGTGAAAAGAGCCTTTCTTAACACAAACACACAAGAGCCACATATTCCCCCTACTTACATACATGAACATATCTTTACACCCGTTGAAAAAAATACGATGCCAACAGACAACTATGTCACCACCACACGCAGTGGTCGACGAGTACATTGGCCCAAAAAACTCTGTAAAACTGTTTATATATAAATTGTACCCTTCTTTGTTTTATGGCCGCTATCTTTTTCTCTGTCGGCTTTCCGCCTAAGCAGGGGGTGATGTAGTAGCCACAGATCTATTTCCTTTCGCGAATCAGTGCCCCCGACGGGAGATTCGGTCACTCACTGACCAATCAACGGGCAGAGCGCATTGATTCCTCTCTAGAACTATTTTCCTAGTCCATTGGTAGAACGGACGAAAGGCAGAGAGCCATGAGCCAGCGGGAGTAACGGATGTCTCTCTCACATCGCTGCTACTGATTCCCCTTGGAATACTTTCGCTGAAGACGCTGCTGCTAGCTTCACCATGGACACTTACATACTACCAATCTTGTACGTTTACTATATAATAAACCATTCTTTGTTGTTGTTCTAAAAGGAAGTTTTGTCATTCATTTGTGTGCCTAAAAAATATAGTGTTGGGGAAATTAAGCATTTCCCATAACCCTATACTTTCTAATAGTCCAGGTGACAATTGGCAGTTCATGAAGGTAAAATGGAAAAGGTTAGAAATAAATTTCTGTTAATGAAAATCACAGGTAATAACTGAATTTTGAGTAGTGAAAGAGTGGTCATAAGACTTGAGACAGTTGAACTTATATACTTAATATAAGGTATGTTGCAAATAAAAGGCTTCCATTCAAAGTAAACCAGCTTCACTCCCTAAAGTTCTGTTATACCTAATTGTATGAATCTGATCTCAAGTCTCTGAGGCACAAGGTAATCATTATCTGTTTCACATTGGGATGATTCTAGTTAAATCTGATTTCTATCTAATCCACAATACTTATAGGAAACCTGTCTTTAATATTCTCCATTCTTATTTCTTGTTCAATAAAACTGCAAGCTATATAATGTTTAAACACTGATTCTCATACAATCATTGAAGTTAAGCAACATCAAGCCTGGCCAATACCAAGATAGCTTACTGTTCAGAAATATCAGGTACTTTAAACTTGGATGTGTGGTTGGTGTAAGGGATTGAAATTGAAAATCAAAGAGCTGAGTTCCTATTCAGGTTAGGCTTGTTATATTCACTTATATGCAAATACCATTAGGAAGGATATGAATCTACCTCTTCTCTCAACAGGCATGGGTTAATAAATAGAATCAGTAAATCATCATCATGTCCTAAAAATTCTTACAATCTAAAAATATTTTCTGGTTTTACATAATCTGCAAATGGCTGATAGGACATAAAAACAAATCAATCAATAAAACTGAAATGATTCTTATTTCTTAAGTAAATCAGGCTTTCTCTATAAAACTGCAATTCAGTGCATTTTTTTAATTTGTAAATACTTGAAATACTAGTTCCTCATAAATTGGCAAAATATTTTGATATAAATGTTCTCTGTTCATAAAAAATGCTTCCATTTTGTCATTAATTCAGTCAGTGAAGAGTTTAAAATGTTTCTGCTTTGATATTCTTAGATCAAAATAAAATGAAAAAACGGTTATGTTTTTCTTTTTATTTAAAAAGTAATTACATATTTATCTGAAACAAATATCACAAAGTCATATAAATGGAATTTGTTGCTTGGTAAATGAACAGAAATCAATGCAAACCATCTCAAGAGACTGGTACATTTAGTAAAGTATCAGTAAATCATATTGTTATTTTTAAAATGATATCTTGAATGTGTTTAGTGCAAACATGAATTTTCTCTGATTTACATAAAATCTAATGATTTGTTTTTAAAAATATTGGATTCCTATGTTCTAAAACAC
Source organism: Ascarosepion bandense (assembly GCA_037127315.1). Lineage (NCBI taxonomy): Eukaryota > Metazoa > Mollusca > Cephalopoda > Sepiida > Sepiidae > Ascarosepion > Ascarosepion bandense. The sequence goes on along the minus strand of JBBBDQ010001664.1, from coordinate 74,763 downwards.
TTATCTTAAAACATATTCAAAGATTTCCTATGAACAAATTTTGCTGATTTAAGATTTTCTTTTCTCTGACAGAGATTTTCTTATTCTATTCTTATAGAAGAAATCTGCAAATAATAATTGCAACCAAATTTTGTATAAAATGAAGAATCTATATAATCTAAATTTCTTTTCTCTTCTATTTTCTTTTGGCTTATGTGTACCAGTGGGGGTGAACATGTTGTGGGTGTAAATGTGTATGGGATGAGATTCTCAGAAACAAAAGCTAAAAGAGAAGTTTACAAGAGAAACAGTAATTGCCATTGTTGGTGTGTTTGAAAGCAAAATTTCATTGACAATATGACCAAACAACTTATTCTACCACAATTCCACATGTTTGGGCCATCTAGTGAGAATCAAACTTGCTATGAATGATTTGCAAAATGAATTTACTAATCCTTTGGTTTATAATAAGGTATCCGTTTTTATTGAGGATATTTGTATCAAAAGTAGCATTTTTACAATTAGGTATAACTTTATTTCAATTCTCAATTGTAGTTTACATATTTGTTTTCTTCCTTAGGCTCATTCAAATCATACTGAAAACACTGGTTTTCATTTTATTAACAAAGGTAAGTGGCATCAATGGAAGGACAGCTTGGGAACACCAAGCACTGTAATCAACTGTCTACAATTTTAAATATGGTTTGGTTTAAAATAGCCCACAAAGGGTTGATAAACTGTAAAAACAATTTTTTTTTAATAAGCATTTCACCCCAAGCAAGGCATGTCACTGCCATTACTGTGCAGGGGGCTACATAGAGTGGAGAAAGGATGGTTAAATATAGGAAATGTCAGAGGGTGGGTGATAGGCAGGTGGGGATACCGAGAATGGTTAAATATAGGAAATGTCAGAGGGTGGGTGATAGGCGGGTAAGGATACCAAGAATGAGGGTTGGGTAGATGAGATTGTTCTGAGAATAATTGGGAGTTAGTGTGATAGGAGGTGTCTATTGACCCTACATTTAAACACCTAGAGATTGTAGCTGTTGGGAAAGCAGACTTGTGGAAGGAAGTTCCACAGGCGGGAAGCGCAAGAAAAGAAGCTGTTGGAGTAGAATTTACGGTTACATCTTATCTGTTTAACTGTAAAAGGGTGGGACCTAGCTGCTAATCTAGTATCTCGTGTAAATTCGTGCTTAGGTGGCACCAGTCGGAGCAGAAGCCATGCAGCCAGTCTGCCAAGTCAGTATCAACCACTTTACAGATCCTCCTTTGTATTTTGTCAAGAAGCCCAAGGACAGTAGCAGGGGCACCCAACCAGATATGGCAGCAGTATTCAATACATGAGCGGATGGTAGATTTGTATATGTGCAGGATAGATTCAGGTGGGAAAAACTTCTGGGCCCTGCACAGAGAGCCGACTTTCATAGCAGCGGATTTGGCAAAGGATTCGATATAATCATTCCATTTGAGGTCAGCCGAAAGTGTAAGGCCAAGGAGGCATAGTGTTTTACTCTCTGGGAGGCAAGCCTGTCCCATGCTAATGGGAGGTAGATGTGATTGTCTATGGTGGTTAGTTGATAACAGCTTTGTTTTAGAAGCATTGAAATTTACTAGCCATTTCCTACCCCAGGCCACTACGGATTGGAGGTCCTTTTCAAGCTCGGCAGTGAGGTTCGCTTTGTCGCCCACACCTAATTTTTGATCGAGGCGAGAGTAGATTGTTGTGTCTTCGGCGTACATGCCTACTTGGGATCTAATGGCATCGGGGAGATCATTAATGTACATCAGAAAGAGTGTGGGACCTAGGAGAGAACCTTGAGGGACGCCCGCATTTGTATGGTAGTTTTGGGAGGCATGCCAATTTAATCCTACCTTCAATGTGCGGTTAGAGAGGAATGACTGGATGAGGTCAAACAGATGTCCAGTTATCCCATAGCTCCGCAGTTTGCACAAGAGGCCAGCGTGCCAGACCCTTTGGAGATATCCAAGGCAACGGTTCGGGCTTCGCTATTCTTATCAAGTGCCCGGAATATGTACTCGGTAATGGTCGTTAGCATATCAGCAGTAGACCTGGTGAAGCGAAACCCATACTGTTTGTCAGAGAAAAGCTTGTGGCTTAACAATTTCTCTTTTGAAGCTTATAACTATTATACAATTGAACTACCTGCACATCCTCACACACACATTTATATATCTTTATTTTATATGAACATATGTACCTCTGCATATGCAAAAGTGTTTAAAGTTAATATAGATATTAATGTATTTTTTATTCACTTCTTGAATACATTTTTTAATTTTTTTCTTTTTGACAATTATCATAATATAAATATATATATCATGTTAGTTCATTTGATAATATTTCTTTGCAATCCCTGTAATAAAATTGACTCAGATATAAAGCTTAAGTAAACAGTTACTATTATTTGATACTACAACACTGAACTCATTAAGTCATTACTCAAATACACAAATAATTTGTTTATGATAATGTAAGCTACAAAAATTTTTAATGCTAAAATGGCTTCACATTAAACCTATGGAAAATAGACTTGTTTTTATGTTCTACACAAAGCTAAAATGATTCCTCATTGAACCACTGAAGAAGTTTCATTTTGCTTAAATTCAATAATCAAATATAAACTGAGAGTAATCTCTGATCTATAAACAAGAAACCAATATCATTGACTGATGTTATTTCACTGTCAGTTTGGCATCAACTGACATCCTGATCATATCAAATTCTTGAAGCAATCATGGAAAGAGTTTTAGATATTTCTGTCTTGCCATAATTATTTCCTTTCTTTTAAATGGTACATATAGAATATTAAAAACTATATATATGTATGTGTGTGTGTGTGTGTGTGGATGTTGATAAATTTACATATACATATACATGCAAGTACAAGTACATATATATTTTTGGTGTTAATAAAACAGTACTCAATGTAATATAACAAAGTTATTAAGTATATATTGATAAATATACATATTATCTTATTTAATTGAACATTATTTTTAATCAATACTTGTATTTGAATAGATATTCTGTTTTTAATCAAATAGTATATTTATATATTTATTTTTACCGGCCTGAATATTTACAACAAATTTTGTTTTGAAATGTGTGTCATTTGGCAGGATTTGAACCTGCAACCACTATTAACACAGGGGAAGCCACCAATTGATCTTGTGCATCTTAGACCACTTGACCACAAATGATTTCACCATCTAATCGAAGTCAAATCAAGCCTTATGCAATTTTCAATTCTATGTAAATAACCATCTCTGCTCTGAAATATATGTTAATGTCAACAAATGTAAATATACAATGTTATAGAAAATCCAGAAGATTAATGAAATGGCATTAACAACTGACATATTTAATTTATTTGTTTAAACATTATTTTTAATTGATACTTGTATTTGTGTACATATTCTATTTTTATTCAAACAGTATATTTATATATTTATTTCTACTGGCCTGATTATTTACGATAAATTTTGTTAGAAAAATGTGTGTCATTTGGCAGAAACTGCCTTTCTATCTATATTGTTCATTCTCTTTCTTTTCTTTTCTTTTTCTTTCTCTTCTTTCTGTTTTAATTTTCTGTATTTTATTTATAATTTTCCTTTATAAGTTTTAATTATTTTAACTATATTTATAATATAATACTGCTAGTGGTTATATTTTAATTTGTATTAAAAAGTATGATTTACAATTTATTCTATTTTTTACTGTAAATATATCCCATTATATTTAAAACTAAATTTTAATGTTAAATTTCCATATCATGTTTTTCTAAGAAAGCATATCGTTTGTAATAGATGCAGTGTCGACCTAAGACATTAATTTCAACTGCCTTTCTATTTATACTGTTCATTCTCTTTCTTTTCTTTTTCTTTTTCTTTTTCTTTCTTTTCTTTCCATTTTAATTTTCTATATTTTAATTTTCTTTTATAAGTTTTAATTATTTTAACTATATTTATAATATATACTACTAGTGGTTATATTTTAATTTGTATTAAAAAGTATGAGTTACAATTTATTTTTTACCATAAATATATCCCATTATATTTAAAACTAAATTTTAATGTTAAATTTCTATGTCATGTTTTTCTAAGATAGCAATTGAATTGCAATTGATGCTGTGTTGATCTAAGACATTAGCTATTTTCTCTTTGTACTGTTTATTCTTTTTCCTTTTCTTTTCTTTGTCTTTCTCTTCTTTCCATTTATCAATTGTCTATATTTTTCTTTCTCTCTTTGGGGTTTTTTGAATGAGCAAAGAATTGTTTTTTGTAGATTACCATTACAAATGTCTATTCTAGACACAGGTACGTGAGTGTCTGTGTGTAACTATTTTTGGGAATTATTTTGAATATTATTAAGTACTGTATTTTTTGGGTCTGACAAGCAGCTTTTTGCTGTGAAATACGTATTACCATTGAAATTGTAGAATATCTAATTTTTTTTCTAAATTGTTTATATATGGTAATATTTTTATTATAACATTATAATAAAAACATAGTTTACTGCAATACAAGAGTTGTCATGTTTTGGTACTATCTTATTAGCACCTCATCAGGCAGTGAAATATTTTTTCTGTTAGGAATCATTATATATAGAAGCTTAAAAACAACACAATTTTTACCATATCCAGACAATTGAATGGAGGGAATTTTCAGAGGGTTTGTATCAATGAACTTATAGAAAGCCAGGTCATGATGGATAGGTGATATTTGATTGTAAGGGTAAAGCAGGGTAGAGACATGAAATGACTTGAGACCCAGATGTTTTCTATGTCAGTGATAAAATAAATTGAATATGTAGCATTTAGCAACTCTGAAAAGTTGTTATATATCAGTGCTATGTTTGGTATACCTGGAGCCAAGGACCAATGTTGATGAACCGCTTAAAATATAACGACGGACCATGTGTGTACAAAAATAATATATTCACTGGTTTATTCTCTGCAATCAACATGACAGTTGTGTCTAGAGGAGTGGTCAGAGGGATATGCACATGCAAGGGAGTGATAGCTAGAGTTATCAATTTTTGAGTCCTCCTTGTGTCCGAGCTTGTCTGCTCTCTTCCTCTGTCTGTCTCAGCCCAGGAAAACACAGTCTTATATATAAGTTCACACTCTGTCTAGCTTCATGCAATTGCATCATTCTTGGGCAGACCTAATCACCAATTGTTGTTTTTGGGCAGTTGAATTTTGATGTAAACACATTATTGTTATTTCATTGTTCAAATTTTCCCAATTTCGACAGGCTGATGCAAACCATATTTCTTATCAACTCTAAAATATAATTCATTGTTTTGTAACCTGAAATAAGTTAATGTTAATTATATTTACTTCTGACTGAATAATTTAATTAAACTATTTCCATTGTTTATATTTCATAACGTTGAAAACTGATATTTTTCTCCAATACAGTTTATTTTTGTCTTTGCATTTCAGCTTTGACTGAAATCACTGTGTGTCCTTTTTTCACCTTTGACAGGAATAAATTCTTTTCAAGTTCAACTATATACTGTTGGTCCCCAGAATATATAACAAAATTACTGTGTATTTTACAGGATTTTTTAAAAGTTATTTCTCAGTTAAAGTAGTGAACAAGTGACAAAGACGGAAAGGATTTTTTTAATAAAATACACTGCATGTCAAACACATATAGTTGACTTAGTGGGTGATCTATCTGTTAAGCTGTAACAAATTAATTATCAGAAGATGGGATAATCAATCAGTTTATGTTGTAGATAGATTATAGATGTCTAGTTAGATGTCAGCAGGCAGGTGAGAACCAGGGAAATAAACATAGCTTTACTTAGCATTTGTGAGGTTTAACAAAAATCTTGATGCCAGTTTTCACCCAGAAAGAGATCTCAGTTATACATTTCTAAACAGAATAATTAAAAGTCATGAAATGAGTCCTAATCAGCCCTTGGGGCAAGGTCTTTGTCCAGCAACAGTCATGATGGCATATATACAACAACCTGCATTCTCAAACATTTTTAGACATCTTTCTCTTATTCCTTCGTCTTTTATAAGCATTCTCTGTGCTTAAGAATTCACCTGGTTCTTTTATAAGCATTCTCTGTGCTTAAGAACTCAGACTTTTTAGTTAAAAAATGCTATGCAAATTAATAACTAAAAACATTGTAAGCAGTTAATTTTTAGCTGCATATTTTTGTTTCCATTCATTTATGTTTGAATTCATATCTACTCAAACCCATAAATTTTAACAAAAAATGTCAACTTCTTTGCCTTCAAAATATAAACAAGACTAAAATTGAAAAGAAAATTGAAAAGAAAAAAGTTACTTTTCATAAATATTTTATTATGTGAGTGGACAAGAGAGAATATTTCTTAATTTGTCTTGTTAAATTTCTTTAAATCTTATTTTATTTTTTATTCATCTCGAGGTTTTTCCCTTGAGAAATCAATCAATTTGTCCCTTTAACAACTTGATTTTTGACCTGCAAAACACAGATCTCTGATAAAACATTTTGACACAAAACCTCTTTTTCAATTTTTTCCTGCCTTTCTTCTTGTTTTTTCCCTCTCAATTCAGCAAAGATAATTTTAACAGGGAGGAAAGAAAAGGAAGCATATTTTTAACTCAAAGAAGTTTTGTTTATCTTTTTACTTGGAAAGATTCTTGATTTTCTTGAGAATAACTCAGACATTGATGAAATCATTTTATCTGGCCTGTTGCCTGTGGGTGGTGTGACTATATACCTCTCTTTGGTAAACATAAACTCTTGGGCCTTCCCCAGATTCTGGAATGTTTATTGATCACAAAATAGTGCTGAGAGGCAGCAAAGATTCTAACATGAATCTCAGGCTGACTTTAAATCAAGAAGAATGTTTCATTTTGTTTCCTTGTTTTTCCTTGTCACATTTGTTGCTTTATGCAAACCATCAATTCATTATTTATTCAGACTTTATTTGTGATTTTCTATAAAAGAAGGGAACCTATAAAATGTTTATTGATTATTCAGCTTTCATTGAAAATAGTCTCTTGTGGTTATAAAACTAAATCAGGTTAAGTGCTGAAAATAAATATATGTAAACATGAAGAATATCCAAAGAATAAAATGGATTGCATAAAATCATGTAAAATGAGATAAGTCTGCCTAAGTACAAAATGAATCATTGATTGTTTTATAATATATCATTAAATTATACTATTATCTCTCAAAATATTTTCTGTCTATCTCAGTGAGTTCAAACTTTCTGCAAATACATCACATATAAACTTATCTATAAAAATTCAGGTAGAATTAAAAATACATATATAAAATGATAATATAAATAAAAACAAAAGGAAAACAATCAGAGAACAAGACTCATTGGTAAAGAATAGTTTTTGTCCATGTTCATATAACACTCTTTCTCTCTCTCTTTCTCTCTCTCTCTCTCTATATATATATATAGGAAAAACTACTAAAAAGTTGTAAGTTTAAAAATGTATTTTTCTGACAGTATTTATTTATTTCTATTATTATATTATATTTGAAATTTCAGACCGTCCTCAAACAAATGATTTTAAAATTTAAATTAGAAACGTATTTCGCGAGAGCGTTTGTGGAGAGATTGTTTACATCACGTGATGCAGAAAGCGACAGATTTTTTTAATATTTGTAAACATAAACTGATCTTTAATAATACTTATAAATTTTGTTTCAGAGAAAAATTTTTTAAGTGAATCTAAAAAATGTTTAGCTATTGAAATATTTATACAGATTCAAAACACCTAAGTCCCTATTTAACCTTAGCCTGTTTGCATTTAATTTTAAAATCCAGTATTTTTCTTTCTTTCTGCGTGAGTGTGTAGAATTAAAATCAGAGTCTATTAGTAAACGTTTGCAGTTTTCTAATGTGTGTTCCTATATATATATATATATATATGTAAGAACCTTCAATAAATTCAATATATATTATATAAGTATATATATTCAATATATATATATATATAAAAATTCAATATATATTATATAAGAACCTTCAATAAATTCTCACTGATTTTTCATGAAAAAGTAATGTTTTATTTACAAAAATTAGTAAGAAACATGTCACTGAAAGTATTGTCAATCAATTGCCACTACTTTTTCCCATCTTTCTGGCAGCATTTGAATTCCACCTCAGAAAAGCAACGTCTTTTGAGGCTAACCACAAGTCGACCCATTTTTTGGCATCTTCATAATAAGGAAAGTGCTGCTCAGCCAGGCCATGTTCCATCAATCAGAACAAGTGATAATCGAACTGGACAATGAATATCGCAAGGGCAGTAGATCTTCCCATTTAAGTGTTTCCATTAGATTTTCACTGTTTTGTAACATGTTGCCTAGTGTTGTCATATTTCAAAATCTCTTTGTCATGTCTCTGCTCATATACTGGCCGTTTTTTTCTTCAATGCTTGGCTCAAATGCATCAATTTTAGTCCATAGCAATCCTTTACAATGGTTTCAGTCAGTTTGAGCAGCTCATGATAAACCACACCCAGCTGATCCCACCAAATGTAGAGCAGAATCTTTGAACTATGGATATTTGGCTTTGCTGCTAATTTTGATGCATGACTGGGCTTATCCCACAATCTTATATAATTAGGGTTATTGTCGTGTATCCTTTTTTCATCACTAGTCATGATACGATGCAAAAAAACTTTGCTTTTCTGCTGTTAAAGCAGCTGTGCACACGTTCAATGTCTCTTTGGCAATCAATGTTCTTGCTTTTGAATCATTCCTAATGCTTTAAACATTTTGAAACTATTGTGAAATCATCTCCCAATGTTTATACCTGACATAAGTCTTCATGATGTATTGCCTCCAATTCTTCATATAAATCCAAGGGCATAAAGTCACAAAATAAATCCCAATCAGTGAACTGGTAGCAGAAAGAAATCTTATGAATATGGGGTTCCTGCCTAATAGATGACCCAAAAGAAATATCAATAGATACTACAGCATGATCTGAATTGCCAAAGGACAGAGTTGTTATGATGTACAAGAGTTAAGAGAGAGGTTAAGGAACAAATCAAGTAAAGAAAAATATTGAACAGATTTATTCAGAAACACATAGGGAAATCTACTATTTAACTGAGAAACGGAGCAATGGAAAAATTGACAGTCAGAAGATTGGTAACATCAGTATCATTAGAATGTTTAATTGATGTGATGAGCATTAAAATCACCAAATATGAAAATATTTCCATATGGACATAGAGAAAACATTTGTATCATAGAAATTTTGTTTAATATATTACTATCCTGAGAAGAAGTAGAGCAATAAAAAAAGGAGATAGCTAACAGATTGAAATAACAAAAGACAAAAGCCCATGAAAGAGTCATCTTGAAACTCAAGAGACAATTCTCTTGTAAGTAGAAGATTTTCATGAATATAAACACTGAGGCCATGTATATGTCTGTTAGAATCTTCTTGAGAAAGAGAAAGATAGTTTAGTACAGAGAACTCATTGAAAAAATAGAAGAATTTAAATTAGTTTACAATGTGCAAAGACATCTGGAGACCATTTCAAGAGAAAAGATTCAACACTGCAGAAATTAGAATTAACGCCATGAATAATGGAGAAAAAAAGTTGAGGTGGGTAAGTTTTTTTGTATATGGGTTTACACAAATTTCTTTTCCTTGTATCTGTCATGATATTTGTTTTTAAAAAAAAATAGGTCAAAAAAATTAATGGCAATGCAAACTAGCCAGAAGGTGGCTAAGACTAAAGCAGGATGTAACCTCAAGGTTTCTCACTGGAAATAGATGCAGGGAACCCTAACCATGCACAACATAGCACTCCAAATATCCCAATATTATGCAACTGTTGATCAGAGCAGTGCTAGCAAAGAGTTTGGGCCCCTTACTCCCAGTCAAAAGCAGCAACCAGAAAACTGCCAACCCAGTGCCCTCATAATATATATATATATATATATATATATATATATATATATATATATATATATATATTATAAATTATATTTTAGAACATGTACATAATTATTCTATATATAACCTCTACAAAGGTACGCTTGTTTCAGCATTGAAACTTCAATGCCTCATCAGGAGGTGTGTAAAGAACTGGAATATATATATAATTGGTTCAAATCATTACTAAAGAGTTTCATGCAAATGCACTTGTTAAGCAATCAGAACATTCTGATTGTCTGATGATTGTGTTTGTGAGAAAGTGAGTAGTGATTAGAACTGTCCCTCTTTTTGTGATGTTATATCTTAGTTTGATCTGGACATTTATCACTGACTGTAATTACATAGATAGTTATCTGTCCTTGTGCCTATCTTTTCTTTCTGTTTATGTTTACTTTCTTTTATTCTGAGTTTTTCTGTTGATTCTTTTTCTATTGTTTTTCAATTTTTATATTTTCTTTTCTAAGTTTAAATGCATTTGTTGAAATAGGCTATGTCTTGATAAGGTTACAAGTGCAGGTTCATATATATATATATATATATATATATATATATATATATATATATATATATACCTGCACTTGCACAAAAAGGTCCAAAGATAAAAGGACCAAGGACAAAAAAGTCTATAGGCTACTCAGTGTCTTCTTATGAGTTTATAATAAAAACATAGTTTACTGCAACACAAGACCCCTTGTGTTTTGGTAATATTTTATTAGCACCTCTCGTTAGGCAGTCAAGAATGCTACTGCCTGACGAGGTGCAAATAAGATAGTACCAAAACACAATGGCTCTTGTGTTGCAGTAAACTATGTTTTTATTATAAACTTATAAGAAGAATATTACTATATATAATGCTCTATTATGTATTGAGCACTCTTAATAAAGTAAATAACTAGAAACAGTTGACTGCCAATCATTAGTTTGTACTACTTATAGATAGATAGATAGATAGATAGATAGATAGATAGATAAAATGAAATCTTGAAAACAAAAAATAAAAAAAAATAATTTTTCCAAAAGAAAAGACAAGTATAAATCAAAAGAAAAAACAGACAGAAAATTATAAGAAAATTACTTCAGCTACAAAATGCTCAATAATCAAGAAAATTAATTTAGAATAGACCAAGAATCTTGGATTTTATACATACATTGATTTTATCAACTGTACAGTATATTATGGTCAGCTAGGGACTCTCTGTAAGAAAAAAGCACCGTCATGCAATTCCCTCTGCGAGAAATTGGAAGCGGCATGCTATACTGCTTAGCATTTGCACTGGAAGATCCAATAAAAAATCTTTCAGAGTATTTGGGTGTCAATCTGAGGACAGTGCAGAGGTTTTGGAAAGAGTTAGATGAGTTTAATGGTAATTACGAAGGTACATCAGGTCAGAAAATTAATTCTGATCGTTCTCACATTTGTTAGTGAGGGCCTCAGTAGTGCTGACCTGGGTCAAGAGGATGGCTGCTGGCAAAGGAACTCTGCACCATGCCATAGAAAGAGGAGAACCCAGTTATGGTTGATAGACAATTTGCAACCGTATCATCCCTTTCACCTGGTCACCTAACTTCCCATATTGCAACCACCTTGATTATTATGTACAGTTAAGTAAGGGACCAACAAAACTACTTGCAACAACAAAGATAAACTAAAAGCAAGGACTGTGGCAGCATTCACCAACTTAGAAAAGGAGATCATCCAGAAGAGATGCAGTCATATATTTACTGTTAAAATAAGATGTCAGTGTTATTTTTATTTTTGTGTAACTAATACAACAATTTATCCATTTCAGCCTATATATATATATATATATATATATATATATATACTATCCTATATATATATATCCTATATATATATATATATATTTATATTATTGTCATCTGCAGATAGATTTGTTTCGCTGTATCACCGCTCATCAGTACGGTTAGACTCCGATTGCTACATAACCCAGGCTCGAAACCCGACCGAATTGGCGTCAGTCGGCGACTCTACCCCTGGGCCATAGGTTGAAATATGATGCACAGATATATATATATATACTATCTTACATATAGATAGATAGATAGATAGATAGATACTATCCTACATACATATATATATATATATGCGAGAGAGAGAGAGAGATAGCAAGAAACGTGGATTATATACTTGGAGGCTGGAATAAGATGTACAGATATAGATTTATGGATCAGAATGAAGTGTGTGTTACTACACGAAATGTTGGCAAGGTTGTCCCATTTACTATTTCTTTTGTAAAGAGGGTAGCAATAGAAGCTCAATAGTTGCCTAACATCTGTGGTCCTGTCTCAACCACAAGGTAAACTGAGTAAATGCCAATACAGGTGAGAGTCTACAAAGGGGAAAAATGTTACCTGACAAAATAGTATTAGATTCTGTGATTAATCTTGTCATTTTGCTTTGTTTCAAATTGATTTGTATGATTTGGAAGAATTTATAGTTCTTTATTTTCTTTTTTCTCTCACAGCACTGACCTTTCTTTTGTCAGTTTTAGTACAAAATATCTAAAAAGTCTATTTGGACACTTTTTCTAATAACACATTTTTTTACAGAAGTGAAAAAGATATTTCAAAACTGTCACAGAAAACATTGAAAATTTCCTATTTTTGTCTAGGTGACATCAAGGTAAGTTGTCTCAACTACAAGTGAAAAGCTTGGTATTTGATCTTTATAAATCAATACTAAGAAGATAAAAACTACCTGAATCAATAAAGCAAATCAACAAAATCCATTAAGCCTACATTTTACTGCACTCTCACCTGACTCTAATCTAATTGACAGGTGCTTGATTCAAGCTCAAAAAAATGACAGCATGTAACAAATGCAGAAAAAAAAAAATGGAATCTGAAAATCAATAAAAAAATATATACTGAGCATTATCCAAAGTAATTTTCATCAATGTTCAACTTGAATACATTATAAATGCAAAAATCTTCTGGAATTCTGATAGTAAAATAAAATATAAACATAAGGGTTGAAATGAACAGATTTGCATGTTGTATTGAAGGACTATCAGAGAAAAACAATGACTATATTTAAACTTTACTTGTACCATTGGGCATTGCTGACAAATACAACAAAATACAACATTTAATATGTGTGGGTAAAAATATAGTCTGGTCAGTAAGTATCAAAGAAATAAAATTATATCAATATTCATACATGAAAATAGAGGAAACTAAAGAGAAGATAGTTTTTCATAGTGTGAAGATTCTTTTATTATATATATATATATATATATATATATATATATATATATATATAATCCTATGTTGATGACATATATAATTAATAGCTCTGTTTATACTACATTGAGCATTGTTTTACTAACACCTGAATAATACTTTTATATATGTGTGTGCAGCCATATGTATATTTATTGATTCACATACCCATATATATATATATATATATATATAAAGGTATGTGAATTAATAAATATACCTATTATCCTATGTCGTGGCATGACTTGGAGTGGTGGCATGACTCGGAGTTTCATGAACTATGCAATCATATATATATATATATATATATATATATATATATATAGTCATCCGCAGACAGATCTGTTTTGCTGTATCACAGCTCATCAGTATGATTTGACAGCCAATTGCTTTTGACCTACGATTGAAACCCGTTAGTCGATGATTCTACCTCTGAGCTATGGGCACTTATTAGAAGGAGGCATACTTTTTAGCGTGTATATTATCATTATACACACCCAATAGCTGAGAGTGTTCTAATTCATTGCTGAATGAACGATATGTATATGCTAGAATAGCTATACTGTTTTTCAAAGTCTACCATTCTTCCAGAGTGCTCAATCAGGGTGTGGGAGCGTAAATATCAGCTTATGTGTGTATATATATATATATATATAAGCTGATATTTAGAGGGCATGTAAGGAAAGAATTGCTAACCATTTGAGATGTTCAAATTTGCTTTTGTGTATGGCAGTATTTGAAGATTACAAGGTCAAATGTCAAAAGCCATGATTAAAAAATCTTCCAGATTCCAAGACAGCATTGTTCAAGTTAGATAGCATCTGAAAAAGATCAAGATGTTCATTTGCCAAGATTAAATTATTTGTCAGTATTTCCATACATTTTTCCAGTTAAAGAAACTCAAAAAATTAAACATTGTTCATCTAAAATTTAGAGAAACAATGAAACATTTAAAAAGATTTCAATCATTTAAAGGATAATAATTATTTGTAGATTACTAAATCGTCTTTCATATGCCATGTTTTTTCAGGGCATGTGCAATCATGGCTCTCCACAATTTCATCTTTTATGAATCTAAGAAACTTTACCCTCTTTACCATCCCTCTTTGTCCTTTTCTGCTATCTATTCACTCACTCACAAAATAGAATATTCACTGTTTTCCCTGTATTACTTGTATAATAAGTGTTAAATTCTCCAAACCTTTTCCCTCATTATGCATTCAAAAAATTCAGCTATCTCTTTTTGATTGCTACTTTACTTTCCCTTTCAGCTCCTATTCTTCTTAAAACCTCATTGTTATATAAGCACTGTCCATGGTATTCTTAGCATTTGTTAGTAGAACCTGATTTTGGTTGATTCAAATTCGTTCTTCATCTTAGGAGATTGTCCAATATTCATTACCATATATATGAGATTAGATAATACATAGCATTCCAGTATTCTTTTCTTTGTTTCTAAACACTTTCCTGTCTCTTCATACTTTGCTTAGTTTCTGGAAGACAACTTTCACTATTTTCAGATTTCTATGTCATCTCTCATAACACTCAGTTAAATTTCCACAGCTGCTTCATTTTGACAATTTCTAAAATTATGTCTCATTCTAATTAATTATAATGACAAAATAAATAAATTTTCAAAATAAATGAGTTCTTTTTTTAAAACTTCAGTGTAGAAATTTATATTAAAATTAAAAAATTGGCATGGATTTCATGAATCTCCAACATGTTTTGTGTGATATGTTATAGGTGTAAGTGTCGAAGTATATAAAGAGTTATTAGAATATTTGTTAAAATCAAAGAAGCTACATTTTCCATAAATAAACCTTGAAGATTTCACCTATTTCTTTGAGGGTAAATATTAGATTGTTTTTGGGCTACAGATTTTTGTGGCCTTAGTGACCTTCACCAGCTTCTCATATTCTGCCTGACTTGTGACTTGATAACAGAAGATCTCCATGACAACGAGGGTGCTACCTGTTTCTCTCTTCCATCACTTCTTCCTTCTACCTAAATGTTGAGGTGGGATTCCATTTATGCCATTTTGGAGTGCAAACAAGAAAATACAGAGACATGAAAAGCATTTTCAAAATAGATACATTACTTGATTTCCTTGATTCTGGAATCAAGGAAGGTTGCATATCATCATTGCACCAAAGGACAAACTCATTTTAGCTGAATTTTTTCTCACCATTTAACTGGACAATTTTGAGGTGCACCTTTGATGCCAGGAAATACAATCTGTTTTAAAAATAGGCTTTAACCACAACCATTTAGAATGTGCATTTAGTCTGTTTTCTGTTCACTCAAGATTTGTTGATAGTAATGTAAAAGTAAAGAAAAAAGAAACAGTTATTTTGTTTATGAATCTTAGAAAACTGGAATATATTTGAACTTTGAAGCAATGTGGAATAAAACAAGTTTAACATTATTTGTAAACGTGCAAATAAAAATCATTTGGAAGAGAGAAAGAATACAATATTTTATGATATTAATAGTCATTGTTTATTTATAACTCTGTTTTTATCGGTCATAATATAAACTACTGCTTAGACACTTGCTATGACATTTATAAGAAATGATCTGAAGACTGACTCCAATGGTTTTAGACTAGAGTTCTTTATTTAAGTGTCTAGACTAGTTCATTCGTATCACTGAGGTTTGTTATTTACTCTACAAAATCCTCTATTTTGAGATTTCTTTTATTAATAAATATTCTATTTTTTGTTTATTAGTGATCACCAACTTCTCTTTTAGGAGAGTTCAGCAATGTACCTAACTTTGTATCTGTTACATTTAGGATCAACCTTGAAATTGTAGTTGTATGTTCAATGAATTCTTGTTGAATACTGATTTAATTTTTCTTGAAAATATTAATTCTGTCAGCAACGTATATATAACTGACAATATATTCAAATTCAGTGTTATACAGTAACTATCAAATATTTTTGTAGTGCTTCTTCATTCACTTTTTCATAACTTGCTTTTTTCAAAGCTCTTCTAAATGTACCCACAAACCATTCAGGTTGTCTGTTTGACCTTGGGTGATACAGTGGGGTAGTAATATATTCAATCGAGAACATTTTACAAAAATCTCCAAATTCGTGAGCAGTGAATTGGGTACCATTATCCGAGACTATGGTATCTAAAATGCCTTATCTTATAAATAGTTCATGTAGAAAATTCACTGTCACTGAAGAAGTTGATTTTTGCACTCACAAATTTCAGGCCATTTAGTAAAGCTATCCACAACCACAAGATAATGTGATCTGTTTATTGAACCTGCAAAATATATATTCAGTCTTGACCATGGTGTATCTGTTTTGGTGAAGGTTGTATTTTTGTGGTAGGTAATTTTGCTGCCAGAGCACAACCTCTGCTGACTTTTACTACTTTTTCAATGTCTTGATCCATTTTAGTTCAGTATACATAGCTTCTCATAAGAGATTTCATCCTTGAAATCTTTGGCTGTTCACACTGAAATTCATTTAATATTTATTTTTGTAATATGCTATATGTTACAGCTCTTTGTACAAACATCAGTATTCTGTCACATTATGAGTAAGAACTCAAGTCTGGATTGCATTCTTTCTTTCTTTTAGTTGCCTTTTTATTTTCACAATAAACATGTCTTGTTCTGCTTCTTGTTTCATTTCTTACAGGTAACTGGTAATTTGCATACTACATTGCATAATATATTTTTAATTTCACTTTCTAATGCTGTAATGACAGTGTCTTAAAATGGTTTTGTATGTTTTGGTATCAATCTTGATAACCCATCTTTAATTTTTTAGATGGGTGGTATTCCATCATATAATTGTAATTTAATATAATATTACCTAAGTACTGTAATCTATTTGCTGTATGTGTAGGAATTCCTTTTTTCGAACTATAAATTGATAGAAGTCTGTCTGCAACTGAAAACTTCTTACACGGATAAATTTATGAAATCTTTTCATTACAATTATTTATGCTAATGCCTCTTTTTCAATCTGGCTGTATTTTTTCTGCTGGTAGTAGCAAATGCAAAGCATGTACAATGGCTTTCACATTACAATTGTCATACTTAGGAAAAATACTGCTCCTATTCAATAATCATTAGCATCTGAAACCACTATGATTTCTGATTTTTGATTGTATTGTGTTAATGACAAGTCTGACATTAACATTTTTTATTTCTTCAAATGCCTGCTGACACTTATCAGTCCAATTCCACTTAATGGCTTTTTAAGTAAATCATTTATTGGAGCACATTTTTAATTCTGCACATTAGATACATAAATTTGATAGTAGCTTGCACAGCAATGCTTGTAACCGAGTAAAGTTTGTTGGATGAGGCATATTGCATATTTCTAATTGAACATGCCCTCAACAAATCTCTTTGATGACCATTTTGTCAATTTTTTGTTCTAGATACTTAATTTTAGGCTAAAACAATTAAGATTTTTCTTCACTGAGTTTGAATCATTACCCTTGAATTTTTTCAAAAACTATTTTCATGTGCCCAATATGTTGTTCCTACTTTTAATTAATATATCATTCAGATAAGCCACTGCAAAATCTCAATTTGCAAGCATGGTATCCATAATTTGTTGAAATATAGCTGGAGCTACTTTTATGCCAAAAAGAAGTTGTTTAAACTTATACAATCTCCTGTGCATGTTTATTGTTGTCAAATTTGAATGTTTATCTTCAATCTGTATTTGTAAATACACTTCAGAAAATTTTTTCCACTATTTGACTTCACAAAAATTTCCTCTGGACTTGGTAATAGGTAGTTATGGAGTTCTAAACAGTTGTTTAAAATCCTGTTGAAATATCAGCAAAAGAAATGAATTTTATTATTAGTTTTTTCTTTGTGTACACTGCTTTTGTAGTTTTTTCATGTGACTCCCTTGATTATTGTGATATCACTATGTGTGTCCACTTGCAGTTTCACATCCACAGTACTTCATAAATTTTCTTTGGTTATCTGTGATTATTTTTTTCATTGCAATGCTTTGTACAAATTTTTTCCTGTGAGAATTTTTCTTGGTTTAGTTTTACAATGTGACATTATATGTTTTATTTTACCATATTTATAGCATTTTGAATTCTTAAAGGGACTGTTATCACTGATATTTAACCTGCCACATCTGAAACATGGTCTTTCTGTACTTTCTGTTTTGCCTGTGTGTATGCACATTATTTTGCCTGAACTTTTTCAGCATCACATCTTGAATTTAGGATTCTCTGACATTTGTCTAATATTTCTTGTGTAAGTTTATTGTTCTGTTAAAATTTTGTTAAAAGTTTTGCCTGTATTTCTGCATCTTCTTTTGCCATTAACCCCTGATTGAAAGTTAACCATTTGCACATATTCAGAGTCAGTTAGTTCAGTCTGAATCACTCACACTCCTTATTGACAACTGCAGCATATGTGATAAAAATCTAATTTTTTCATCAGATCCATACATTTCCAACAAATGTTGAATAAAAAGCTTTTGTTGCTGAAAAGTTTGATAGAATATTTATTGTTTCTTCAAAATTAATTTCTCCTGTTTTTTTCAGTAGTATGAAATTTCAGTATTTCTCATGTTCAGCTGGTGCTAACTTTCTCAACAAAAGTCAGTTTGGAATAAGAACCAAATATGAATTTATCAAACATTTCATTTGATTTTTTTTTATCACTGATACTTAAAAAAACTGCTTGTTTAACAAAAGGTTAGTGTTTCAAAGAAATTTGCCACAAATGAAGCTAGTGAAATATTGAAGATATTTTTCAGGCCCAATTGAATGCATTTATTTTCTAGTGCTCTAGGTCATTATGTGAAATTTAGTATTTTTGTCTGATGTGAACTTCTAAGTTTCTGTATTTGGATTCCGTCAAGTCATTTATTTTTAGTGTTTACATCAGTTTTTTCTATCAGTTGCTTCAGTTTCTTTTGAGAGTATTTTTAGATATTTTTCAAGCCTGAGTTAGTTTCATAAAAGACTCTAACAGAAAAATATTTTGTAAGAAGTGAATATCATATTAATAGTTGTAATGGTCTGTGAAACTTGATTGCCAACAATTGTTTTATGTTTAAGCAAACATTTATTTGCTTTGAATACAAGTACTTTAAGCACTTTTGTAAATTGTGAAATATTCAATTTTCTTCTCAGTAATTTAGGCTTAAACTTTAAGATTTAAGATTCTATTCTTTTTGAGAATCAAACTTTACATTATTCTCCTTGTCAGCTCAGAGCAAGGGAATACTTAAAAATGATATATATTTTTGCAAGTTTAAAGAATCAAATTAGTTACTATCCTGAATTTATATTGATCTTATTTCTTATGAAAAAATATAAGGCTTTCAATATGAAAGGCATTTTTCAGACAATCTGATTTGTTTTGTTGCAGAATTAAAGGTAAAATAATAACTTAAGTCCCATCTTTTCATTTAACTAGCCCAGATCAAATCCACAATTTTTTTCTTTTAATTCTACTGAATTATTTTTTTGTTTTTTAAAGGTTTTCAAAATCTGATTTAAAAAAACATCATAGGTTTGGCTAAAGGTGAATAACATACTCAGTTCTGTCTCTGGTCAAGTAAGCATAAAAGATGTCAAAATGTTTAAAACAAAAGTAAAAATGATAATAACTACAAGAAAACCATTATTACATTAGCCACCATGAAATTTCTTTATGTTCCACTTTATTTATTATTCAACAAATATATATTTTAGACTGCATGAATTATTATTTCTTCATGAATATACCACAAGAGAATATTGGCAATAATGCCAGATATGTCAAATTCCTTTGCAACAAACCTTGGATTTTCATTACAAGATTGATTTGATGTTTACCCACTGATTGGAAAACTTTTAATTTGCAAATCAAAAACTGAAGAGGATTTCTTTGATATGCATTTTTGATTGTTTTTTTTTTACAGAATCTGAAATGTTTTTGTACAAAAAACAAATGGATGTTGGCAGGTAAAATTATACTTATTAAAACCAATTTATGAATAAATTCAGTGATGAAATTGTGTAATATAACAATCTGGCCCCACCCGAGGAAGGCTGATGCAAGCGGGGGTGTTTCCGGTCGTTGAAAGGAACAGATGTTTGTTTGACCTTATTTCCGGCAGTAGCGGAAATGGCTACAGAGGCAAACAGAACAGGTGTCTCTGAGAATTACGTGGGCATGCGTGGGCGAGGCAAAACCGGAAGAAAAAGTCCCGGTTCTGGAAGATTATATAAAGACCTCGTCACACGGATTCGCCAGTAGAGGAGCAACAGAGATCGGCCGGTGAAGAGAGACACAACAGATACGACGACACTCCCGTCAACCCATTAGAGGCGCGCTCTCTCAATTCTCTGTCCCCTATGCTACACGGTTCATCGTCATTAATAAAAATATAATTCATATTTTTATATATATATATGCTGTTCGCTATTCTAACCGGCTCAGTCATACAGACTAAAATAATTGGTGCCTAGTGACTTGCTGTTTTGGGACAACAAAACAGTTAGATGCGAGCTGGTTGCCACGGCGACGATTGAAAATTCAACGGACTTAAAAACTACCAGATAGAAAGAAAAAAAGAAGATGAAAATATATAGCAGCCGCGCGACTATAGACATCAGCCAAGGTAGGTGACTCTTTGATTTGATAGTGTGTGTGTTTTCTGCTCGTGTTTATAAGTCTAGTTAGAAAAAAAAAAATGCATACTTTTGCCGATCTGACCCTAGAATTGAGAAATATGGATTGTTCGGTGTCGAACACATTTAGGGTAGAACGGAGGGGTGCAGGACTACAGGCAGAGAGTAGTACGCCTAGCGGGAGCGCATAGGTTTGGGGTTGACGGGAGGAATAAAGTTGAGATATTTACCTATCTGTAAGTATAAAACATCTGAGTTAATGATTTATTTTTTTGTTAATATTTTACCATATATGTGAAGTGAGTTTACTGGTATGTTGCTTAATTAATCTTACTTTTATTGAGTAAGTGAAATGTAAAATCATGTAAAGGAAGTTTCTTCTACTTTTTAAAGTAGATAATTGGATTAACTTGTTGATAACAATGTTTTCTTTGGTTGTGCAGTGTTAGGTTTTCTTTTTTTTTTTTGGATTTCTTTTCAATGACTGTACACTACAAAATGATTTACATTTCTATGTTTGTGAATTATGCTTTTGTGCAGGTTCCCATCAATTCAACATCCTCTGTGAATTTTCATTTATGTGACTTGGGAAATATCTTTTGAAGATATATTAATTTCTGAAAACTAGTAAATACCTTGGAACAGATAGATATGGAAAGATTTAGTGAAGGATATGAAGAACTCCCGAAGAAGTTGACGATAGGAGTCATTGCTGGCGTGGTCGGCGTTATGATAATCCTTGGAATAATAGCTAGGAAGCGGATTTTTAAGTGTGAAAGAAGCAACAGTGCTTCGGAAAAGGAAAGGGAGTTATCCGTTGTGAATGGTACTCCGGGGTCAATGGGTGTTCAACACTCAAATGTCTCTGCGTTAAACAGAGAGATGTCAACAAATCAGATATGCTTGGTTTCGAATCCAGAGGAAGTAGTTCAAGGAATGGAAAACATTGTACAAACTAAGGAACTACGAGTCACGGGTCCATTGTTTTAGACTAAATTAATATAGATGAAACCTCTAATCCTCCACAAGTAAATTGCATGCGGATTAACGTTGGAATCATGGTAATTTTCTTCATTTTCTATTGAACATTTCTCGGTCAGACTATGAATGATATGTACGGCAGATAATGGCCATTTTTCTGTGTTCAAACATAGTATGTTTGAAATTAAATTAAATTAAATGAAGTTACATGTGTAACAATAAACTCGAGCAGAAACACGCATGGTGTTGGTCAAAGGTCATTTACTCGATGTCGGTTTAGAAACTGGGGCACGGTTACCGCCTATAATCATGTGGTTATGCATCGAGGCGTCTACGCTTATGGACAGAGTCGAGAAAGAAAATGAACATTTTTAAGAACTTTGCCCAATTCTGTGAAAATGGATATTAAAAAAAAAAAAAAAAAAAAAAAAGGAAAAAGGGGAACAATGAAACATCGAGCTGGTAGAACAATTTTCACGATGGACACGAAGATTGTTGGGTTGCCGATGTAGGCTTCCCTATATATTTTTTTTTGTTGTTTTTTTTGTTTCGGCATGCACATGTTTTGTTGTTTTGGCGTGCACATGTTTTATACAATTGTCGGGCTTGTGTGGCATGGGGAGGAGAGTGAGGGTGTTGCACTTAAAATGTTCTTAGGTGAACATTTTGGAAAATGGGAGGGCGAGGAATGTAATATAACAATCTGGCCCCACCCGAGGAAGGCTGATGCAAGCGGGGGTGTTTCCGGTCGTTGAAAGGAACGGATGTTTGTTTGACCTTATTTCCGGCAGTAGCGGAAATGGCTACAGAGGCAAACAGAACAGGTGTCTCTGAGAATTACGTGGGCGTGTGTGGGCGAGGCAAAACTGGAAGAAAAAGTCCCGGTTTGGAGATTATAAAAAGACTTCGGCGCACGGATTCACCAGATAGACCAGAGTAGCAGTAGAGAGAGAGAGACACAACAGATACGGTGACACTCCCGTCAACCCTTAGAAGCACGCTCTCTCACTCTCTGTTCCCTAGGCTACACGGTTCATCGTCATTAATAAAAATATAATTCATATTTTTATATATATGCGTGTTTGTTGTTTGTCGATATACAACAATTGCAAGTTTAGAAATACTGGGATATTTTTCAGAATATATCAATCTGTTATTCATTTTCTTTTGTCTTATTGGTAAATGTGAATTGAGGAGAATTTTTTAATCTGTGTGTGTGTGTATGTGTGTGTGTGCAGACTTAACTTGTCCTCTTTTTTCTGGAGAAATTATGTCAGAAACAATTCATTCTTTATCTTTCTATCAATTGAAATTATAAAGTTACAATGGATGTAAATTTTTTTTTCTTCAAATGCTTTTGTTAACAAATATGAAATCATTTCCATTTTAACTTTTTTTCATATTTTATTTTGTTCTTCAATTTGTTGGCATCAAATAGCCAGTCACCTTTTAGTCTGAATGTTTGGTGGTTTTCCTGTGGTGTTTATTGAAATAACATTTCAAAATCTTCCAGTAAATTAAGAAGAAAACTTTTCACTAACAATAACATGTAACAAAACATTTCATGTAATGGCTCATTAAAGACATTTTAGTTGTATTAAAGTGTCAGAGTTTAGAAATCTTTATCTGTTTTCAATGGTAAAATCATGATAATGTCCAGAATAATTAATCAAAGTATTTAAGTAAAACACCTCTTCTCTATAACAAGTTTCAAAGCAATCAGTAATATTTATTAAAAAACAAAATTTTGATTGTTTTGTTCCTTATATGAATCATATCCTGAGTATGGTGCAAATCATCATAATAAAAAAATAAATCAGGACTCCTTGTTAGTTTATCAAATATTGGTGACCTATAATAATGTCTTTTGAAATTACAATCTTTACATATTTTAAAATTTGATACACAAGAATATACCCTAATTGTGCATTTATATGGAAGGTAGTAAAAATTATATAGAAAGTAGTAAAAATTTATAAAAAAAAGGTAGTAAAAATTCAATATGTTAATTATAAAGTATCTTTAAATATTAATTTCCAACCTTAGAAATTTTTTGTCATCAAAGGAAAATTATGTACAAAAAATAACTCTTACTCAATAACAATTAATTATATGAGACAATTATATGAGACAATTTTCTCAAGGTAATCAATGAGCAAAATACAATACCTACTGATGTTTGCATCTTTGGTCACTTTGGACGGCTTTCATCTGATGCTTTCCACTCAGTTGATTACCAATTTGACTTCAAAGTAAAATGGTGGATACATGTTTCATCCATTGTCACATATTGACACAAAAACTCCTTGTTTGGTTAAAATAGTTGCAAACAACACTCTGAATCATCGGTGTGTTGTTGCTTTTGATCCATTGTGAGCAAACACAGCACCTACTTTGAACACAGCTTTCTCATTGACAAATTTTCCTGCAAAATGGTGAATACGCTGCCTTCTGATATGTTCAAGTCCTCTACTATCTCACGCAACTTCAATTTATAACCAGCCCAAACGAGTTTGTGGTTTTTCGTTTTTTGGTGTTTTCCAGAACAACTGCCAATTTTGGGTGACCTGAGCATTCAGCATCATTTGTGTCTGTATGACTGCATTTGAAGTCAGCATATCATCTCTTAAACATTGTTTCTGACAGAGCAGAGTCTGAATAGGATTTATCAATCCATTTCTTTGCTTGAAAAGTATTTCCCATAAGAAAGAAATGCTTTATCAACACACAAAATTCAGATTTGTTCATTGTTTTGTAAATTTGCAACAGTACATTCATTTAACCATAATTTGGAAACTAACAATCCAATTGAGCCCAAATTTTGTCACGTGCCATTTAAAAGTTACTATTTCATAAAAATCATATGAATTTTTTATGGGTGGTGCTATCTGTATGTCAGACCTGGGACTTATTGAGTGTTATAAGATTTATGCTATGCTTTCATTGATTTGGTTTTTATTGTTGCTTAAAAGCTGTATATATAAAAAAAAATGAAACAGAAAACAGTAAAATTCTTCTTGCTAATGGAAAGATTTTTTTCTGATCTGATGTTTCTACTATATGAATCTTTGAATAACAAATTTTTGCTCTTTAAGCCACATGTTACACCCTGTTTAAGAGCCTGATGAAAAAAATTCTTTGCCCTTTTAGGCAATTTAATTCTCTTAAAAATTAAACAAATACAGACTCATCATAAGAGATAAAAATGTTAAATATCTCCAAGAATCTGCCTACTGCTTTCTCTGATGAACATTGACTAGTTGATGAATTGGCTTTCTTCTGGTTTATTGGTTTAATAACCTATGCCATATCTGTTATCTTGCATGTATAATTATTCAATTCTCTATTTCATGACACAAAGGCTTTTTCTTTTTTTTTCAAGGTCAACCTGGATGAGATACAGATGTGTTCTTTCCTATATTAATGAATTATATACACCCATTCAATAATAAACTTCTTTTCAAAATTTGTTTTTATTTCCATGTTCCTGCAGTACAAGACATTTTAAAATGATTGTGTGGTTATTTCTTTTAAGTTTTTGTAGTTATTTTCAATGAGTATATTTTTGTTAAATATAAAATCTGATAGCGTTAATTTACTTCTGCCTATATGTTTATAATATAAAGGCAAAGGTGCCCTTGAATAATAATTGTGGGTTGATAATTTATTTCTTTGTTTGAATAGTAGAAAACAAATTGGTGATTGAATTTGAGAAATTGCTTCCTATTTGAGAATTGAAATAAGTTTGTTGAATATTACCAAATGTTAGGAAGTTGGTCAGTCTGGAATAATCTTGATGGGAATTTTATTGCTTTTCTATCATTCTGCCAGATAACATCAAATCATGGAGACATTCAAAATGCAGTATTTATGATAATGCATTTCCTGATTTCAATGAGAATTTTATGAGAATCAAAACCATTTTGTCTGCTTTTGCTGCTTTGTGTCTCTTTGTCTTAGTCAGTACTGACCTAACCTCAAACATGTTCTTCCAAGATTTTATATCTTGTAGATTTTCCTCATCTGTTGTCATGGAAGAGCTATCACATTGTAATACCCCTTCTTTTTCCATTGTGATTATTCCCTCCTTAGATTAACACATCCTTTTGAAAGCAGGTTTTTTTGTATTACTATTTGTTTTATCATTTTATGTATACCAGCTAGATCTGTGTTTTGCAATTTTACAATCTCTTGTACATTTTTCATTAAGCCATTCCTCTTTTGTTGCACTTATTTCTAATGTTTTTGTTTTAAACTCCTATATTCTACATCACTTCTTGGCATTATCTGCTGCCTCTCTTTCTTTAGATGAAAAATTTTATTTGTTAACTACTTCTTTTTTTCAAGTTTTTCTTTCCTTGAGATAATTTATTTCCTTGTCACTTCCTTTAAGATGATTCATTTTTAATTTTGACTGTTTCCAAAGTTTCATATTTGTTTATAACTGCAACTACAAGTTTGCTTTCAAATAGAATTGCTGGGAAATTTATCTTATTGCAGTTTAGGCATTGTTTTGGGATTCTTTAATTTTTGTCATTTCATGCTATACCCAATGATTTTATTGTAAATTACAATCAAGATGGCTGGTAATAAGGAAAGTCCATAAAGAGATATTCTACTAAATTCTATTGCCTAGATTTGAACCATATTTTCTCTTCAAGTCTCTACTCATCTACAAATATATTCTTGCATCAGAGAGAACTTTTAGGTATATTAATCTCAAATTACACTGCTATTAAATGAACTTTATGGTTACACATGAAATTATTAACATTATGACCTTCAAGTGGCCCAACTTCACAAAATTATGAATATGCAAATACTATAACAGTTGGCTGCTTGTAAAGAAAAATTAACTAGCTAAGTTTGAATTCTGGATGAGTACATTACATTTATTTTCACACAAATACCCCTGGGAAAGGTATGAATCCATATCTTCTTCCCTCAGCATAATCTGTCTTGCTATTTAAGCCATATTAAATAGCAAGACAGATTGTGCTCTCTAACCTTGGTTGGCATCCAGCCTAGGTAAAGGACAACCATGAATTCAGTGCTAGTATGTAGTTCTGATAAAGTGCATACAGGCTCTGAAAAGATTATGAAGTTCATAATTAATCATTGCTTGGGGTTGTAGACTGTGAACTTGACTGAGGTCCCAGAATTAAGCAATTTATTGTTTTGGCTTTCTCCTATAGTACAAGAAATGAAAATTACCAAAATGTGACATAAACCTGAGGAAGGTTAGAAAGCCAATCTGATGAGAATACTATGAACATTACTTCACTTCAGATACAATGCATTATGTTATTCATTTCTTAATTTCTTTTTTCTTTTTAGAAATCTCTGCTCAGTTTTTCACAAGTCTTTTACATTACAACATCTGCAATGTACTTTTTATAAAAAGGGATTTCCTGAAAGAGCAGATATTCAAATCTACAGCACTGCTTTTTTGTGTCAATTTCTTTGCAGTCTGTGAGGGAAGCACTGCAAAAGATTCATTACTTCAAAGGTAAAACATATTTATGTGCAGACAATTTCTGCTTTCAAAAAAATAAAAAATAATCTTTGAAAATGGCTTTAATGTGTTTTTTTTTCTTTGAGAAAAGATACCATTTCAAAGACGTCTAATCATGGGTGGTTGCTCAGAAAAAAAATGTTAAAATTATATTGTATTCATTTCATACTTTTCCTTTTTATTTTTGTGTTAATTAGAGAGTTAAATTGGACTAAATCGATGTATTGTTATCTAATATCGATTGTTCACAAAAATAAAAATATTGGTTGAGAGTAAAAAGATGCATTTATTGAATGCTGGCATACCTGAGTAAGACTACTGTTAAGAGGTGAAGGCATTTTCCATTTGCATTTTGTCCAAACTTTTAGCATTCATCATTTCACACACAGAGGTACATATGCACGCATATACATACCTCAAAATATGCACACACTCATACATACACATTTATACATATACACTTATACATGCACATGTGTTACATTGAAAAAAATTGCTTTTTGTAAGATATAGCTTTTCTAAAGTGTGGATCTTTACATTCCCTTGTATGAAACAATATTTTCTGTCAATATTTATTATTTTATAGGATTGCAAGATTATGGTTTTGGGTCTGAATTGCCAGATTGAGCTACCAAGTAGCAAATTTGGCTATATTTGAAAGCTCAAAATTCTGAATTAATTTTTTTTTTTATTACCAGGCTAAGTTATAAAAACATGTTAAAAAGTAGCTCTAAAAGTCAGAGAAATTATAAATTTAGTAGCACTGGTTTTAGTAAGAAATGCTTCTTATTTGTCTATAAACATTTCTCTTCTCTTGACAAATTCTCTTAATTCTCTCATTAATTTTTCATGGGTCACCTATGATTTTATGGATTGATTTGGAATTGTAGAGATATTTAATAAGTACAGCTTAGTTTGGCACAAGACCATAACAGCACAGTACCTAATGAAGACCTCTGAGGTTGCTAAGCATTAATTATCTAAACTTATTTATAAATGGAACTTTGTCTGTGTGTGTGTGTGTATGTGTGTGTGTCCGTTACCTATAGACTCCGAAATGGCTGAACCGATTTTCTTGAAAATTTACACAGTTGTACTATAAGCATCTGTGAGTGTTCTTAGCTAGGTTTTGTGTCGAGGTACACCCAACAAATATTGATAATCGAAAAAATCAGGTTATAGAAGAAGTGGTCTGATTTTAATCAAATTTGATACACTCATAGACATAGACATAAGAAATGATATTCAGAAGTTTCAAGGTTGCAGTTCTTACAATAATGCAGAAAATCGATAATATATATATATATATATAAGACAAGATGTTTGTGTGTGTGTCTGCTTATCTGCCTGTATGTCTGTATTTTTTTCAGCCCTTTTATTTTATTTTTGCTTTGGATTTGGTTCTAAGTAGGTATAATTGTAGTTCTTAGTCTCAGCCATGATACCATTTACTCAGAGGACTTATTTAGCCATCAAAATTCAGTTTACGACGAAAAAAATTATTTGATATCGATACCAGGAAATCAAAATTTGATTTACATCCATTCATTTTTCTTTCTGTCTATGGTTTTGCTTTAACTGGAAACAACTATTGTTTTTTAGTCTTTTGTGCCAATGTCCAAAGAGTCTGATCTCCAGGACCATGGATTAGTTTTAAAGCTTTCATTACACTTGAGCAATGCCAGGCTATACTGCTAGTTATAATTATGCCAAACATTGTTTAATTTGATATTTCTGTGCTGCCCATCATACTGTTGGGTTTACAACATATATATGGGCTGTCTCTGCATCATTACAGATATTTCACCAAACATTTAAAATAAAGAAATAAAGACAATACAAAAGTAGTTAGAAAACTATAAATGAAGGTTTTATTTTTAATAAAACATGCTAACAAATTGTTGAAATGTGTTATATGTGTTGCAAGAAGTTGTATTTTACTCAACATATCAGAGAAGCATCTGTTCTTCACAAAGTCTACCCCAAAACTCTACAGATTGGGCTTTTCTGATTAGCCATAAAGGATCACATGATTGGCCAAGCACGATGCCCACTAATTAGGGAAGTGGAAGGATAATTAATCCAACAATATTATCACCTTAGTGAAAAAAAAAAAAATTATATATATATACACAGTTAATCTTCTATAGAAAATTTAAATCATGTAAATAACACTTGGTTTAGTTCAACAGCATTGTTGAAGAACTTTTGTCCAATACACCCAAATAATTCTTCCTTTTGTTTGAAACACACAAAGTAAAAGAGGTAGTTATCACATTCCTATTTTTTCTTTTTTTGACAGCACAAAAATGTCCGGCTGTTAATATATTTGAGAGTAATGCTAAAAATTGAACTTCAGTGGCTTAAAGGGGTTTCCTGAAAGAGCAGATATTCAAATCTTAAGCCACTGAATTTCTGGTGAGCAAATTTAGAAATTGTTTATTTTTAGTAACCAAACAAAATGAACATTAGGTTTTCTTTCTTTTTATTGTGATGTTTATTTCTGCTTGTATTACAATATGTTTTTAAAGTTGCAAAAGTGAGAATGTTTTCAGTTTCAGGTTTTGTTTCAAGGCAAATCAAGATCTGAAAACCATTAATAAATCTATGATCAATGAAATAAGTAGCAGTATTACTTAAATTAGTCAAAATGTCATGTTTGCTAAGATAAACAAATGAGATTGACAAGTTTATCCCTTGTGATAATCTGTGCTCCACTTTGGTTCATTTCAACTACACACATCAGTGATAGCATTACATCAATTCCATCAAAAGACAAACAGAGTCTGGCAATAGTCTGGTGATAAAATTCACATTTTCTGGTGATTCGATGACATTTCTTCAATAAATCTTTGAGATTATTTACTGATAAATATATCTTTATTTCTTGAGTTTCACACCCACTGAAAATAAAAGATAGCCATCTTTTTTCTTATATTTCAATATCATTGCGTTTATTTTGTAAATATCAGAAAACCACAACAAAGCAGAAAACAAATAGATGTTCAGGGAATAAAAATTATAGGCAAAAATTATAGGCAAAAATTATGCCAGCATAAGTTTGAATTTTTTTTTTTAATCATTTTGCCCCAAGCAAGGCGGAAATGCCACTGATGTGCGGGGTGGGGGTGGGGTGGGGGGCTACATAACTGTAAAAAGATTAATTAGAAGAGAGTGAGGAGTACAGACCAGTTAGAAAAGAGCAATAGAAAGATGAGAATGCAGGTGTGATGACAGTTACATAGGTGGAGGGAAAGGGAACGATATACGGGTAGGGGAGAGAGCTAGAATCCAGTGGTTAATAGATGAGTATTGACATTGCATTTAAATTCTTGGAGGTTGTAGCCATCAGGAAAGCAAGAATATGGGTGCGAGTTCCACAGGCAGGAAGTGCAAGAGAAGAAGCTGCAGGAGTAGAATTGTCATCTGCATTTGGCTAACCTAATTGTGAATGGGTGGGACCCAGTTGCCAATCTGGTTGCATGAATAAACACCTGTGGAGGCACCAGTGACTTAAGTTCATCCGAGCAGAAGCCATGAAAGTATTTATAGAACAGACAAAGGGAGGCCACATTTTGTCGGTGGGGAAGTGGCTGCAGTCGAGCCGCCAAGTCAGTACCTATCACATTACAGACTCTCCTTTGGAGCCTGTCGAGAACACTGAGGTGAACGGCAGGGGCGCCTGACCATAAATGGCAGCAGTACTCTATGCACGGATGGATGGTTGACTTGTATATATGCAGGATGGATTCAGGTGGAAAAAACATCCTGGATTGACATAATGACCCAACCTTCTTATCAGTGGATTTAGCTATGTATTCGATATAGTGGTTCCATTTGAGGTCTGAAGAGAGGGTAAGGCCGAGGAGGTGCAGTGTATTGCTCTCAGGGAGAATTGCTTGGTCCATGCTTATGGGAGGCAGGAGAGGTTGCCTGTGATGGTTGACAGACAACAGCTTGGTCTTAGACGCATTGAAATTGACAAGCCACTTCTTGCCCCAATTCACCACAGAGTGTAGATCCCATTTAAGGTCAGTAGCAAGATTATGTCTATCCACTGCGACAGGTTTCTTACTGGTGCGGGAGTATATTGTGGTGTCATCTGCGTAGATGCCTACATGGCCCTTGATCTCATCTGGGAGGTTGTTGATGAAAATAAGGAAGAGCGTCGGGTCCAGGATAGAGCCCTGTGGGACACCAGCATTCATGCTGTAGGATGAAGAGGCATGCCCATTCAAAACGACCTTCATTTTGCGGTTATTTAAAAAGTTTGGATTAGGTCAAGCAGGTGACCGGTAATACTGTAACCCCGTAGCTTGCATAGAAGGCCAGAGTGCCAACTTGGAAGAAATGATATCAAATCACTGATGGATTTCACATTTAATGAAAGCAATTTAAAGTAAATGATAGAATTTCAAATAAAAGATTTTAGTTTTTAATAAGGATAATGGGATGTGCATTGTGTTGTAACGGATATTGGCACCAAATGAGAAATCGGAAAGGCATGTTTGAATTCCAGTCAAATTTGTTTCATTCACTTAGTCACAATTACCTTTGGGAAAGGTATTAATTCATCTCTTCTTTCTCCTGCTATGCATTGAATAGCAAGACAGGATTGGGTCCTATAGCCTTGGTTAGCAACCAGTCTATCGCAAAAAGCAATGGCAAACCTACTGAGGGAAAAAATTCTTCCTAGTCAGTAATGTCTCTTTCTGATCACCTAATCATGTATCACGTAGGGCAATTCATGTATTGACAAAATAACGGGAACTGCATTCTGTATTTTCCTGAATTAAAAGTAAGTATAAGAAATTCCTTTTTTGGAAATGCAGTTCTTTTTCATGAGTGAATTTCCATTTTTTCTTTTAGATTTTTTAGATTCCCAGTGAAAATGTGGAAAATATCTAAATATCTAAATAATTATGAACATCAAAATAACTTTTTCTGTAAATAAACTACATTCATCGTTGGAACAGAAAAATAAAACAATGAAAACCAGAAAATTCATGTGAATAACTTTTGCTTTTACCATATATAGTCATGTAACCCTCAAATTTTCACCTATAAGAAATGATTTTATCATGTACCTTGTGTATCATGCAAGTTCCTTTTTTGAGTGACCAATTTCAATAGACTTTTCCTCTTTTCTAACATTTCTTTATCCCATCTTCTAGTTAAAAAAATTAAATGTAGTAAAA
The DNA here is from genome assembly GCA_037127315.1 of Ascarosepion bandense. Taxonomy (NCBI): domain Eukaryota; kingdom Metazoa; phylum Mollusca; class Cephalopoda; order Sepiida; family Sepiidae; genus Ascarosepion; species Ascarosepion bandense. The sequence goes on along the minus strand of JBBBDQ010001664.1, from coordinate 42,268 downwards.
GATTGGTAGTAACATAGTAATCATTATGTAAACATGTACTACAGCTATAAACAAGCAAATGAGAAACTCATTAGTTGAAGATCAAATATACATGTTCCTCACTGTAATAAATGCTTATTTAATATTGTGTGCTAAAACAAAAATAATAGTTCAAGTAATAATTATTTCTTTTAGCAAGTAAAAAAATACTTTGGTATCTTGCCTTAATCAGTTGATTTGGAAATTATAGATGGTTAGTCGTGCCTAGAACAAGGATGTCCATTGTGATGCAGTGGATCTCAACTTAGGATGAGAAATTGGAGAACCGAGTTCGAATTTTAGTTGACTTTGTTGCATTCACTTACATGCAAATACCCTTGCAAGAAGTTATTAATCCATCTCTTCTTCCTCCAACTATGGGTTAAATAACAGGACAGATTGATCCTGGTTGGCAACCACTTTACCACAGAAAGTAATGGCAACCTACTGCTCAGTCAGTCATATTTTGAAAGAGACATGATCACTCAAATCGTATATGGCACTTTGACTGAGTCAGATCAGCTAAAAACTTAAACAATGCAAATATTGCATGATCACTATTTTTGAATTTTATGAGAATATTTGAGAATATAGTAAAGTATTAAAATCATAACTTATATAGGTACCTCCATTAAATTGCTGAAAAACAGCATAGTATGACTGAAAAAGGCCCTAAACATAACATAGCTGTTTAAAAAGATCCATTGTTTTTCTTCGGTAGTTTTACAGCAATCAGCCAATTTGGAAAGTATAGACAGTAGTCTCTATCAGCTAAAACATAATGTAAACAATAGAAAAGAGATGCATATTTGCTATGTTTGTTACTATAACATGTGATGTGAAGACAATTAAATACATGCATTATTATTGGATACTGTTTGAGATAAGTAAAACATCAGTTTTATCATATTTATTCTAAATACAGCTGTACTTTTTGACTATAATAAATGAATATGCAGTTTGTTCAATGGTATAGCCAGGGCCAGCAGTATATGAGTGAATTTTATATCTCGAGTATAATGTGACCCCTTAAAATATGGTCTATCAAGGTCGCCTGATACGTGAGTATATACTATACATAATCCTCTTTCTTCAGGTAAATACCCAATTATCTCCCTTGAACTGGAAGTTTACTTCCATTGAACTATAGATATGATTTTTTAACTAATCACTTTAAACAAAAAGTTATGCTATGAGTCAATTGAAGTTATATATAAGACTGACACTTGTCAGCATTTTTGTCCTCCTTGGACTATGCTCAATTGCAGCTGAGACTCAACCTCAACTTTCCTGTTTGCGCTGTTCCTATCAACCAACAATGAACTTCCAGCAATGTTTCTGCTGGCCAACAACATATCCGCCTGTGTTGATCATACCAGGTACTCACAACTTTTCAGCCTGTGCCTTTCATGCCAGATGCTGATGATCCAGGCCGATTCTGCCAGATACTAGCAACACTCCAGCCTGTGCCATTCCTGCCAAACGCTGACAAAGTTTCTACTGACAATGATGTTCCAGCCTGTGCTGCTCATGCCACATGCCAACGACATTACTGATGACATTCTAGCCTGATCCGCTTATACCAGATGCCAATAACATTCTTGCCGCCCAAGTTCCTGCTTGTGTTGATCCTGCCAGATGCTGTCAACTTTCAAGCCTGTGTCTTTCATACCAGATGCTAACAACGTTCCCACTGACCAACGACAATGCCCCAGCCTCAGCTGATCCTGACAACCGCTGCTGATGTTCCAGCCTTTTCCAATTTTCTGCTGTTTGCTTGTTGATTTTATCTCAATAAAATCTCCATCTCTTCATTGTCTTTGCTGTCTTTACATATACAAAAGTTTGCGGGGTTGAGACCTATTCCTATACTTGGCCTCTGCAACAATATAAGGCCACAATAAACAAAACCACATTGATATTTAATATGCATGGTATAGCACAAGCACAAGACATTACTTATAGGTATCACCTTATACAAACCACAATAAATGAGGCTATGTTGATATTTAACAAACATGGTATGGCACAAGTCCAACATGCATCAAGTCATATAGATATCTGTCAAACTTTCATTATATTTCACTTTAATGATGTGTTGATGATACAAAAAATCATCCTGAAGAGTTTTATTCTTGAAATTATTTTTTGATTAAAACAAAATAAAGATATTTTTCTGATGAGAAAATATGTTTTATTTTCAATCAAACAAAGGTTTGTAAAATTTATTTAAAAAAATAATCAATCATTTCCAAAATAATACTCATCTAGGATTAAGTTAGCAGTAGGCATTGAACAATGACCATTAAAATTTGTCTTAGAAAAATGCTTTGGAAAAGTTTCAATTTTTCAGGTTCAAAATGTACTCAATAAACAGACCAATGTTTATAAAAGGCTTAAAGTGACTTGACAATCCACTAAGTGACTTGATCTAGTATAAATTGTAAATAAAATTCTACAAAGTATATATTTAAATTTACATTGTTTTAATAATCATTTAATTTTGAATAATTCAATTTCTTTGGAAATGATTTTCTTGATCATAAATTCTAAGTTGAAAAATAATTTATTTCATATTTACAGCAGCTGATGAAACCATATTTCAAATTAGGTAAACCATGAATAGAGTAAAACTGTCCTGATTATTCAATATTTCTGTTTATTTTAATTAATATTTTGTGAGTTTTGCAAGGCTTCAGTCAGGATTTTGTTAATTCCAAGGTGGAAAACCAACAGTTCTGAGCATTTGCTGTTTGGCTCAATCAGCCAAGCTTGAATTCATTTCACTAAAGCAGTCTTCACCTTGACTAGCACTATTTAAAACTAAGAAAATGAATCTTGATGTTGCTTTCATTACAATGTTCTGATGACAGTGTGATTATGCATTGGAATAATAAAAATAACATACAAAACAATTGTTTATTAACTGAATATAGATTGTTTGCAAGCAAGTTTTTTCAAGTTAAAAACATCTTTTGTGCTTGATAACCTAGTTATCAACGTTATCTAATTTCCCATCTAATTCAGAAACACCTTATTTTATTCTTATAAATCTCAGCATTGTCTTGCATTCTTTTATTTCAAATTGAAGGAGTAAGAAATATTGGACAGTAAGGAATGATTAGCACATAAGAGTGCAAATGGTGAGAACCAAGAAATTGTATAAAATGAACTTGAACAGAACCTAAAACTTATAGAAAAAAACAGAGAACCACTGGCTGAAATTTCCTGATGGGTAAAGAAAATCAAAACAATTATTTTCTCATGGGTAAGAAGAAGCAAAAATAGTATTTGTTTCTGTGATCATATTTGATGCTTAAATTTCTTGATTCTTACCTAAATTTTTGTCATATAACTTCAAGATCAGTATATATTTTGGTCTTTAAAGGTTACTGTAGAGAACATTTGATGTCAAATAAAATGCCCTAACTTGAATTTATTGCTTATTTTGAAGAAATGCAAATCCTTATAAACTGTTAGTTATGAATTGGTCAATAAATCCACTACTTTTTTTTCTAATTGCAATCTTGAGACATATGGAAGTTTAATCTATAAGAGAGCTATGTGAAATCAATCAGCTGAGTTACATCTCTTAGGGAAAATTCAATGAAAAGACAATGTTTATTACAAGTTATTCTGTTTCTCTTCATTTGATTTATACAGTCAACAAAATTTATCCCTTTTGTAGTTGGCACATTGCTTATCAACCTTTTTTCTCTCTTTTCTCTTTTCTCAATTTTCCTTACTACCTGCCATTATTTCCTTTTTCCTATCCCTCTCTTTTCCTTTAACTTTCTCTCCTTTCTCTCTTTGTCTTTTGTTTATCTGCACTCACTTTCCTTTCTATTTCTTATTTATTTTTCCTTCTCTCTTTTTTCTTAGTCTCTCATCTGAAAACTATTTTCCTCATCTTTTTTAATTAAATAGTGACATTGAATAATTTAAAGAAAATTATATGTTCAATGGTAAAGCACAATAGCATTTTTAAATTTATAGCAAGTCAAACAGATTCAAAAAACTGGTATATAGCCTTCCAAAAATAATGGAAACAAAGATTAATTCTAAAACAACCCTTCTGATCAAGTGAATATACAGGTGAATCATAAGAAAAAAGTATATACACAGTATCTATTACTGAACATACTCTTCTTTTATCTGTGTGCGTATGTGTGAAAATTGAGATATAAATCTGAAAGAATACATTGAAATGACAAAATAAGAAACTTATTTTTATAATACATTTTGTTACGACTGAAACCTCATCAAAAGGTAAACCACAGAAATTTGCTAAGAAAAATACTTTTTCTATATATACAAGTTTTCCTTTGTCTATATTTCTGAGATGAGGTAGTATTTACAGTATTTACTTTATATATACATATACACACATATATATGTATATATATATATATATATATATATATATATATATATATATATATATAAAATAAAGAAATTAGATGAAATTCAAAGTTTATGTTGTAGCATACATCTTTCGACTGATTTTGGTTTTCAAGTTTTAGAGGTTTGTGATTATAACTGAAGCCATTCAAAGGTTTGAAACCTTAACAATAACTAAAACTAAAGAGGGCACTTCCTTTATGTCTTCAATACTTAGATACAAAAACATGAAACATGAACAACACGAAAAGCTTAATAAAAAATATAATAGACACAACTTTTATCTTATCTTATTTGAATGAATGTTTGCTGCTAAACACTCAATAAACAAACATAAAAGTAATGCCTCCTATTTATTTCCATGGAAACTACAAAAGTTACAGGTAGTACAATAACTCTATTTAAAGAGAAAGTTTTCAGTTATAAGACACTATTTTTACAGATAGTCACCACTACTTGCTATGTAATTTCAGCAGTTATGGGTCAACTACTGTACAAACTCATCCAAAACATGGTTTATCACACATCCCTATTATTACAGCTGCAACACATAAAACCCAACCAATCTGTTCTGCATCCATTGCTTTGTCTCTATAAAGATTCAACAAGGATCAATGAATGTCAATGGAAGCAGATTTTTTTTTTTGCTTTTATTACATGCCTATGCTTTTCTTTCTCACAAATACACATGCACATATATACTTCATGTCAGATGCCATTTTATGCCACTCAGCTGCTATCTGTGAAAAGGGCAAAATGTCATATGTCACCATTGAGAAGGTTCAACTACCACTTCCATCTGGCTTTGATGGTTTGGGTCAATAATAGGAGATATTACTTTCATGGCAATGTTTATATACTCCTGATTAAAAAATATGGAACAAGGACATTTGATCATATTTTGTTCAATTATTCATTTGTTTTATTAATGAGAAGCAAAATATATGACAATAATATAAAAAAGTGGGCCAAATTGTGAAAATATTAAATGCATTTATTGAGAACATTTTTAAATAAGTTTGTTAACAACATTTTGAATGTTCTTCATAAGTCATATCTAACTGCTTAAAATTTGATTAAATTTACTCCAACTTAAAAGTTTGTTTTTTTTATATGCAAAAAATATATATGTGTGACATCTAAAATATTTAAACTTTAAATATTTTTAAATTTTAAAGTGAATAAACAATTCAAACTAACCAGGTCAGATGATACTCACTTTGCCTGATTGATGTGAAAAACATGTCTTTCTTATATGTATTGTCACACTCTGCCTAAAGAATGAAATTCATTTATGTTTTAAAATATGTAAAACTTACAGAAATGAGGAACTCAAAAGTCTTCATTGAGCAAGAAATTCTTACCAGAAAATGCTTAAGAATACTGATGTTCCAGTGTCTACAATTCCCTGTGGTGCAGAAAACATATTCTGGAAAACCTAAAGTGAAAAACAAAACAGTAATAAAGTAATGACAGATAGCTGAAAATTCTGAAGCATTATAAAATCAATAACAAAATTGGCACAAGAATTAAGAAATTTCAAAATATTGCCTAGTTTCATAATTATCAAAGCTGATGTGAAAAAAAGCAGATTTTATGGCCACGATGATATTCGGTATTTTGAATGTGTTTATAAGTCTGAGCTTTGAGCTTTCTGTTAGTGCTCCAGAATACTCTGTAGATCCGGTTAAAGGTTCACTAACCACAGAGAAGGCAAAATTATGGTATTGAAATATTTTTTGAATCTGATGGTCAGTCAGTCAGTTAAGTGCCATATGTGATATACATTTGGGTGATAATATCTTTTTCAAGCCATGACTGACTGGACAGATGATTTTCTCACAGTAGGTTGCCATTTCTTTCTGCAGTTGACTGGTTGCCAACCAAGGCTATAGAACCCAATATGTTCTGCTATTCAACCAACAGCTGTAGGGAGAAGTGATGGATTCATACTTTTCCAAAGTTGTGTGTAAACGAATGCTATGAATTCTACTGTAATTGAAACTTGGCTCTTCCGATTTCTCATTTCGAGCCAATATTCAATGCATTGCAAAGATGTCCACTAATGTGAAAGAATATCAAAATGTATTACAAAGAACCATTGCTTCCATGTCTAGAAAAGTTATGTGGTGGTGGAAATAAAAGACACGAGACCATTTTTGAAAAAGATAAGTTTCAAGAAAATATAACTAAACAACAAAATCATGGTCAGAGTGTCATACTTTGTCCATCATATTTTAAAGGCCTGGTTATTCACATTTTCTTAGAGAACATAAAGATGTATGTTGAGGTGAAACTAGTTGAAACAAAAGGAATATTCACCAGCTGAAATAAGTAATCCGAAAATAATTCAACAACATTGATATAGCAAATTGCAAACAATTATCAGGCCATTTTGTCCAAATTTCTCAGTTTCCTAGAGAAAATCAAATGAAAAAGTATAGCATACTCTGAACACAAACACTACATGCACTGTTATGTAGTGTTACATATTTCATATGTATTATTATTTTTTTTACTTAGTATGCATATTAAATATTGTATACACACTTTAATATTCTGTCTCCTGTGGGATGTTTCTTTTGACTTCTAGAATTTTTTGAGTCTTTTCTTGCAATGAGCATTGTATAATATTTTGTTATTATCTAAGATTTGTCTTGTGTTAATAGTTCTATTTTGGTTGTTTGTGATCAATATGAGCATAAATTCATAAACAAACATGAAATTCATGTGCATATCAATTACCACATCTCAAACTACCAAAAAAATATAATTAAAAAAATTATTGAGGGAAATTTTTTTATCAGGTTTCAAAGCTTTTGTTATTATGACTGTCCTTGCTCAAGCAACACTTCACACACATGAAAAGATGTACATATGCATATTCATATACCCAAAAGTACACACATGACTATACACTTATCACATTGAAACACTGGTTCTCATCTGATCACCAAAACTAAACAACATTGAGCATGGTCAGTACCTAGATGGATGACCGCTCTATAATATCAGGTGCTGGAAGCTTGGATTTATGGATAATGTAATGGATAATGGTTCAGAATAAGAAATCAGGAAGCTTAGTTTGTCTTCCAGTTGGGTTTGTTATATTCACTTATGTGTAAATACCCTTGGGAAAGGTATGAATTCACCTCTTCTCCCAGCTATGGGTAAAATAGTAGGTCTTGTATTGAAAAGTAATTATTATCTCCAAAAATTCATAAAATCTAAAAATGCTTTGGCTTTCAATAACCTTAAAAGATTGATAAACTGTAAAATACAAATCAAAACACATGGCTCTATACACAAATTAACAAATTCAACATTGATAAAAACTTTTGATGATTGAAATAATGATTTCAGAGTCAAAATATACAAAATATAGTGCAAAAAACACCTTGATCATCTTATATATCTCAAAAGCCTTTGACAAGGTGTGGCATAGGGATTTGCTAAATGCTCCAGCTATGGGATCACTGGAAGAATTTTTGTAATTACCAAGTTCATCTGATTGGAATTCCTTTGCAATTATCAAGTCCTTTCTATCTGAAGGTCATTGTTAATGGCCAGTTTTCTGAAGCTCATGAAATGAATGCAGAAAACCCCCAAGGCTTTCTCCTTAGTCTCATCATCTTTCTACTTTAATGATCAACCAAGGAACATTCTCAGATTATTAGGAAGTATCTATGTGGATGAACTATACTTTATGAATCCAACTTCAAAAATGTAAATGATCAGGAACTGGCAGCTGATCTCTCTTCTGATCTTGCTCTAACAGCTCAATGGGAGAAACTTGTTTGTATCATCCAATACCTCAAAGACAATGTTAATATCCTTCCAGCATCACTAAGCAGTCACTGAATTTTCATGTACTCTCAATGAAACATCTATTTGAACTAAAGGTCATCCCAGATTTCAAGTGAAACTCATATATATGATCCATTTTTAGTAATGGGTCATATATATGCTGGAAAAATAGTCAAAATATATAGATACTAGAGAAATGATCAGTTCCTTATGATTCCAGAAATTAACACGTTTGTCCTGCCATACACTATCTTTTACAAGAGCTAGATCAAACCAGAAATATGTACATGGTTTGTTCAATGTTATTTTCTTTATATTCTATTGGTATGAAAAAACTTCCTTTTGGACAGCTTCCTTCAAAGAACCACTTCTTTGTTGTACTGACTTTTAAAATAAGTTAGCCATTATCTATCCTACATATCCTTACTTCACCCTTATGTTTATATAAAAACCTCACTCAATAACCCTCTACTTGGAATTGCTCTTGCACCTTATATTGGGTAAATATTTTAGTGAAAAAATGTTGACTTGAATTGGGAAAAAACAGCTTTATTTAATTAAATTGTAAAAAACCAAAACAAATCAAAAGGAAGTTGTTCTGTTCAAAACCATTATTTCTGTCTCATAAATTATCTAAATAAATATTTAAAGATTAGATACCAATAATTGTAAATGAAAATAATGATTAAATTAGATAATAAAAAAGATAAGAACATTCATGCATTTTTTAGAAAATATCAAAATAAAAAGAAAAGAAATTGCTTCAATGCCTGTGAAATAAAAAGGTCAGTGATTTTGAGTTTTGTTACATCGATGATGTTTTATGATGATAATGATGATCATCATCATCATCATGGCTGCCATTTCACCATTATCTCATTGACCTTTGCTTTGTTTCTCAACTTGTGGATCAGTTTCATTAACTGAGAAGAAACATGGTAACATTATTCTGTCTTTCCTTTTATCCAAAACCTTTTCCTTTAATTATAGTTTGACTTTTAAATCATATAAACAGTGGCTCAAATGGCAGCTCAGTAGTAATTAAGTGGTACCAGATAATGAATAAGTTGATTGATAATTCTACAATTCAAACTTGAAATAGATGACCACTGGAGGAAAGAGAAAGGAAAGGAAAGGAAGGAGACAGACACCAAGTTCTCAATTTACTTGCATAAATGCCATTCTTTTTCTGAGCAAGCTGTCAAGCCTCTTTGAGGATAGATGCATGCACAAAGAATAACATGAATTTGCTTACTACTGTGCACATATTTTTTTGAATTCTGGGGATGAGGAGATTGTTGTCATCAACTTTGTTGTTGTTATCACAACATCTCAACCATTGTGCTTTCTGGCATTCATCAGGTGCTTGTCATTCTGAATAACCTTTATTTAACCTACAGAGTTAGATTATTATCATTCCGCAGACCCTTTTTAAGGATATCTTGTCTAGTTCATATTTAGTACTGCTGGTATTGTTCACCCAATTCCCATTAAATCCAAGTATGCACTGTCTAGCCCAAGAATTGAGTTCACAAAACAGGGTGAGCAATAACTGAGTGATACTAAATCAGAACTAAATAAGATATCCCTAGACATAGCAGAATATGAACAATCTATACCGATAGATTAAATAATGTGTTCAGTTATCGAGATTGACAAGCACCTGATGAAGGCTGGAGGAAACAACTGCTGAAGCATTGTGATAACAACAACAACAACAAAGATGAGGACTATAGTCTGCATGTAAATAATCCTTATTTATTTGACATTTCTGAAATGTCTAAGAAAATGAAATTCAATTCTTTAAAATTTTCTGTGAACAGGACTAAAATGATTTTGCTTAGCTTTGCTTTCTTGAATTTTGTTCATTGGGTGAAACAAACACCAGATAATCTTAAATTGAGACAACAGATTGTTAAAAATAAGAGATCATACAAAAACTGAAATGTGAATGTTTAATTCCTAAGCATGCTAGTTTCAATTTATTAACCAGTTTGACACATTTAAGCAAAAATATCTACACATTGAGTATTTATTTGTTAAACATTGAAAATCTATAATCATGATTCCTATATATGTTCCTCAAAATAATTTGTTTTAAAATATTAAAAAATAAAGTTTTTAATGTATATATTAAGAAACAAGTTCTTGCTTACTCATTTATTCAAGGATGTTTACCAAGAACACACTCCCAGCACTATGTCATCATCATCATCATCATCATCATCATCATCATCATCAGCAGCAGCAGCAGCAGCAGCATCAGCACCAATACTGGAATTTTGACTGTCATCAGAAAGTTTATAGTAGTCTTTATAATTTGTTAGTATCAATAAATATTGTAAACAAACTTACAATATTGGTGATGAAATTTAATATAGCAATTTATGGATATAAAGGAGTGGGTAAGCTATTTTTTGTAGATGTATCTTTTCTTAATAAACAGTCTTGTCATTTGAAATGTTAATAAAAATGGACATATGTCTCAGGTGGAGAAAATTCATACATTTTAGTAAATGTCATAACTCACAGGAGAAATGGAAGTACAAGAATAATGACTGGAACGTAATTTCAATTGGCAGTGAGTTTTTTAATATCTGCTTCACATTGCTTACCTTCACCAACTTGTTTGCCAAGTTTCGATTTTGTTTTCATCAGATAAATACTCAAATGTTTTTGAATTTACTCAAACCAACAGTGACTGATAGAAAGAAATTCTTTCTATATCCCATGATTTATTTTTCACTGTCCACAAATTTTATGATTTTGCATTTTATTTTTGGTGACATTTCCTGTAGGCTGTTATATATATATATATATATATATATATATTGTTAAATATAACAGACAATGAATGTTTATTATGTTTAATCATGAGCCGTTCCAAACATCATATTTTGACTTGAATTTCAGGTGAAAATAAAGACAAAAATTGTGCAACATTTGGATATTTTTTTATTATGCTGGTTCTAAGCTTTCGGCTCACATGAGCCATCTTCAGAGGGGTTACAGAGACATTAACATAAATACATCCACCATTAAAGATGATTTTATCTTGTGTTGACAGAAAACATCACTAAGCAATAACATAGTTAATTTGTAATGCAGTTCTATGACGTCACACCACATGAGAGACCAAATGTTAACAGAACCATTTGTCTAAATGCAATGTAATGTGTTATGACCAGATTGAAATGTGATTTTATTAGTTGTGGTTTGTTTTGATTTTAATTTGTGTTTTGTTTCCATTTATTTTATTTTTGTGTTGTGCTAATTTATTATAACTACTTTAATCACAAATTATAAGGATTAAATTTGAAATATATTATTTTAAAAAATATTCTTCTAATAATCTTTTTTTCATTGGTCTTACATTCTTCTGATTTTGCTTGAAGAAAAAAAAATCTATTTGTACAAAATTATAACTTTATGATTTTTAATTTCAGAACATCAGTTTCAGATATTTCTTTATTATTTTCAGGGGAAAATAAATTTTGGTACCAATTGTACAGTTTTGTAGACTGGAAGACAATGATATTATTTTTTATTTTTTATTTTTCAAAGAACTTGGAAAGCCAAGCACATATTCCAATCAACTTTTCTCTGCTCAAAAAAGAATCAGATTGTATATATATTTAGATTTGCAATTTTTCTATTTGTATTTTTCCAAAAAAGAAACATCTATAATTTATACAATTTTTTGGATATTATAAGATGAAATATCTCATGGCTTGGAACTTTGAATTTTAAACAAATATTATTTAGCCATAACCTAACTCCAATTTACTCAATAGTTGATTTCCTTCCAGTGTTGCAATATGGTCATTTGCTTCTAATCTGATCTTGTTGGGTAGTTGGGTCAATTTTAAATAAAAATTTACTTATTCACACAGCAGAAAAGGACTTTTGATTTTATAACTCAAACATAAGCAGAGAGGTTTAGCTGTGGATTTCTGCTTTCAAGTAATGAGTGAAATTATGAAAAGTATGGAGAAAGAACTGTTTGCAAGAAATATAAACATTGAATAAATTTGAATATCTTCCAACCTGAGAAAAGTCATAAGGGTCAATTTTTCCACCTTGGATTCTGTCAGAAGAATTATTGATTGATAAGGTTTTATTTGCTTGAAACAAATTCAAATGATTTATAAGGATAGATATTGTTTGCTGTGATTCTTGAAATTGTCTTTAAATAGATTCATACAATGTTTGAACTGCTTTAGGTTTTGGTTTTAAAAGTTATTGAAAAAGTCCAGCTCTCTTAAAAGCACATTTACATATATTCTCTACTTTAACAAAAGGAGAAAGTTAATAAAACCAAGTACAAGTTTGGGGCTCTAAATTCAGAACTGGTAATAACCTTGACATTTATTATCTGGTGAAGCTGACATCTCTACGAGAGGACACAAGAAAACAAAATTTCTTCTATTTTTGAAGATGTTTGCAAACATTTATTCTTCTGAATAAAACCTGAAATAAATCTTCTATTCAAACAGAATCGTTTTACATGGGTTGTTGATTACATGCAATTTACCAGAGGAATAACTATCAACTTGTCTTATATTTTATGTTAAAAGTTAAATAAAGCAAAAAGGCAATTTATATTTTATGCATTCAGTTTATCACCATTCTTCTTGTTGAATATATTTTGTCTTTTGTTTTTAAGTTAGTTCAAGTTGTAAATAATGTCTGGACTTTTTGCAGCCCAGAACATGATCAACTTTTTTATTTTAGATGTTACATATATATGAACCTGTAATAATGCAGTGTTTTATGTGTGTATTGATATGTATTAATACTAGATTGGTGCAAATATTCTCAGCAACATTTTTTGTATAATGTTAAAGATATCTTAAAAGTGTTATCAAAGCTTACTCAGCTCATCATTTTTTTTGCAATCAGTCAAAAATAGTTAATTTATTGGCCTTAAGAATATTTTTAATAAGGAAAATATGTTCTACATTATCATACTCTGTTACAATTAGATCTCTTTCTTATCCGCTCTACATGTCAGAAAGATGTGAATGCTAAGGAAACAAAATACAAAATAAAAAAGTTGTTTTCTGCACAGGAGCCCTGAGCATCATGTTTGATCTATGAAACAAATCCCTGAAATAAATACAATAGCCAATCATGAACTTTCTTGGCAAAAAAGATGACCCGGAGGGCGCACCATATTTACTTAAAAGGAAGCCCCTTATAAATGACTGACACTGTTGCAGACTGAAACACCATCTGTCAACACTAGGCACACTGTCATTGTCACCACCATGGTTGCCTCTCTTGTCACCATCATGACCTCACCCAAGCTTCACTAATCTCACCTCACTCTTCAGATGCAGAATGTGGATGATGGGCTAGCTCCAACACTGCCAGGCTACTGATGCTACCACCATGATTTCTAATACCTTGCCGATTATATCAGTAAACTCAGATTCATGACTACATCCAACTCTTCACACTTGCACACCTTGTACAGGTGAAATCAGATTCATAGCTTCACTATTCAATCTAGGCCTCTCTAATCATCATCACACTGACAGCGTTTCATTGATCTTCCAGACAACCAGAATCCAACAGAGACATACCATTTGATCAACCTTCACAATTCACTCCAGGCCTCCCCTCATCATCAACACCAGCATGACCTACATCAACCCCCATCAATGCACCTAACCAGGCAGTTTGGCTTCAACATCCTGGCATCACACTCATCAAACACCTTACAAGTGCCAATTTCAACCATGAAGAAGGGCATACATTAAACCATGACTTCTCCCAACTATCCACACTCGCATCCTCTGTATCCACAAAGCCAGATTTGTGACTTCTGCTAATTATTCACACTCTGTATTGGTAAATTCAGATTTATGACTTCTCCCAAATCTTTACACTTGCAGCTTCTGTATCAGATTTGTAGCTTTACTAACCACTCCAGGCAGCCTTTGTTGCAATTAACATAAATTTGGCAATCAATGCACTGTGTCACAAATCAACCTATTGCCATGACCTTGATTAATTGGCCTGCTGAACACACCTTACTAGACCTTACTATAAATCATCCCTGATGGCAGTGTTTTGGTTTCAATACTTTGGCCTTGTCACATCACCACCAGACAATCAAACACCTCACCAGTGTTGACTTCAATCTTGAAGAAAAGTATACATCAAACCCTACCAATGGTACTACACTTAGCTTCACTAATTTGCTCCAGAGCTATCTCCTGATCCCAGTTGTGACCAACCTAAGAAATAAGTCAACACCTGGACCTATCAACAACACCCTTATATCTAATAGTTTTCCTTATAGCAACTAAGGAACCACATATGAACAATTTCTGCTACCTTTCACACAAATGCTTATATTCTGAATCATTATAACAACATGAACTTAGAGAAAGAAAGATTGATCAGTCTTTATCTTCTTGCTTGACTCTTAGATAAAAGTAATTCTCTGACAAGACACTCACTGATGTTGGGAAATAGATTTATTACTATAGTAAACAAAAAGAAGAAAATTATGGTTAATATCTCCAACATAAAATTCAAAATGAATTATTACAAACTGCTGGAACTTAGATAAAGTTCTAAAGTGCAATGCTACAATGAGCAGTTGGGTTGTTTGAATGATGGATGGGAAAAGAAAAGAACATTTTTTAGCAAAAAAATCAGTTATATTACAATACCAGCCTCAGTTACAAATATGATGCAATAATGATGGAGCTGGGATGAAGTGTTCTTCCATATTCAGTGTCTTTTCAGATTTGCTACCTTCAGAAAATCATTTCTTTTATTCCCTGCAATATTCTTTGCATGATCAGTATTCTTAACAAGTTCATATATTAAAAGATTATGTTATGAATTCATCAAATAAAAACTGGAAATACTGTGTTGGATATAATGTACAATTTAACTGAGTGATGGTGTAAGCCAGAGAAAAAGTTTTCAAGTCTGAATAATGATGCTATATGAATGCAATAGTTTGACTATACTTGAAATGTTACCATAAACCTAAAAATGAAAATCATTATCTCTAAGAGTTCTTGTTGTTCCTGGTAGTGGTATTGGTTAAGTTCATCAATCTAAGTTCATTATCTCTAGGGCTTGGAGTGACAAGGGTTACTTAGTTGTATCCATCTCCTCTCTAAGTAAGATTTTGTCAGTGACAAACACAGTCATAAATAAAGGCAGAGAAAAATATGAGAGAAGAGTAGGACTCATATTAGACCAAGACATGAAGAAATATGTTCTGAGATACTATCAACTATCTAATAGAAATTCTGGTAGTTAAACTGAAAGGTAAAACTTTTAATATATCTATCACAGTTGTAAATGTGCTGTGAGTAAAAAGTATGAAGTAAAAATATCTGGGAAGTATTGATAAAATTGCAAAAACAATAAATGAAATATTAGTGACAATATACTGAAAGATCTAAATAGATCAATTTTCATAGTATAGCCTAAGAAATCAAGTGAAAACAGATGCAACTCTATTATACAATCACCATAATGTGCCACATAACAAGATTTATCACCTGAATTCTGATAAATAGAGCACAGAGCACAATTAGAGTCTAAATACAACAGGAGCAGTAATATATGGTTAAAGACACTGCAACAGGGAATGCAATATTATATCAAAAAGAACAATATAAATATAAAAGAGTCTATACCTTTGTTTTATAGATATTGTAAAAATGTTCGATAAAGTCCACCAGAAAAACTGTTTGAACTGCTAGGTAAGTTTCATTTACATGGGAAAGTTAATAGAATAATCCAGAGCTTATACTGGGATCAATGCACCTGTATAGAGGTAAAAAATAAATTTGGTAATCATACAAAAATAGAAAGGAGCATAAAACAAGGATGTGTCTTCTAACTATTCAGTGAGATGATCCTGAAGGAATTAGAAGTTCTTCTAGGATTCATTAATGATGGCCACAATCTTAACAATACAAGATATGCATATGGCACAGTGTTGATAGCATGCACAATGAAAGCTACAGGAACTTTTACAGGTAATAGCAAAGGAAAGCAAAAAACAAAAAAAACACAAAAAAAAACTAAACATCAATAGTAATAAGATAGAGTGCATGGTTGTCAGCTACTGAAACAGCACAAGATGTGAAATATGAATTGGAAATGACAAAAACAAGTAAATACAAAAATTTTAAATATTTGGGAAGTGTTTTAGCAGAGAATGGAAAAAGACGCCTATTCAGTAAAATAGATCATATAACTGAGAAAGAAAATTTGTATTGTCTAAATTTTTATTCTTCTAAAAAAATCTCTACAAGTAGTGATGATGTAGTGATAGTTGAAATATGCCATTCATTTAAATATTTTTGTGTGTGCATATTTTATGCCAACATGTCAAAACACACACACACACACACACACACACACACACACATATTATTAATAAATTATCATCCAAATTATGTAAAAATAAAAATAACACTCACATCTCAATTTAACATATATTTACCAAAATTATGCAGAAATATCTTGAAATACTAAAGAGCAAATTTATTCAATAAAATCGTCATTGACTTCAACCACAGCTTCCAGACGACTGTGAAATCTCCTGAAACTCTTCTAAAAGGTCTCCTTGTTTAGGTTGGTGAACACTGCCATAATCCTTGCCTTCAATTCATCTTTGGTGTTACAAGGAGTTTTGTTTGTCTCTCGCTCAAATGTGCTCTACACATAATAGTCAAGGGGGTCACAGTCTGGCCAATATAAGGGGTGATGTGGTCACAGAAATTTTCTGATAGCTATGACTAGATTCTCCTGCTTGTTTAGCATGATGAAGAATCTTGTTGCCAGACTTAGGGTCTTCCAGTAGCCACCCTTGGACTCAGAGTAGCACAATTTCAAAGCTGCTGTACTTTCGTAATCACCATTAGACTCATACAACTCTTTTCAAATTTTCTGCACTGTCCTCAGATTGAAATCCAAACACACTCAAATGTTTGTATTGGAGTTTCTGGCAGGAATACCAAGCAACACATAATGCCATTTTCAAATTTCTGGTAGAGTGAATTGTGTCATGATGTTATTTTTCTCACAGATGGTGCCCAACTGATCCTACTATATTGTGCAATTGATAAAATAAAAAAGAAACAGCATGCATATGTGAAATTAGAAATATAAAATGGTGACAAATTATCCATAGTATGTGTCTGTGTATATATATATATATATATTATACATACACACATATATATATTATGCACACACACACACACACACACACACACACACACACACACACACACACACACACACACACACAAATTTATTTTCAAATAAAACGCCAAAAATTATATATCTAATATGCCCATTTCAGCAAGGAAAAACCTTACTTCTTTAGTGACAAAATTTATTTATAATGCAAATACAGTACAAAATTCATATACTGAAAGTTTACTCAAAAAGAAATTCATACACCGTATGTTTATATGAAAGAAGGAAAAAATGAAATAAGAAAGAATAATGTGAGGGATGTTAAGATAGAAAGTAGGGTTAGGGTTAGAAGGTTGTCATCTCGACATTGATTTGGAGGGTAGGGAAGAAGGGCAAAAGAAAAGTTGGATGGCAAAAAGGATTCATGACTCGATCATTGAAAATGACTTTTAGATTACATCTGTGTTAAGAAATAAAAAATTAAGCATGTTACAGGATTCCATGTTGATTGCCAATTGATTGTTTAATTACTCAGCAGGTTATTTATTTGCTATACAATCCAGAATAGTGTAATTCTGCAGAATAGGAAGGAAAACAAATGTTCCAACATTAATTTTTTATAAAGACTAAAAAATGTAATTGTGTATTTTTAAAATAAAAATAAATGCTCAAGAAAATTGTATATTCATATTCCAGATTTTAATAGTTGTCAATTCCAAATCATTTATTTGTTTCATTTATAAATATTCAGTTATGAGTTAAGATTGCCTTTCTTCTAAAAGAAAATTATTAAAACTGGTAAAATAAACACTTTCACAGATTTCTCAAGTCCAAAACAGAAATGAATAGACATTAAAATAGTACTTTTGGTAAAACAAAAAGAAATAAGATCTAGATTTTCTCTCTGACAATTTCCAAAAGATAAAAGTGGACTTACTAAGATAGAAATAGAAACTTTTGTTTTTGGGGTTAGTGCACTTGGATTACATTTATGTTCATTTTATCGAGTTCCAGGTTGTTTTTCAGTGGTACATAAGAATTTTCAATAGCATTTCATATTTCTGTTTGTCACATTTGTTTCTTGTTTGCTATCAACTCTGATATATAACAAGAACTTGTTAGTGCCACATATGCACACACAATCTTTTTCTGTGTTCATTTATTTACACTGTATGAGGGAATATGGACAGAGGGTGTTATGGTTAAATGCATCTTTAAATATAGAATCTCCTTGTCAAATTTAACTGGAAAGGTTGATATCTCAAAGCAGAAAGAGCCTCAATCATCACAAATAGGAAACACTTCACTTTCTATATGAAGAGCCCATTATATGAATGCTTCCTAAATTGGACAAAAATTTTATAATCACAAATTGATTCTCATATTTATGCTACAAGTTAAAAAATGAATTTGTATGCCAAATTATTTAGAATAGAAATGAAATGGTCATCTTATCAACTGATGCAAACTTTTAAAAAATTTATATTTTTAAAGAGGTCAAATAAAAGAAATAATGTTGCTAATATTGTAGAATGGAATTAATTTGTTTTTGTTTAATTTGGGTATATTCACAGAAACTATTTTTTAAACAAGTTAACCTCTTCACTACTGAAAAGCAGGAAAACTGTCATTGTTTAATCATTGGGGAAGAGATAAATTGGCAGAAATCTCACAAGGCTTAGAACATGCATAAAGCATTATAGGGAGAACATGCTTTGACAATGACTCACAAAATGACTTGCATGAATTCAGAGTGTTAGATTTTGTTCTTTAAGTTCAAGCAATTTTCTTGAATCAAATATATTTGTGAGTGTTAATAAATTCACACCACCAAAAAAGATTTTAACATATTGTTAAGTGATAACACAAACATATAAGGATTCTGCATAAAACGCTTTATTTTCTGATTATGAATACGTGTAGTTTGTTAAACTTCTCATATTAATTATCTTCATTATTTAATTTATTTTTAAACTATTGTTTTCATGATTGTTTGTTTTAACACAACATTTCAGCTACTATATTCTTCAGCTTTTACCAAGGTAAATATTGCTTCGAAGTCTTCAAAGGCAATAGGAGTTTGTCAAAACAAATTAGAAAAAGATTTGAATACTATGCAAAAACATGTTACCACAAAAACTAATTTAACAATGAAGTCTCCTGCTCCACATAATGAATTAATTTAATGAGTGTGATTTGAAGATCTTGACTATGGTACAATTGAATAGTGTATATAGGGTAATGGTTAATGAGTTACTCAAGTCACCCATTAATACTAAATAGAGAGTGTGATCCTCACTGGGTACCCTATACTTGTGGCCTTGTACTTAGTAAATGATGACTGTGAACTTGTTAATACTCTTTACAAGGACAATCAGCAGAAAACTAAATTGCTTGATCAGATAAAGTTCTTTAAATCTTTTTTTTACAGAAACCACAAAATCTTATCAAAAAACTTTTTTCTTTAAATCTTAAAGACACTTTCATCAGATTCTATAGACTGGTACTACAAAATCACAAAGTTTATTACCAAATAATGAAAACTACATCATTTGAACACTTCCAACATCAACAACAACAAAAATGAGTACTATATGTAACTAAAAGAGAAAATAATGATATAATCAAATTGTTAACTTTTCACACTACTAGAAAAAAAATTGGGGTGAAAATCCCCATAAATAGTCGAAACAGCAATAACAGTTAACATGATGAGCAACATTTCCTGAAAAATTGAATGTCAACTCTTTCCTGAATGGAAACAGATAATTTCATTATCACTATCATAATAAAAATCAGATTCCATTAAAAAAATTATCTAAATCATTAGAAAGATGAAAGCTTTTTGTGTATGTGACTAATTTCTTAAAAGACTATAATTTCATTTGCTTCAACATATTTTGCCTTAAGAAGTGCTCATGAAGCATATTTTTAACTTTTAAATTGGTTAGAATTCCTTCATGAAAATTATACTACCAAAAACAGCTTTTTGACTTTTTAAAAAAAATACATCTACACACACACACACACACACACACACAGAGAGAGAAAAACTTTATGAATTTCTTTACAGGTCAAATTGTAAATATAAAAGAATGATGAATTATTTGATGAATTAAATGGAATTTAAAATTTCTTTCTTTTCAAAATTCTTATTGGCAAAGATAATTTTCATTTGTCATGAATCAACATGCAGAGGCACATCAATTTTTCTTTTATACACCCGCACATTTGCATACATATATGTATATGGCTATAGAAAAAAGTTTCATTTTCATTTTATGCTCTCATTTACATATTTGGATTTCCCTAATAGTCTGATAGTGTGATGGGTAGTGCAGTGGTTATCAGCATAGAAAGTAGAAGTAGTGAGCAGAGGTTAATTTCTAGCCTTATCTGGCCTTATCTAGCCTTGGCTGGCAGCCATTTATGAAAAGGACTACTATGAATTCAATACCATGCAGATTGCAATGGGTAACCTCTTCACATTTTTTCTCAAGAAGTCATGTCAATTCACATATGTTGAGGAAAGGAATCTGTATAGAGCCATTATGACCTATATCCTGAAATAGCAGGACATTTAAAAAAGAACTTATCTTAGCACAAGATTACAACAGTGGGTACTCTTGAAGATTGAACTCAGGACACTAGGTTCAGGAGGCTCTTTGTAACCTTCCTTACCAATTTATTCAGCTTAACCAAGTCTGGCACATAGTATTAAAAGTAGACTTATAATAGACTAAGTACAAAAAAAAAAACATTTGCCTCTTAACTACATGGCTGCATGTCGATTTGTTGAATAGACAGATTAATTAATGACGATAAATGATTATTGTCATTATTAAGGATGGTGAGAATTTAAAGATGGGACAAAGAGTTGGTATCATTTGACCCACTGCCAGATAGTAATGAAGGAAATAAAACATTCTTTTTGCAATGTAGTAATAGTTAACAATTTTGTAGGCCATAAATGTTGTAGTGATTTCAATTCTCACTACATGCATTACACATTAAACCTTGTTACCAGACTAATTTGCCAATATAAAAAGCTTGTTTTGTTTATTAAGTAAAAGTACAAGACATTTTATTCATTTTCAACCTTAACTAATTACTATGTTATTCCATTATCTTCTCCCATCCTTCAGTCAATTTTGTCCTCCCAGAAAACATGCTAGTGATGTTTTTTTCAGTTTTCCAAGGAACTAACATTTGTTTTATTCAGAGAATTCTGTAAAAAAAATGGTTATTGAAAATTCCAAAAGTACAACATTTGGTAAAAATGAAAGATGAGTCAAACTCAACCAAATTCTAATAACTTTTGTCTGTCATTCAAACATGTGCTCCAGCATTATCATAATAAAATATTACAATCTTTTTGCTGACAAATTCTGAGCAAATACATTTTTATGTATTGCTACCTTCCATTAGTCTAAAAAGAAGGAGTATTTGGTCAAATTAATCATTTTGTTCTCTGGAAGAAGTTCAGAATAATGAACTTTCTTCCAATCCTACCCTATATACAGTATCACCTTGTTTTGATGAAAACCAGCTTTTATAATGGTATAGACTGCAGTGTTTCTTTTTTTTTTTTTTTTTTTTTTTTTTTTTTACTTAAATTACTTAAATTCAGTGAATTTTGCTATTTAAATTATGCTAAAGTCAAGCAACAAACCAAGATAATTTAAATTATTTTTTTAACTGATTTACATATTTTGAACATGTTGGCCATCTCCTGTCTTATATAATTTTGATCATTCTTATGTAATATCTTAATTTTATTACTCTTAATCTCAATTGATCTATCTAATTGGAAAGCATTTTCTGGCAAGAAATCTCTAGCACAAGATTTTACAAACTACTTTTGACATGCTCAGTCATTAGCATTAATTCTTTTGCAACTTGCACAAGTACATTTTTTTGTTATGAAATGCACTTGGACCTTTTTTAAAATGAAAAAAAAAACCCTAAAAAACAAAACATATCAAGCTGAATATGTTGGCCATTTTTTTGATCTTTGATGTAAGAATTAATACACAAAAATATACCACTTTTTACATTATTTGGACTAGTGTCCTCATCTTTGTTCACTATGGAAAAAGAGAGTGACAACAAACTGGCATTCCTCGATATGCTAATAATTCAAACAGAGGTGGGGTTCAAGACATCCATTTACCACAAGCCAACATTCACCGGACAACACTCCAACTTTAACTCCCACCACCCATACAATGTAAAGAAAGGGATTGTCCACTGTCAGCAACATTGAGTAGAAGTCATAAGTGGTGACCCAGAGACATATGGACAGGAAATGGTCAGTATGAGCAGTACCCTACAACGAAACAATTATCCAAAGTACATGACAACAACTCCAACATACACAGAAGAGAGGGTGCATGAGGATAACAACTCGACGAAAACAGCCTCAGCCTGTCTACCCTATGTGAAGGGATTATCAAAGAAAATACAAAGAATCTGTGGTCCATATAACACCAGGACGATCTTCAGAAGTGGTTCTACACTTCGCAGATAACTCTCCAAGTAACAGAGGAGGACATGACTAAGGACTGTGTGTATGCCATTCCATGTAGCTGTGGAAAGAAATATAAAGGAGAAAGAGGCCACCCCCTTAAGGTAAGGCTACAAGAATATTGCAAGGCTGTAACATGAGGGGAGATAGAAAAATCAGGCGTAGCTGACCACATTTGGAGGGAGAAAGGGATCACTGCCCCTTATGGGATGAAGTTGAAATAATAGATAGAGAATGCCACTATAAATTACATAAACTTAGGGAATCAGCACATATTCTAGGCTACAAAAATCTCCTAATTTGACCAAACAGAGAGATTAATACAACATGGGAACCAGTAATACAGAGTGACAGAGAAAATCATTAGTGTCAAAATTGCAATAAAGTAAAAAATACTAGAGGAAAACCATTAACATCAAAAATACTAGAGAAAACCATTAACATCAAAAATTGTAATATGAACTCTGGTAAAAGGGCTACTGGACATTAGGTTTATAAGTCCCAAAAATTCAGTTGTTCTTGTCCTTAAGGACACATGACCCAGTGGATATAGACATTGATTAGTCCCATTGACTTGTGAGTTGAACAACTGTTCACCATTGTTGTACCAGGCTAGAGCAATGGTGAGCAGGTAACTTAGAGGGTTAGAGGGAAATAACTCATGACTACCAAAAGAGGTTTTACACAAGAAATGTGAATGATATACCCCAGTGGTTGTAATAAAGGATTCAATTAGAAATTCCTAGCACCTGAAGAAGTCATACAAATGCCAACAAAGATGAGAACAATAACCTGAGTAATGTAAATATTGTCAATACTATCTCATCTCAGAATTATAGACAAAAATATACCAATCTTGAAAAAATGTTTTTAAAAATGTCTGCTCACACAAAATGTCATAACTAGAAGTGATCTATTTGAATTAAGTCACAGATAAATACTCCTAATGCCATCTAACAATAAACATAAAAATAAACATTTCCCCATCCTACTAAATATTAAGATTTTAACTATTCATCAGGATTATTCATGGAAATCTTGTCTTATATTAATTAGGCTAGATAACAACAATTTTTATTGTTGCTATCTAGTTTTTATTCTTCAACTCCTTCACAAACAAATAATGCTAGACTAAATCAAGTATACTGATTCTGTATTGATACTAGAGAATTGTCCTAGTTTTTGAGATATGCACAAAATATATTTATCTTCAAGATAAATGATTCACTCATGTCAGTTGCATAAAACATTTTTGGGTCTTACAGATTTTAAAATGATGCTGATTTTTAATAAAGAAAAACATCCTTACATCTATGAATGGAATGCTGTATGTCACTTAAGAGGCACTTCTTGCATTCTCATCTTGTTTGTTTTTTTCCTACAAATCTCAGTAATATCAGCAATGTGTATGGAGAGAGATTCAACAGGTGATAAGTAAAATGAACATATTGAATATGATGCACTAGAGATAGTTTTGCTCAACATCACAAATTGCTACAAATCCAAAATATTAACCTAAAAATTTAAGTCATGTTCTTAAATAGCCTCATCAGATTGAGACTTTCATATAGATGACATGCATGACATCAAACTCATTCGAAAATATTTAAAACCTCAGCTGTATAAAACAGCTTTATCAGACCAATTATTAAAATGGCTTTGAATGAGTGAAACCTGTGGGTCTTAGTGAAGACAATACTTCTTTAAACCTTGTAGACTGGCACAACAGAATCACAAACAAAGAACTGTACCAAAAACCACATCACTTGAAGACTTTTAACAGCAGCAGCAACTCAAATGGATATCATATGGAACTCAAAGAAAAAAATAATAACTAATCAAGATATCCACATTTCAAACTAGTTCAAATAAAAGGATAGGAAAGACACTGTCATCAACACTCACATTCTTGGTGTTGGAATGTGGCTTCCCTCTGTCTCTTCTACAAATATTTTTATTTTCTGATAAGCTTAACTCCCTGGTACCTCTTCTACATGAATTTACTTGAGCTACTAGTTCCACCCTTTTACAGTCAAAACAGTCAGATGTAGCCACCACTTCTACTCTATTAGCTTCTTTTCTTGCACTTCTCACCTGTGGAACTCTCTTCTATATATTTGCTTCCCTGACAGCTACAATCTCCAAGAGTTTAAATGCAATGTCAATTGCCATTTATTATCTCCTTGACTCCCTTCTTTCTTTATCCTTTCCCTGACACCCCCAGTATCTTGTTGTTCTTTCTTTACTCACTATACTCATGTAACACTCTTCACACCAGTATTGCCATCCTTCTCTTATTCATTCTTTGATACCCACTGTAATCTGTTCCTTTTTCCTTTCCATCTCCTCTCATGTAGCCCCCTGCACACCAGTTGCAGTACTGCCTTACTTGGGGTGACATGATTATAAAAAAAATGAACAGTAATAGCTACTGGACTTGAGAAACCTATTTTCTTCAATAATTGTTTTAAGAGAAAGGTTTTATAAATTCCAAGTGACAGTAGTACTGGGTGCTCATTCAAATAATACCAAATGTTTCCATTACCAGGACATGGAATTAAGGTATCAAAGCTGGCTCATCTCAAACCTGATGGACTACTATAACTGGTTCATACATCAGGAGACCAGCTCAATACACACATGCACGAATCTCAAACATGTATGAAGATATCAGAAATAAAATGAGTTTGAAACACTTTCTTTGAATATAAATGGACTTCATACAGTAAAATATGCTAGTGTAGGGCTTTAATAAACATAGTAGCAGTCTTTAATAAACCTAATGTCAGCAGCAGCTCTAGGACATAAAAAATACCAAAGCCTTAAGCAGCTTTCTCTTCCAGGTTTTTTCTCCTTTGAGTTAGGCGACAGGAAATTTTGATACTGAAGCAAAATGACTGTGTACACTTCACCAGCAAAAATACCAACACAGTAAGTTACACTCAAATTTACGCATTACCATTTTGTTGTTTATGCAATTTACTTCTCAGAAAAAAAAGATTCTTTTAGTTTTTGTTGATTTTTTTAAATAAATCTTATTTTGCATTGCAAATCAATTGATCTCTGTTATTTTGTACATGTACCCTTTCACCACTACTGTTTCATTTTAGGTCCTTGAATAAGTTCTTGCTGTTTTCCAACAGATGACATTCCCAGAACTGTGTGCATGTAGTTTCAGACTGTAGAACTGTAGCTCATCTATAAGAAAGTACGATAAGTAAGATTGAAATTCAGTGTATGTCATTTAGTCAAAGTGTAAACAACTTTATTTTTCATAGCATTAAATATGTCAAATTTCATGCCAAAGAAAGTGTATTTGTGAGGAATTTTACTACACTGTTTTATTGAAAAGAAATCTGTAGCTGATGCACACAGAATTCTTGTTGAGACTTACAGAAACCATGCTTTATTGGAAACAACATGCAGAGATCGGTTTAGACACTTAAAAAATAATGATTTTGATTTTGAAGAAAAAGTTTAAAGAAAAAAAATTGGAGGCATTACTTCAAGAAGACTCATGTCAAGTGCAAGCTGAACTTTCAGAATAACTAGTTGATCATACAACAATTTTGAAATGTTTCTTGAAAGCATTATGAATGATTCAGAGCAAGGATATTAGGTGCTGTATAAATTGACATTGAATGGCATTTTGTCATGTGTAAACAGCTGCTTCAATGGCAGAAAAGGAAAGGGTTTTTTTTGCATTGTATCATGACAGGTGATGAAATGTGGATACACTATAATAAGTCTAGGTATAGAAAAGCATGGTGTAAGCCTGGCCATGTATCAACATCAGCGACAAAGCCAAGTATCCATGGTTCAATGCTTCTGCTCAGCATTTGGTGGGATCAGCTGGGTATAGCTTATTATGAGCTGCATAAACTGACCAAAATCATCAAGTAATATAATTATTGACTAAAGCTGATGCATTTGAGTTGAGCATTGAAGTTAAAATGGCTGCTATATGAGCAGAGACATGATAACATGACAACATTAAGCCACATGTAAAATGGGTAAAAGCCTATTTGGAAACACTTAAATGTGA
This sequence comes from Ascarosepion bandense, assembly GCA_037127315.1. Taxonomy (NCBI): domain Eukaryota; kingdom Metazoa; phylum Mollusca; class Cephalopoda; order Sepiida; family Sepiidae; genus Ascarosepion; species Ascarosepion bandense. The sequence goes on along the minus strand of JBBBDQ010001664.1, from coordinate 15,281 downwards.
AGTCCTACTCCAACTATTGTATACATCAGACATTGCTCTGCCCGATTATCACTTGCTCTAATTGATGGCACATGACCTGACTGAGCGACACTTTCATTCTTATCAAGATATAAAAAAATATATGATATTTACTCAAAAAACTGTGGTTAGTGCAGCCTTTCTGAGTAACAAATTAGTTTTTTTATTGTTGCAGGCCTTGCCTTCCCACAAGTAGAAGTGCCTTACTAATAATATTCAGTGGTAGATGGAAGAGTAAGTAAAGGAGAGTTGGGTGGATGTACAAACTTCCATCCTTCTCTTTAAGGAAAGATTCCTCTGGGACCTCAGATGAACTGTAATTTCACCCTCTTCTGAACTTTCAATTAATTCATTTCCAAGAAGAGATCAAGTTTAAACCAGATGCTGAGTATCTTGACCAGCCTGTTCACCCAGAGGGAAGGCCCAGGAAGAGAAACTCCCTTCCATGCACATAAACGCAAACCGACTTATCACCACTGGCTTTGTTTTCTTTATTTACTTAGCCTGCCGATCTTCTAATTTTTACATTTCTTTATATTCTTCTACCTTTGTTCATTTTTCAAAGAGGGGTTTTGGTATTCTGCGATCAGAAATCCAGAGGTCACCTTCTCTAGAATGAAAGAGTATAATTGAACAGTATTTTCATGCTTCCAACAAGTTGGTTTTCTGTCAGTGATGATGACTAGCATTTTTTAGCCACAAAAGTCCAAACTGTTGGGGATGGAGATGAAGGCCAAATGATTGATCAAACATAATATTGAAGCTTGAGCCACTATTCATGTTGTCAGAAATGGTACCTAGTATTTGGTCATATCGGTAGCTAGATGCTTTCCTAGTTATAAAGGACCTCAATGGTCTTGCACTAACCCTCATATTTGGTCTGTAGTATGAGATCTTTGGCAATCAACTTGTGGCTGGCAACCTCTAGATAATCTTTGGCTGTGGGCAGCAGTACATTCCATAATGAAAAAAACAGTTTCTTTGATGACTCATTTGAGTGTGACCCCCAGGGACGTCAGTGATTGGATCACTGTCTCTTTCATAGAGGGCCAATTTTGTGTGACTGTACCCTATGAATACTGATACCATTTTCTTTTTGAACTTTTTTTAATTTGGAAGTGTTTTCCAAAGGCTCATCTTCTTTTATGAATTTTCATAACTTTTGACACTTTCCAAAAATCCTGTGATATTAATTATACAATTGTGAGGGATTTCCAATGTAAAGGCAATTCCCTGGTTATCATCTTGTCTGATGACTCTGGCATAATAACTTCCTTAGTAGCATTACCTTTTGTTTGGTTTTGTGTTTTGGGTGTTGACTCCACCTAATTAGACTTTCTTTTGCTGGGTGAGTCTGCCTTAGAAGTAAACCTGAAAATGTCCTTTCTTACTGACTTTTGTTAACCATATTGCTAATTATAATTTACAATAAATGACAAGCAGGAAACAATTTTCTTGAAAAAATAATTTTAAGAGGATTGAGTGGATTGAGTTGGGGAAGAAAACGCTAGTAAAAATAAAACTTAAAATCCCCAAAATAGGTTCTACAATAAAGAAAAGTTCAAAGTTAAATCAAATCAACAGCACAAAAATAAAGATGAGAAAAGATTTAAAATACAAAATAAAAATATTTACTAAAACAAAGAAAAAACTGTTTGACTTCAAATGAAAAAAGGAAAAAAGCTTAATTTGCAATAAATTGGAAATAAATACATCAAAGAAATAAAACAATGTAAAATAAATTTTGCCCAATGATGAAAAAGAAAATAAAGTTCACCTAAAGAAAAAAAACTTCAGTGAAAGATGAAAAAAAAATTAAAGTTTCCTGAAACAGACAAGAAAAAGAAAAGTCTGAATTCTAAACAATTAACTTTAAGAAATAAAAATTAAACGAAAAGAAAAAATCTAAGAAAAATAAGAGTTAACCTATAAAAATAAAATCAATATCAGCTGAAACCAAAGAGGAAAACTGAAAAGATTAAACAATTAACAAGAAAATTAACTATTCAAAATGTCAAAATAAATTTACTAAAAAGATTTCTGTTCAAAAAGGTTCCATAAGTTTTTTCAAATAAATGAAATGATAAATAAATGTAAACTATAAATAAAGATATAAAATAAAGATGGTGGCCAAAGCCTTTTCCAAAAAGAAAACTGAAAATAAAAAAGCCTGAAAAGAAAATAAAAAATTTAAATTCAAACAAAATATGAATAAACAAATAAAGTAAAAGTAAATCAAATTAACTAAATGAAAAGATTTTCATTCAAAAAATAATTTCTTTTTATGCCTTGTCCAAAAAGTTAAAAACTTGTAGCAACTCCACCAGTCTGAAAATAGAAGGTCAGATCATGTCAGTAATGAGACTTCCAATGTTAGGAATAGTTTAGCCATGAACTGTATTAACTGCTATTTATATGGTGGATATTTTTTCTGAATACAACACCAAATAATTTTCAATGAGTATAATTTTTTATTAAATATTAAATATGAGAAAAAATGATAACTAATTACATTTTTTTAATCATTTCACCCCAAGCAAGGTGATAATGCCACTAGAATGCAAGGGGTTTCTGGAAGGAAAAGAAAATAAGGAAGAAAGCTAGAAGTAACTGGAAATCCAATTTCTAAACAGGAAACAAGGGATAAACATTTACTCCTGTTCAAAAGATGTGGAAGGTGTGTGAACTGGGTGATAGGCAAACCTATCTATGATAATGTCATATCTAAATATTACAGAGATGCTGTTATATTTTCTAAAATTATAATTTCATATTTTTTAGCTTTCATGCTTTGCTTACAAAATGAGATTGGTAAGTTTTATAATGTTTTTTTACAATGTTTTTATAATGATAACACCTCATTTAAAGAAAAATGAAAATTTACTACAAATCTAAAGTTAACATTAGTAAATGAAGAAACCAAGAAATTCAATATGAGAAAATTGTTGAATAGGGAAAAATGAAGAAAAAACTGGATTGTAAATTTCTAAAATTGTAGTTTCATCATGAAACCAAAATAATCAGTTTTCCATTCCAGCTGGTCATTTTATGAATGTTGAGTGTGTCCTTGCTGACAAAAAAATTAGGATTAGAGAAAAGATCAAAGACAAAATGACTAGCAGATTGTTAGGGGCTTGAAGTTCAAGATTTTTCATAAAATATTTGCATAAAAGTGACATCAGGGATTGTAGTTTAAATTGAAATTTTCTGTATGAATGTATGTGTGTGTGTGTGTGTGTGTGTTGATGCACATATTACCTCATTTAACTGCATTTAAAGAATGAAAAAGTCAGAGTGGCTGAATTCAGGCATTGTCCTTCTCCTTTCAATGTGTAAACATTTCAAAGTCTGTAAAAGAAACAGAAAAGTGGATTTATAGATGGGCTAGGGATAAGGTTGTGATTTCAGGAAAATGAAAATGACTTTGGGCTCAAACAAAATTACCAAATTTTTCTCCTTGCAAAAAAACTGATTTTCATGCTCTTGTTATCTTGATGTGGTCCCATGATGCAATTAGATATTGGCTCAATCAAATGTCAAGCCTTTAGGAATTTTCTGCTCATGGCTGAATAAAGAAGATTTATGAATGAGTTGATTTCAAATGAATAGCAAATAGTCAAGAGAAAGCAACATTCTGATTGCTGAGATATAACCAGAGGTTCAAATGTGCAATTAGGAGTTATTTTTTGCATGTCATTGACTATTGATACTTGAAAATGGTTCAAACATAATTGATGCCATGAAATATAAATTCTGATAACTTCATTTAATTACTGTCTCATTATCCTAGATTTTGCTTTTCCACATATGATAGTAGCAGTTTGTTATAAACCAATCTAAAGATTTCTTCACAACTACATTTTACTAATTACTACTGTTGTGCCTAATTTTTTAATTTTCCTGACCACTTTACATGTACACAAGAAATAGCCTTCATCAAATTGTATCTAGAAGTGATTCAATAAAATATATCTTGTGTAGAATCTTTACCAATCTGTTTATCTAATGGATTTTATTCCAAATCTCTGAATATCTATGGCTTTTCTTTTCTTTTACTTGTATGATTTCTTCTTTATTTCAGTTTTTTATCTGTCAGCATTTTTATTGTTTCTTTTTTCTGTAGTATTTTTTATTACAATCTCCTCTTCCATTCTCCTCTTCCAATCTCCTCTTCCATTCTCCTCTTCCATTCTCCTGTTAACAATATGATTCTCTTCAGTGTCATTAATGAAAAAAAAAACTTATGGTTTTGAAATAGTTTCTATAGACTGAGACCAGTTTATTTATTTTTGTCAAATGTTTTTTTTTAAATACCAGTGTAAATAATTAAGTAATAATTATAAATAGAGAAACTCCAGTTTTAGAAAAGCTAAAAACTCAATTGCTGCCCAAGATTAAGAATCATAAATACAATTGAACAAATGAAGAAAGTTGGACACTTGGCAAATGAACAGTGTGTAGGGAATTTGATTTGAATAAGGGACATGAAAAAACAAATGCAAAAAGCACTTCAATTGATAAAAAACATTGATGAAATTAGATTCCCTTAAAAACAATTCTAAGTCATTAGTGAGAAAAAATATTAATGAATTAGAAAATAAATGCAAAAAAGAAAACAGAATAAGCAGATAGACGAATGTGAAACTTTTCCTTATATTCAAAAGCTTTGAATAATTATTTTGTTGCATTTAACCAGTTAGAACTTATTGGCCAATCAAAACAAAATCTAACTATTTTAAATGATAAATGTTATTCAGTCTCCTGAAAAAAAGCTAGGACAGATATGGAGTGACCATCTATGTAAGGTTCATTCTGAGGTGTCAAGTCACTCCTCTCTCAAAACTAGTCATGCAAAATCAATGAACCTAAGTTGGAATGATTGCTATTTATAGAAGACTATGTTTATTTGTTTTTCTCTTCTAAATCATAACTCAACTACAATTGACAACTCAGAAATTTGTTACTTTGTGACAAAGATAATCCTGGGTCAAACCACAAGCCTGCATATTATCAGCAGCCCTGACTACTTGATAATCCTGGGTCAAACCACAAGCCTGCATATTATCAGCAACCCTGACTACTTGATAATCCTGGATCAAACCACAAGCCTGCATATAATCAGCAGCCCTGACTACTTGATAATCCTGGATCAAACCACAAGCCTGCATATAATCAGCATCCCTGACTACTTGATAATCCTGGGTCAAACCACAAGCCTGCATATAATCAGCAGCCCTGACTACTTGATAATCCTGGATCAAACCAAAAGCTTGCATATAATCAGCAGCCCTGACTACTTGATAATCATGGGTCAAACCACAAGCCTGCATATAATCAGCAGCCCTGACTACTTGATAATCCTGGGTCAAACCACAAGCCTGCATATAATCAGCAGCCCTGACTACTTGATAAACATATTTTTTCCATATTTTCATGCAAAATTGTTACTAATTTCAGGTATGTTAGTTTCTTTTCAACTTTAAACCCTTCCCTTATTTTAAAACTCTAGTTTCAATTTCCATAGCATTGCCTAAGGAACCAGCTGCAAATGAACAATCAGCCTAATGACCCATATAACAAAACTTATCCAAATTCTGATGAAGAGAGAGCACAACAGAATTCAGCCAGAAATAAGACAATTACAGTACAGTTTTGTTAAAGAAACTGGAACTAGGAATGTGATATTTATACTCAGAATGACACCGAAAGAACAATACAAATACAAAGATATATATATATATCTATGTTTTATAGATAATGCAAAAGTGTTTGATGAAGTACATTATGAAGAACTGTTTGAACTGCTAGGTAAGCTTGATTTATTTAGGAAGGAGATTAGAATTATCAAGAACTTATACTGGGAGCAAACCACATGCATAAAAGTAGAAATTGAATTCAGTAAATATACAAAAACAGAAAGAGGTGTAAGGCTTCTCATCAGACTGATTCAACCTTTACAGTAAAGTGATTGAGAGAATTAGAATTCCTACCAGGATGCATTATTCTATAGATGTGAAAATTACAGTTTAGATAGCTGACATAGAAAGAAAACTACAGGAACACCTACAGAGGGTAGTAAAGGAAAGTGAGAAGAAAGGACTAAAAATCAATTGTAAGAAGATAGAATGTATGGTTGTCATCATAAAAAATGAATATCTAGGATGTTTTTTAATAGATGACAGAAAATGTGACACTGAAATCCAAAGGTGAATTCATACAGCAAAATATGCCTTCCAAAAGTTAATAAATAATGAACAGGAAAATCTTGTTAGAAACAAGCAAAAGAGTATTTAACTTTAACTTGGTCACTTTATATATATATATATATATATATATATATATATATATTTGTTGTTGGTGTGTGTGTGTGCTTGGGTGTGGGTGTGAGTGGGTGTATGTGTGTGTTTTGCCAAAAGGATTTATATACAGAATATGGAATGGAAAAAAATCTTCTTTTAATATAAACCATGAATTTTTTTTATATATCAAAAATATAACTGCATACAACAAGATTTTATTTCATGCTCGTCTCTGTGTGCATATGTGTACATGTATACGTGCCAAAGAAAATTGTCTTTTGATAAGTGGTTGTATAGAAGAAGATTGTCTTCAGACAAACCACTTAACTACAATGTTTAAAATAGTATCCACTGGAAGAATATTGAAACTTTAAATTTTAGCTGATGAGAGTCAAAATACAAACTGATACTACCAGTGATATTTATTGAGAGAAAAATTTTTAATTCTTTACAGGACAATTATATTTAAAAACATTTTATAGGCACAACTTCAAACAGAAGGAAAACAAGGTAAGAAGATTGTGCTAGACAAATTTTTTAATTGAAGGGGGCTACTATTCACCTAGAAATATCACCATTCACAGTATTTTTCACTTTTACCTGTGTTTGAATACAAACTAGTGGAACATTTGTGATTATCCCAACTACAAGGCAGATGACTCTGCATTATATGATTATTTTACAACTTCCAAGACAAATTACAGCAGATATTTTTAAGGTCTGAGAAATTTTATGTTGATGAAACCAGGAATCATTGATCACAAGCATGTTTCAGAATTAGTAATTTGTTAGAATTAGTAGTTTGTCATTGAGTCAATAAGTAGAAAGTAAGAAGGCACCAACTCTGAGTGTAAACCTTCAGGAAATGTTAATGATTATTGATAACATTCTTTTCCAAGCCACCCTCATATCTCTCTCTTTCTCTCTCTCTCTCTCTTGCTACATACAGTATATATAACACATTACTCAATAAATCTTGGGTCTAACTAATAAAACAACAACTTTTAGGCAAAGTTCCACTTTATTCATTATTATAGTCTACTTTTAGGGTGATACACTGATTCCAATGCTTCTCTAACAATTCAATGCTTTTTTTGTAGAACGATTTTTCTTTGGACTCAAAATACATCTCAGTTTCTAATATCACTTCTTCATTGGAGCCAAATGTCTTCCCTGGAGCATTCTTTTGAGGTCTGCAAACAACCTACAGTCACTGGGGGCCACATCTGGAGAATAGGGTGGATGTAGAAGCAATTCAAAGTGCAATTCATGTAGTTTTGCCATCATTGCAATCGACTTGTGACACAGTGCATTGTTTTGGTGAAAGATCTTTTCTCTTCATTTGTAGCTGTTTTTTGATGATTTCTTCCTTCAAATTCACCAATAATGCTATTTAATATTTGCTATTGATAGTTCTTCTTTTCTCAAGGTAATTGATGAACAAAATACCTTGTGCATCCCAAAATACAGGGACCAAAACATTGCCTGCTGATGTTTGCAGCTTTGGACAGCTTTCACCTGCTACTGTCCACTCAGCTGACTGCCGATTTGACTCTGGAGTGAAGTGGGTGATCCATGTTTTATCCATTGTCACATATTTATGCAAAAAATTACTCTGGTGAATACAGAATTAAAAGTAACTCTATTCTCTTCACTTTTAACAAAATTTATGATCCTGTGTGAAATCTAATTTTGACAAATAGGAAAAAAGGTTGAATCCATACTGACAGAAAAAAACAAAGCCAAATTTCATAATCCAATGTTAAATTAATTTTCTAACCATTGAAAGAAAGTGATTTGCAAAACTAAGAGAGAAGTTAACAAGTGAAACTTTCTTTTATAAGGAAAAAGTCTTTCACTATAAAAGAAAGAAAGAAAATCGAATCAGTCAATGATGGAAGCAAAATTAGACATCACCAAGATGTGACAAAAGAAACTTCAAACTGTTGATCTGGACATACAGTTCTGATGCACATTCATTCTCTTTCTTCCTCATGTGTACTATTTTCCTTTACCTCTTCTTTATCTTTACCATTCTCACAGTCAACATAGAAGAAGACGACAGCAATAACAACAACAAGATACTTCAAATTAATGTCATGATAAACACAATTTTCTTTTATTGCTTTACCTTCCTTTTCACTTTTTTGCTGGCCATAAAAAAGGAAAGGAACATAGGCTTTATTAGTACCCTGCTAATTCTGCATAAACACATTCCGTTACCTACAACTAGAACTGTGTACTACATTTTCTCTTTGAACATTTAACCCCTACAAATTCTGCTTTAACATACAAACAAAATACTTTTATTCTTCCAACCTTCAACCTTCTGATGATTTTGATAATCCCTAAGTTGTGGGGATTGTCAGCTATGTTTGTGAAGTGGCCTTGTACCAGACATGACCAACCATCCCTACTTCACTCTTTTTTGTTGCATTTAAACAGTTACAACAGCGCTCTGAATTATCAATGCTTTGTTGTTTTTGATTGACTGTGAGCAAATGCGGCACCCACTTTGAACACAGCTTTCTCATTGACAAATGTTCATGCAAAATAGTGAATACACTGCCTTCTGATATATTCAACTCTTCTGCTATCTCATACAGCTTCAATTTATGATTGGCCAAAATGAGTTTGTGGAATTTTGGGGTGTTTTCTGGGAAAACTGCCGGTTTTGGGCGACCTGTGCAGCATCATTTGTGTCTGTACAACCATGTTTAAAGTCAGCATACAACCTCTTAACTATTGTTTCCAATGAAACAGAGTCCAAAAAACACTTATGAAGCCATTGCTTTGCTTGAACAGTATTTTTTCCCATCAAAAAGTAATGCTTTATCAACACACGAAATTTAGATTTTTCCATTCCATTATATATATATATATATATATATATATATATATATATATAATAATAACATTTTTATTATAAGTTTATAATAAAAACATAGTTTACTGTAACACAAGAGCCATTGTGTTTTAACTGGATGATAAGTACTAAGTTAGGCTATAAATTCCTAAAATTAGTTGAAAAATGCTTCCCTAAAAATAACTCACTTAGCAAAATTTTTAACAGTGGATGTGCGTTGTGGTGCAGTGGATATCGGCTTGGAACGAGAAATCAAAGAGCTGATTTTGAATTACAGTTAAATTCATTGCATTCACTTACATGCAAATACCCTTGGGATCTCATCCTTCCAGTTATGGGTTAAATAACAGGACAGATTGGGTTCTATATCCTTGGCTGGCAACCAGTGTACCGCAGAAAGCAATGGCAACCTACAGCGGGATAATCTTCTGCCCAGTCAGTCATGTCTCTTTCGAGACATGATCGCCCAAGCATATTCTACGTATGTCACTTAACTGACTAACTCTGAAATTGAGCTATAGCTGTATGAAATAGATCATCAGAAAACAGATAATAGAATTTTAAGCAGGTATAATAACTTAAACAACCTACAATATCCTAAAAAAATTAATGATCAGAATAACTATAATTGCAATTGCTGAGTGTTCATTAGAAAATAAATGTCTAACTCTATAATCTACCTATGCTCTATTTCTACCATAGAAAATCTCACAGTAATAAACTTTTATATTGGTTGTACCAAGAATCCTTTTAAAATCCACCATTATTTCACAACTTATCTTTTAATAACAAAACTTACTGCAATGACACATTACTTTCTACTTATTATTGGCAATTAAAAGATGTTAATAAACCTCTGCCATAAAATGGAAAATATTAAAAAGAAAACAGAACTTATAAATCTTTACATGAGCGGCGTTTTCTATATTTACAGAAAAAATTACAAATGATCAAATTCCCAAAACTAAACTTGCTCAATAAATGTAACAAAGTAACTTCCATTTGTCATCATTGTCTAAAATATACCCTAAATTTTTCCTAATTTAATATAACTAGTCATCCATAATCTATCTCCTAGCATATATTCATTGATTCTCGCATCTTCTGATCATTAATTTGTTACAGCTTAACAGATAGATCATCCACTAAGTCAACTACATATGTTTGACATGCAGTGTATTTAAAAAACTTTCCCGTCTTTGTCTCTTGTTCACTACTTTAAGTTGAAAAATAATCCTGTAGCCATTTCACAATGACACATGATAAATTTTCACATATCACTAGTATATAACAACTTTTCAGACTTGCTAAATGCTACATATGTATCATTCAATTTATTTCATCACTGGCATAGAAAATGTCTGGGTCTCAAGTCATATCAAGTGTATACCCGGTTTTACCCTTACAATCAAATCTCTCCTATCCATTATGACCTAATTTTCTATTGGTTCACTGAGACAAACTCTTTTAAAATCTCCCGACCTTAATTATCTGGATTTGATAAAAATTGTGTTGTTTTAAGCTTCTATATAAAATGATTCCCAGCAGAAAAAGTATTTCAGTGCCTGATGAGGTGTTAATAAGATAATACCAAAACACAATGGCTCTTGTGATGCAGCAAACTATGTTTTTATTATAAACTTATAATAAAAATATTATCATATACAATGCTCTACTAAGTATCAAGCACTCTTAATAAAGTAAATCCCTGTGTCTGTACAACATTTTCAAATAATATTATCTAGATGAAAAAGTTTTCTCTTGAAAACATTTGAACTACTATACTTATTTTTAATAAATTATGTTAAACCACAACCTATTTTAATATTGATAATCTTCCTCATTTATAAAAACTTTGAAACCCAAACCTGAAAAAATCCATTTTTTCTTTAAAGGCTTATTTTAACAGATATCCATAAATTTGTTTTTTGATCACTACATTTTGGCTGGTGGGCTTCTCACCCATCCTCATCTGTTAAATTTAATGATCCTTGTTTTTCTGTCTCTTTTACTTTCATTGAAACCTTTACATTCTCAATTGTTCCAAGTGACAAGTGATTCAATAGGTACCCATTTTATTTAATTAAATTATTTTAATTAAATTTAATTAATGGATTTGGGTTTTAACTTTGTGCTGTGTCAAACAGACAAGTATTTTGTTGAAAATTGCAAGAAAGCAATCACACTTATGCATTCTTTATGATTTTAACAATATTTTATTGTGTTTGTAAAGAAGAATTAACAAGCAGCCTAAGTAATGCTAATATTGTTTGTTTTTTATTTTATTGGACATCCATTTGATCTATGCTTAGCATTTAAAAGATTCCAAATAAAATTTCCTTCTTCAAATATTTTTTACTCTCTATTCAGTCTTTCAAGAATTTTAAAATTAGAATTTGTATATTACAATGTATGCTTAACTTTTTTTTTTGTAGATATATCTTTTGAAAGGTTAGCATTTAGAATGATCAATGTTTTCAAAGGTTGACTAGTTTCCTTTCCAAGCAGAAAAATTAATTGGCATCATAATTGCCATCCAAAGTACAAGAAGGAGAGCCTGGTATTAGGAGAAAACAAACTATTTCAATTGAAAATTTTTTTAAAAAGCAAATTCTTCTTTTAATGAATTTTTATTCATTAAAATTCCTCATTATTTCTTTCCACTTATTCAAATAGAGAGAAAAAAAAGAAAATATATGAATTTGTTTATTTCTCTTCAAATAGTTTTATTGATCACATTGCATTTTCTAGTTTGCATAATTATTTTACAAATCAGACATTTTGCAGGTGGAAGATTTCATTGCAGTTTATGAATACTAAAACACCTATAATTAGGCCTGTAGAGGCATTATTAATTGAGTTTCCTTTTCTTGTTCTGCATTAAATTCTGAACAGAAGCAATGCTTTAAGTTGAGTGATTGATTGCCTCTAGATTTTCCAGTATAAGGAACAAAGTCAGGAGATTTTTTGAAAAATCTTTCAGAGAATGAAAGATCAGAGAAGTTACTTTTACTAAGAATTCTTGGCAATTCCAGATATTTTAGGTAGTTTTAAACTATTTTGTTTATATAGAAACTAGATAAAGGCCATTCATTCTTCCCTTAGAAGTTTTTGTTGTATTAAAGCATATAATACTAATAAATAAATTTCTTCTCAATTGGAGAGCAGACATCCAATTATTTGCATCAGAGATGCAGTTTGGTTTATTTAAAATTAAAACTGATTCTGGATAGATATCTGAGAAAAAATGTCCACATGCCATTTGTTTGTTTTTAAGAGCTAGGCTTAGATAAAACATTTCTCATGTATAGACTTTTATCTCAGTGAAATTTATTTTATGACATTTGTTTAATATACATCTTTTTAAAATCATTTCACTCAAAGTAAATAGTAATAAAAGTTACTAAGATGTAAAGTGAAAATAAATAGAGTGGACAATAAAGGGACTAGATTCAAGGAGACAGGCAATTATGAGTGACATTACATTTAAATTTTTGAAGATTGTAGTTCACAAGAAAAGAAACCAAAAGAGACTTCCATGAGCAAGAAGTACAAGGGAAGAAACTTAGCATAGAATTTACAGTTACAACTAGCAAAATATCAACTGTGAAAGTTTGAGATCAAGCTTCCAATCTAGTATTATGCCTAAATTCGTGAAAGAGAAAAGCTCATTAGAAGAATTACCATTAAAAAGGACACAGGCAAATCACAATACAGAAGTGGAAAGGTTACTGAAGCTGAGATACCAGATCAAGACCAATAATTTTGCAGTTTGTTTGGATTTTGTCAAGTCTCTCTAGATAAAAGCACCAGATATGACGGCAATATTTGATGCATGGACAAATATATGTGATATAAATATATATATGATAAGAAATATAGTTTTAAGATATGTTATATTCATGGGTAAAAGTGCTCAATACTGAGAGAGCATATGTAAATGTAAAAGTGGTCACTGAGGTTCAGCATCAAGTGGTGGCAGCACTTCATGCAATCTTCAGGCCATGTGGCTTGTGTTTTGTATCCATATGTGCTAGTCAATGGTGCATTATAGGTAATAAGATTTATTGTATTATCCTAAAGGTTATTGGGTAAATAGTAATGGTTATGTTTCAAATAATTATTCTAGAGGCAATTGAGTAGTAATAATTATGTATGTGGTGATTTGTAGCTGTCTTGTGCTAAATTTCTACTTTTTGTCTGATAGTGCTAACCTTTTACTTTTTGTTCTATAGTGCTAACCTTTTACTTTTTTGTTCTATAGTGCTAACCTTTACTTTTTTGTCTTATAGAGTTAACCTTTTACTTTTTTGGTTCTATAGTGCTAACCTTTTTACTTTTTTGTCTATAAAAAGTATCCCTTTTACTTTTTTTTGTCTGATAGTGCTAACTTTTACTTTTTGTCTTATAGTGCTAACTTTTATTTTTTAATTTATAGTGCTAACCTTTACTTTTTTTTAGTCTTAAAGTAACCTTTTTACTTTTTTGTCTTATAGTGCTAACTTTTGGTTTTTTGTCTATAGTTAACTTTATCTTTTTTGGCCTTATAGTGCTAACCTTTTACTTTTTGTCTTATAGTGCTAACTCATTTTTTGTCTAGTGCTAACTTTTAGCTGTCTTATAGTGCTAACTTTACTTTTTTGTCTGATAGTGCTAACCTTTTACTTTTTTGTCTGATAGTGCTAACCTTTTACTTTTTTGTCTGATAGTGCTACTAACTTTTTACTTTTTTTGTCTTATAGTGCTAACCTTTTTACTTTTTTTGTCTTATAGTGCTAACTCTTACTTTTTTGTCTGATAGTGCTAACCTTTTACTTTTTGTCTTATAGTGCTAACCTTTTACTTTTTATTCTATAGTGCTAACTTTTACTTTTTTGTTTTATAGTGTTAACTTTTTACTTTTTGTCTTATAGTGCTAACCTTTTACTTTTTTGTCTTATAGTACAGAACTTTTACTTTTTATCATAGTGCTATCCTTTTTTTACTTTTTGTTCCTAGAAAGAACTTTTACTTTTTTAGTTTTATAGTGCTAACCTTTACTTTTATCTTTTATAGTGCTAACCTTTTACTTTTTTTGTCTTGGTGAAAAGTTAACCTTTACTTTTTTGTCTGATAGTGCTAACCTTTTACTTTTTTGTCTGATAGTGCTAACTCTTACTTTTTTGTCTTATAGTATGAATCCTTTTACTTTTTGTCTTATAGTGCTAACCTTTTACTTTTTGTCTGATATGCTAACCTTTACTTTTTGTCTTATAAGTGCTAACCTTTTACTTTTTTGTCTTATAAAGAACCTTTTACTTTTGTCTTATAGTGCTAACCTTTAGCTTTTTTGTCTTATAGTGCTAACCTTTTACTTTTTGTCTTATATGCTAACTCTTACTTTGTCTTATAGTGCTAACCTTACTTTTTTGTCTTATAGTGCTAACTTTTTATTTTTTGGTCTTTATAGTGCTAACCTTTACTTTTTTGTCTTATAGTGCTAACCTTTTACTTTTTTTGTCTGATAGTGCCACTTTTCCAAGAATTTTCTATTTTTTGTCTGAGGTGCTAACTCTTTTACTTTTTTGTTCTATAGTTAACCTTTTACTTTTTTGTCTGTAGGTGTTAACTCTACTTTTTGTCTGATAGGTGCTAACCTTTTGGCTTTTTTGTCTTTGTAGGTGCGACCTTTTTACTTTTTTGTCTTATAGTGCTAACCTTTTATTTTTTTGTCTTATAGGTGCTTTAACCTTTTGTTTTTTTGTCTTATAGTGCTAACCTTTTTACTTTTTTGTTCAGAAAAGGAACCTTTTACTTTTTTGTCTTATAGTGCTAATCCCTTTTTACTTTTTGTCTTGTAGTGCTAACCTTTTACTTTTTTGTCTGGAGAGTAGTTAACCTTTTTTTTACTTTTTGTCTTATAGTGCTAACTTTTACTTTTTGTCTGATAGTGCTAACCTTTTACTTTTTTGTCTTATAGTGTTAACCTTTTGCTTTTTGTCTGATAGTGCTAACTTTTTACTTTTTTATCTGGTATTAACCTTTACTTTTTGTCTTATAGTGCTAAACTTTTTATTTTTTTGTTCTATAAAAAGGTTAACATTTTACTTTTTTGGCTT
>JBBBDQ010001663.1:407500-632364 GCA_037127315.1 Ascarosepion bandense | reverse complement strand
GGGCGTGATCACGCTGTTGAGAAAAGGCAAGAAGGTTGGGAGGGAACTAGATGACTACAGGCCCATAACTCTGCTAAACACAGAGTTAAAGATTTTGGCCAAGATCCTGACGAATCGCTTGCAGCTAGTTGCCGAGTCTCTGTTGGAACCGGATCAGACTTGTTCTGTGAAGGGGAGAACAATTCAGAGCAACCTGCACTTGATTCGCACGATCATAGAGGGTGTAGAAGACGACGATGAGGCCGCGCTGATCAATTTAGATCAGTCCAAGGCATTTGATAGGATTGACCATGGCTACCTGGCTGCTGTCCTGCAGGCCGCCGGATTCAAACCCGACTTCAGCCGCTGGATTAGCCTTCTGTATCGCTCCCCCAAGGCTGTGGTACAGGTGAACGGGAAGCTGTCGGGCGCTTTCGCGCTGTCTAGGTCGGTCCGACAGGGTTGTCCACTGTCTTCTCTCCTTTATGTCCTCGCGTTGGAGCCCCTCCTTCGCAGGCTAAGGGACGAGACGGGCAGTCCGGTCCTGCGTGGAATTGAAGTCCCTGGCGGAGCTCGAGCCAGGGTTTCTGCGTACGCCGATGACGTAACGACCTTTGTGTCCTCCCGCAGGGACATAGAGGCGGTACACCAGGCGCTTGTACGGTACGAGAAGGTGACAGGGGCCAGAATTAACTGCGACAAGTCATCCGGCTTGCGGTTAGGTGCCTGGAAGGGAGTTTCCCTCCCGGGGCCCTTCAGCTGGACGGACGGGCCGGTCAAGCTCCTCGGAGTTTGGTTCGGTCCGGACTTACAGCTGGAGAAAAACTGGTCAGAAGTACTGGCAAAGGTCGGCGCGTCGGTCAAGATTTGGCGTCGACGGGGTCTCTCCGTGAAGGGCTTGGCGGAGGTGTGTAACACATACCTCTTTCCCATGATCCTTTACCGGCTGTCAGTACTTCCCCTTTGTGACGATCATGAGAAGGCGCTCGAGCGTTTGCTATTCTCCTGTCTGTGGAGAGGACGCAAACACATGGTCGACAAAGGAGTCTGTTGCCTCCGTCCGTGTCAAGGGGGTCTGGGGATGCCACACTTGAGGAGCCACGTGCTCGCTTCAAGGTTGGCATTCCTCAGGCGCGCGTTGGAGGAAGATCGGTTGCTTGCGGGGGTAGTGAGGGACATGTTCCCTTGCCTTACCATCACGCCCCCGACCCTATGGCTGACCGTCAGGCCTTGGGTGCGACCGAAATTCCTGCTCGAATGTCTGGCGGCCTTTACAAGGCCATTCCACGGTCCAGTGACCTTTCACAGCCTAGGAAAATCTTCTATCGGGGATTAGTGGAGGGTGCCGTGAAGGATAAGCTGTGGAGTAAGCTCGGCATGTCGAGAGTGGAGTACCGCTCTCATTGGTCTTGGGCGCCAGGTGCGGATTGGCTCAGCAACTCTGAGTTTTCTCTGACCTGGCGATTGGCTCGGAATGGTTTGTCGCTCAATGACAAGCGTTTCGCAATGGGCCTGGCGGATTTGCCAGATTGTGAACGTTGCGACCTTGGAATTAAGGAGACGTCTGCGCACGCCTTCTTCCATTGTTCGCGCGTTCGCCCGTTGTGGGCGCGTGTCGGCGAGTTGACTGCTCGTATCGCGCCGCGGGAGCTTGTGCTCATTGATCGCGCATACGCTGTGGACAATGTGTCGCCCCCGTACTCTGGAGTGAAGCGGATGGTGTTTCTGTCGCTACTGGCCACGGCTAGAATGGTGATTTGGATGACGCGTCTGGAGGAAGTCTTGCGGGGAGGTCGTCTTTCGGATCAGGATCTAATCCGATATTTTGAGCACCAGCTCAAAATGAAGATTAGAACTGAACGGAAACGGCTGCACCCGACAGACTTTAGCAAAAGGTGGATATATGCAGCGAGTCTGGTTCGTGTGACCGGGGCTAGTCTTGATTTTCTTTTTAGATCTGCTGCTCGCATCGGGGTGGATTCCTCTGGAACCCCTCCCGTGGTTAAGGTAAAGTATTCTTTTGTATACCTAGTTAATGTGAGTGATAGTGTTAGTCCCGGCCTGTTCCCGGCTCCCTTGCTTTTGTTATGATCCAGTTCGAGATCCCCATTGTCCAGAGTTATTTTGTCCCGTTTCATTCTCGGCTGGGTCAGCCTTATACATTCTCCAGTCCATTTTATTTTTGTACCCTACTTCTCCATTCCCCTTAGAAAGAGAGCGGCTTGATTTTGTCCATACAGGCAGAATACAGTGGCCTCTTTAATTATGTGGGTGTGTTTGGGTCTTACTAACATAGTGTATAAATATTCATTTGAAATTGCTTTTGTTTTGGGGATTTTTTGTTTTCTTCATACCCCCTTCCCATCATATCATTTCATGTACAAATTTTTAAAGTTATTTTTGTATTATATTTGTATATAGTAATAAAATTTTTATGTACATTTGGGGCGTTTTTTAGGTCCCCGGTATGTTTCGCGGTATTTTGGTGCTTGATAAGGTATGAGTGTTGATGGACAAATTCTTATGGTGAATGAGAATCATTGTAACGTATGTATGGGTCGTGAATCTGATTAGCTAGGTATAGGATAGAGTAGCTGAAGACCACCCCAAGTTTTGTTCCCCCTCCCATTTTTCTGGCCTTGAGCCATAATTCTGTACGCTCAGAATAAATAAAACGAGCCATCTTCTTCCCCATAATTGCGTTCCGTGGTTTTTATGGGCAGGATCAAAGTGTAGTATCTGTTCCATAGTAGCTTTTACTATCACTGTGGTTTCGGGAGTTCTGCTTCTCCACCCAAGTTTATAGCTTGGTGTCGAGTGGAAGTAGCGACCTTCGCCGGTCGCGAAACACCGGAGGACAGTTGTCCAGTTTTTCTTTTTTTTCAGGCCTCTTAGGAGGCAATGGCCTTAGATAGGCCGGACGAAGTCGTTCCTCCCACCATGGCGTCGGTGGGAGGGAAAGAGGGTGACTGGCAACTACCGCCACGGGAGTCACCCTCAGTTCCAGCAGCAGGTTCCCCCATACCGTCCACTTCCGGATGGACTGCGAGTAAGACAACCAGTGTGATGATATGTAAGGATGAGAAGTACTACGAGGAGATAAGAGCCAAATATGCGGAGTACATTAAGGGCACAGAGCTGGTCTCTGTGCCGGATAAGTTAGCCGACATTGAGGCAAGGATTATCACCTTGCATACTAAAGACATAAAAACGCACAAGTTGGTGGGAGTCTCAAGGGACGTATTGGAAGAAGCCATTAAAGCTTTGAAGATTAAAGCCAGGGCCGTGGCGAGGAGGGGCAATTCCATGTGGGACGTCTTGCTGGGCTCGGCCGAGGAGGCGAAACGTCTGATCGGAGACGTACTGGAGACGAAATCCCTCCAGTTCAGCACTGAGTACATGGGGGCCCGGAAAGTGAAAATTACACTGCATGGCGTCCCCATGGAAATTGATGAAGACCACGTGGGCGCCTTTTTCGCAGGATACGGAAAGGTGGCCTCAGTCTCCTCGCTGCGGTCGAAGGCTGGCTATATGACTGGTGATATGACCCTGCAGGTGACTGCGTCGAAGGAGAATATCGGGAAGATTCCCAACATCCTCACCTGCAGGGGTCGTAGGATTTTCATCGTGGTCGAAGGAAGGAAGCCATGCTGTTGGGTCTGCGGGGCCGCGGAACACGTCGCTAAAGCGTGTCCAACCAAGAACCCGGCCCCAGCGGCCCAACTAGCACAACCAGCAAAGCAGCAGCCCATGGAGAAAGAGGGCGTAAAGCCGGTAACACCAGCTCCGGTAGCAAACAAAGAGGGCGAGTGGCAGGTGGTGAGCCGGAAGAAGGGCAAAACACCTTCCCCTGCAAAGGTGCTGCCACCTGGCATGTCGCCCGTAACAACAAAGGAGGCGCCCAAAAAGAAGTCGCCTCCCAAACAGAGGAAGGACAGAAGTCCAACCCCCCCAGATGAACAGCAAATGGAGGTTGATAGAGCGGCTTCCCTGAAGAGAGGGAGAGATGAAGCGGAGGAAGACATCGACAACCCTAAAAGTCGGCGAAAGAGTAGAAGCGTTGAGAGGAGGAAGGCAGTAAACAAATGTTCTTCACTGCCGGTCTCCCCCGTAAGGACTACGTATGCCCAAAAGGCTAGGAGTCTCCCCTCGTCCCCGCGTAAAGCTTCCCAGTCCCCAGTTTTTAAACTGACCCCCTTGGTCAAAGCTAGTGCCATAACACCTTCTCCCTCCCCTTCTCCTACTCCCACTCCCACTCGGGCTAAGAAGAAACATGCCCTCCCTCGTGGGGATGCCCTAATGGAAGTCAAGGACAGCATCGTAGACGAGTGGTCTTCCCAGCGTCGAAGGCTGCTCAAGCCTCTGCTTAATCTCACCTCGGTGAAGGGTCTGTCCACTGAAGACCCGAGGAACTTTTCCCAGGCCCCAGGTGTCATCACCCTGGTAAGAAATACCGGTGGGAACCTGCGGGTCTGGGACCATATCGCCGAGGTGCAGAAACAATACCCAAAGATGACTATGGTGAAAGAAAACTCACCGGAACTAAGAAAAATGGCTAGGAATTGTTCGGGGAGGTTCCCCGTATTACTCCACCCCTGCTTATATAGGGTGGTAAAATTAACTTATCCAACGGACGTCGGCGGGATTGTCCTAGACGGGCGGATTACGTCCGATATAGGTACAGGGTCCCTAGGACAGTCCGTCGGGGTCCCGTCTACCCGAGATTTCTTCCCGGTATGCGAGTAGAGCCGTTCGTTGCATGTTTTTCTCTGTTTTTTCGTTTCAGATCTAAAGAATGTCTATTAAGATAGCCAGTATAAGTGCGAAGGGCCTGAGGGATCGGGGTAAGGCGGCTCGCCTGCTTCGTGACCTCTTGTCCTTCGGCGTGGATGTGGCCGCGATCCAAGAGACTCACTTTGTTTGCGAAGTCGACTCGTGTGTGCTGTCTAACGACTTTGTCGTCTATTCAGCATATGGGAGCCGGCTGGCCAGAGGTGTTTCTTTGCTGGTCAAGCGTACCCTGGACGCGAGGGTGGACCTTGTCCATGTCGGTGCCGAGGGCCGGCTGATCGTGGCCGATATTGCAGTGAAAAGCAAGTCGTTCCGGCTGATTGTGGTTTATGCGCCCAATGTTCAAGGTGAGCGTGTCTCTTTCTTTCGGCTGTTGGAGCCCTTCATGGTGCATTCAACACGGCTAATCTTAGTTGGGGACTGGAATGCCGTCCTAACCCCCAAATGGGATAGAGGAAGGGGCGCTAGCGGGTGGAGTGGTGATCGTAGCCTGGTTGATCTGATCGGCGAATTTGGTCTCGTCGATAGATACCGGGTCGATCATCCGGAAGGGAGCATGTGGACGTGGACGCGTAGTTGGCCTTCTACCCGGGTATCTGCGTACCTGGATAGGATGTTAGTGAGAGAAGCCGACATAGACTTCTTAGAATGTCCAACGTTCCACTGGTTAGGCTACTCGGACCACAAACTCGTTTGTGCCCGGGTGGCGTTAGAATTTAGGCCTAGGTTGGCTGGTTATTGGAAGTTCAATCAGTCCTTACTGGACAGGCGGGACTTTCGTGACCAGCTGACAAGACTAGTGCAGAGGGCGTTAATTGGGCGAGTCATTGGGAGTAAGTGGTGGGTTAACCTTAAGGACTCCATTAGGTCTTTCGCCACCAAATATAGCCAGCGGCTCAACCTAGATAAGGCTGCGGAGGCAAAGACACTTAGTGCTAATTTCGCCCGGGCGGAGGCTGGTGGGGATCCCCTAGAAATAGCCTTAGCCAGGGAGGCCCTGGAGCGCTCGACTAGCGGGCGCTACATGGGTCAGGTAATTAGGGCTAAGTTAAGCAAGATGTCTTCCGAAGCTGTGAACATGGGCGCGGAACTGCGCAAGGAAGAAATTCGCCATGCCGGCGACCGGTACATTCGAGAGGTACGCGACCCGGAGGGACATCTCCTTAGGTCCACCGACGACATGTGCGAGGCGTTCCGGCAGCATTTCGAGCACCGATTTACCAAGGAGCCTGGTCTCCGTGACGAGGAGTTTCGCAGCTATTTGGCTGACTTTCCCCGGCTTTTGCCGGCTGAAGCGGCTAGCTGCGAAGGGGAGATTACGGAGGACGAAATCTACGTGGCTTTGAAGAAGGTCGGCAGTGGCAAGTCGCCAGGTTTGGATGGTTTGCCCTATGAATTGTACTTGAGGATGTCGCACCTTTTTGTCCCGCTCTTGGCTGTCGTGTTCAACCACTGGTTTCGGCAGGGGTCCATCCCCGGTCGGATCACCAGGGGCGTGATCACGCTGTTGAGAAAAGGCAAGAAGGTTGGGAGGGAACTAGATGACTACAGGCCCATAACTCTGCTAAACACAGAGTTAAAGATTTTGGCCAAGATCCTGACGAATCGCTTGCAGCTAGTTGCCGAGTCTCTGTTGGAACCGGATCAGACTTGTTCTGTGAAGGGGAGAACAATTCAGAGCAACCTGCACTTGATTCGCACGATCATAGAGGGTGTAGAAGACGACGATGAGGCCGCGCTGATCAATTTAGATCAGTCCAAGGCATTTGATAGGATTGACCATGGCTACCTGGCTGCTGTCCTGCAGGCCGCCGGATTCAAACCCGACTTCAGCCGCTGGATTAGCCTTCTGTATCGCTCCCCCAAGGCTGTGGTACAGGTGAACGGGAAGCTGTCGGGCGCTTTCGCGCTGTCTAGGTCGGTCCGACAGGGTTGTCCACTGTCTTCTCTCCTTTATGTCTTGGCGTTGGAGCCCCTCCTTCGCCGGCTAAGGGACGAGACGGGCAGTCCGGTCCTGCGTGGAATTGAAGTCCCTGGCGGAGCTCGAGCCAGGGTTTCTGCGTACGCCGATGACGTAACGACCTTTGTGTCCTCCCGCAGGGACATAGAGGCGGTACACCAGGCGCTTGTACGGTACGAGAAGGTGACAGGGGCCAGAATTAACTGCGACAAGTCATCCGGCTTGCGGTTAGGTGCCTGGAAGGGAGTTTCCCTCCCGGGGCCCTTCAGCTGGACGGACGGGCCGGTCAAGCTCCTCGGAGTTTGGTTCGGTCCGGACTTACAGCTGGAGAAAAACTGGTCAGAAGTACTGGCAAAGGTCGGCGCGTCGGTCAAGATTTGGCGTCGACGGGGTCTCTCCGTGAAGGGCTTGGCGGAGGTGTGTAACACATACCTCTTTCCCATGATCCTTTACCGGCTGTCAGTACTTCCCCTTTGTGACGATCATGAGAAGGCGCTCGAGCGTTTGCTATTCTCCTGTCTGTGGAGAGGACGCAAACACATGGTCGACAAAGGAGTCTGTTGCCTCCGTCCGTGTCAAGGGGGTCTGGGGATGCCACACTTGAGGAGCCACGTGCTCGCTTCAAGGTTGGCATTCCTCAGGCGCGCGTTGGAGGAAGATCGGTTGCTTGCGGGGGTAGTGAGGGACATGTTCCCTTGCCTTACCATCACGCCCCCGACCCTATGGCTGACCGTCAGGCCTTGGGTGCGACCGAAATTCCTGCTCGAATGTCTGGCGGCTTTACAGGCCATTCCACGGTCCAGTGACCTTTCACAGCCTAGGAAAATCTTCTATCGGGGATTAGTGGAGGGTGCCGTGAAGGATAAGCTGTGGAGTAAGCTCGGCATGTCGAGAGTGGAGTACCGCTCTCATTGGTCTTGGGCGCCAGGCGCGGATTGGCTCAGCAACTCTGAGTTTTCTCTAACCTGGCGATTGGCTCGGAATGGTTTGTCGCTCAATGACAAGCGTTTCGCAATGGGCCTGGCGGATTTGCCAGATTGTGAACGTTGCAACCTTGGAATTAAGGAGACGTCTGCGCACGCCTTCTTCCATTGTTCGCGCGTTCGCCCGTTGTGGGCGCGTGTCGGCGAGTTGACTGCTCGTATCGCGCCGCGGGAGCTTGTGCTCATTGATCGCGCATACGCTGTGGACAATGTGTCGCCCCCGTACTCTGGAGTGAAGCGGATGGTGTTTCTGTCGCTACTGGCCACGGCTAGAATGGTGATTTGGATGACGCGTCTGGAGGAAGTCTTGCGGGGAGGTCGTCTTTCGGATCAGGATCTAATCCGATATTTTGAGCACCAGCTCAAAATGAAGATTAGAACTGAACGGAAACGGCTGCACCCGCAGACTTTAGCAAAAGGTGGATATATGCAGCGAGCCTGGTTCGTGTGACCGGGGCTAGTCTTGATTTTCTTTTTTAGATCTGCTGCTCGCATCGGGGTGGATTCCTCTGGAACCCCTCCCGTGGTTAAGGTAAAGTATTCTTTTGTATACCTAGTTAATGTGAGTGATAGTGTTAGTCCCGGCCTGTTCCCGGCTCCCTTGCTTTTGTTATGATCCAGTTCGAGATCCCCATTGTCCAGAGTTATTTTGTCCCGTTTCATTCTCGGCTGGGTCAGCCTTATATATTCTCCAGTCCAATTTATTTTTTACCCGGTGCCTCCATTCCCCTTAGAAAGAGAGCGGCTTGATTTTGTTTCTACAGGCAGAATACAGTGGCCTCTTTAATTATGTGGGTGTGTTTGGGTCTTACTAACATAATGTATAAATATTCATTTGAAATTGTTTTTGTTTTGGGGATTTTTTGTTTCTTCATACCCCCTTCCCATCATATCATTTCATAAAAAATTTATAAAGCTATTTTTGTAATTATTGTACATAGCAAAAATTTTTATGTACATTTGGGGTGTTTTTGTAGGTCCCTGGTATGTTTTTGCGGTATTTTGGTGTTTGACAAGTATGAGTGTCGATGGACAAATTTTTGTGGTAAATGAGAAGCATTGTAACGTATGCATGGGTCGTGAATCTGATTAGCTAGGTATAGGATAGAGTACTGAAGACCAACCCAAGTTTTGTTCCCCCTCCCGTTTTCGGCCTTGAGCCATAATTCTGTAATTTTGCAGAATAAATACACATAGTAGCTTTTACTACAGCTGTGGTTTGACTGGCAATCAATTCCACTCGAGTTCATTGCTCGAGCAGCGTAAAAGTAGTGGCTTTATAGCTGCGAAACACCGGAAGCGATTGTCAGGTGTTCGGCCTCTTAGGAGGCATGGCCTCCGATAGGCCAGATGCGATCGTGCCTCCCACCACGGACTCGGTGGGGGGAAAGGAGGGGGATTGGGCATTACCGCCTCGGGATAATCCCTCTCCCACAGTACCAGCAGTGTCAGTAGCGCCAGCGTCCCCCTTACCTTCGACCTCTGGGTGGAAGGGAGGCAAAAAAATGACGCTTAAGGGGGAAGAGTATTACGATAAAATTGCGAAAGAATACTCGGATTTTATTAAAGGGACGGAGTTGGTGTCAGTGCCGGAGCAGTTGGCACAAATAGAATCCCGAATTATCACCCTAATCACCAAGGACCTTAAGACTAAAAAGTTGGTCGGTGTCCCCAGAGATACATTTGAGGAGGGGATACAGGCCTTAAAGATCAAAGCTAAGGCCGTAGCGAGGAGAGGCAATGCCATGTGGGACGTCCTGCTTGGCGCCGCCGAAGAAGCCAAAAGCTTAATTGGTGTGGTTCTGGAGACCAAAACTCTCCAGTTCCATACCGAATATATGGGCACAAAAAAAGTGAAAGTGACCCTGCATGGCGTCCCCATGGACATTGCAGAGGATCATATCGGCGCCTTCTTTGTACAGTACGGAAGGGTGGCCGAAGTCTCCTCGCTGCGGTCCAAGGCAGGATTTCTCACGGGAGACATGACCCTGCAGGTGACGCTAAACAAGGACAACATAGCGAAAATACCCAACATCCTCACCTGCAGGGGTCGGGCGATTTTCGTCATTGTAGAAGGGAGAAAGCCGTGCTGTTGGGTCTGCGGGTCGGCGGACCACGTCGCAAAGGCGTGTCCTACCAAGAATCCGGCCCCAAAGGCCCAGCCAGCCCAACCAGCTAAGCAGCAGCTAAAGGCACAGGAGAAGGAAGGAGGAAAGCAAGTTCTACCAACACAGTCTCCCGTGGGTAACAAGGAGGGCGAATGGCAGGTGGTGGCCAGGAAGAAAACCAAAACATCTTCCCCGGAGAAAGTGCCGACACCTGTCAAGACGCCTGCAAAGCAAGCTCCGGCGAAGGTGCCGACTCCGGCCAAACAAAAGGAGTCCCCGGCAAAGGTGCCGGCAAAGCCGAAGGAGTCACCTTCAGAGAAGTCTCCTCCCAAACAGAGGAAGGAAAGAAGTCCTGCCCCTGAGCTAATGGAAGTGGAGAGATCAGCCTCCCTGAAGCGTGGGAGAGAGGAGGAGGTGGAAGAACAACACGACAACCCGAAGGCTAGGAGGAGAAGCAGGAGCAGGGAAAAGAGATCACGAGCGGATAGATGCAGCTCTTTACCAGTCTCACCCAAAAGGACATCGTACGCAGAAAAGGCAAGAAGCCTTCCTGCGTCCCCGCAAAAAGCTTCCCAGACCCTGACCTTTGAATTGACCCCCCTCAAAAAAGCCAAATCTGTAACTCCCACTCCCTCCCCTTCTCCTATTCCCACTCCCACTCGGGCGAAAAAGAAAAGTGCCCTTCCCCAAGGTGATGCCCTAATGAGGGTTAGTGACAATGTGGTGGCGGAGTGGTCGTCACAGAGGCGAAAGCTCCTAAAACCACTCCTGAAGATGACCTCTGTCGATGGTCGCTCTGTAGAAGACCCCAGGAACTTTGCCCAGGCCCCAGGTGTCATCACCCTGGTAAGGAATACCGGTGGCAACCTGAGGGTCTGGGACCACATTCATGAGGCTAAGAAGCATTTCACCAATGTCAGAATGGTTCAGGAGAACACACCTGAACTGAAGAAGATGCAAAAAAATTGTTCGGGGAGGTTCCCTGTTTTACTCCACCCCAGTCTATATAGGGTGGTAAAACTAACGTACCCCACGGACGTCGGCGGCATTGTCCTAGACGGACGGATTACGTCCGATGTAGGAACTGGGTCCCTAGGACAGTCCGTCGGGGTCCTATCTGCCAGAGATTTCCGGCCCGTATGCGAGTAGAGCCGTTTGTTGCATGTTTCTCTTTGTTTTTTCGTTTCAGATCTAAAGAATGTCTATTAAGATAGCCAGTATAAATGCGAAGGGCCTGAGGGATCGGGGTAAGGCGGCTCGCCTGCTTCGTGACCTCTTGTCCTTCGGCGTGGATGTGGCCGCGATCCAAGAGACTCACTTTGTTTGCGAAGTCGACTCGTGTGTGCTGTCTAACGACTTTGTCGTCTATTCAGCATATGGGAGCCGGCTGGCCAGAGGTGTTTCTTTGCTGGTCAAGCGTACCCTGGACGCGAAGGTTGACCTTGTCCATGTCGGTGCCGAGGGCCGGCTGATCGTGGCCGATATTGCAGTGAAAAGCAAGTCGTTCCGGCTGATTGTGGTTTATGCGCCCAATGTTCAAGGTGAGCGTGTCTCTTTCTTTCGGCTGTTGGAGCCCTTCATGGTGCATTCAACACGGCTAATCTTAGTTGGGGACTGGAATGCCGTCCTAACCCCCAAATGGGATAGAGGAAGGGGCGCTAGCGGGTGGAGTGGTGATCGTAGCCTGGTTGATCTGATCGGCGAATTTGGTCTCGTCGATAGATACCGGGTCGATCATCCGGAAGGGAGCATGTGGACGTGGACGCGTAGTTGGCCTTCTACCCGGGTATCTGCGTACCTGGATAGGATGTTAGTGAGAGAAGCCGACATAGACTTCTTAGAATGTCCAACGTTCCACTGGTTAGGCTACTCGGACCACAAACTCGTTTGTGCCCGGGTGGCGTTAGAATTTAGGCCTAGGTTGGCTGGTTATTGGAAGTTCAATAAGTCCTTACTGGACAGGCGGGACTTTCGTGACCAGCTGACAAAACTAGTG
Organism: Ascarosepion bandense; assembly: GCA_037127315.1. Taxonomy (NCBI): domain Eukaryota; kingdom Metazoa; phylum Mollusca; class Cephalopoda; order Sepiida; family Sepiidae; genus Ascarosepion; species Ascarosepion bandense. The sequence continues at coordinate 620,547 of JBBBDQ010001663.1, read as the reverse complement.
CAGCGGGCGTTAATTGGGAGAGTCATTGGGAGTAAGTGGTGGGTTAACCTTAAGGACTCCATTAGGTCTTTCGCCACCAAATATAGCCAGCGGCTCAACCTAGATAAGGCTGCGGAGGCAAAGACACTTAGCGCTAATTTCGCCCGGGCGGAGGCTGGTGGGGATCCCCTAGAGATAGCCTTAGCCAGGGAGGCCCTGGAGCGCTCGACTAGCGGGCGCTACATGGGTCAGGTAATTAGGGCTAAGTTAAGCAAGATGTCTTCCGAAGCTGTGAACATGGGCGCGGAACTGCGCAAGGAAGAAATTCGCCATGCCGGCGACCGGTACATTCGAGAGGTACGCGACCCGGAGGGACATCTCCTTAGGTCCACCGACGACATGTGCGAGGCGTTCCGGCAGCATTTCGAGCACCGATTTACCAAGGAGCCTGGTCTCCGTGACGAGGAGTTTCGCAGCTATTTGGCTGACTTTCCCCGGCTTTTGCCGGCTGAAGCGGCTAGCTGCGAAGGGGAGATTACGGAGGACGAAATCTACGTGGCTTTGAAGAAGGTCGGCAGTGGCAAGTCGCCAGGTTTGGATGGTTTGCCCTATGAATTGTACTTGAGGATGTCGCACCTTTTTGTCCCGCTCTTGGCTGTCGTGTTCAACCACTGGTTTCGGCAGGGGTCCATCCCCGGTCGGATCACCAGGGGCGTGATCACGCTGTTGAGAAAAGGCAAGAAGGTTGGGAGGGAACTAGATGACTACAGGCCCATAACTCTGCTAAACACAGAGTTAAAGATTTTGGCCAAGATCCTGACGAATCGCTTGCAGCTAGTTGCCGAGTCTCTGTTGGAACCGGATCAGACTTGTTCTGTGAAGGGGAGAACAATTCAGAGCAACCTGCACTTGATTCGCACGATCATAGAGGGTGTAGAAGACGACGATGAGGCCGCGCTGATCAATTTAGATCAGTCCAAGGCATTTGATAGGATTGACCATGGCTACCTGGCTGCTGTCCTGCAGGCCGCCGGATTCAAACCCGACTTCAGCCGCTGGATTAGCCTTCTGTATCGCTCCCCCAAGGCTGTGGTACAGGTGAACGGGAAGCTGTCGGGCGCTTTCGCGCTGTCTAGGTCGGTCCGACAGGGTTGTCCACTGTCTTCTCTCCTTTATGTCTTGGCGTTGGAGCCCCTCCTTCGCCGGCTGAGGGACGAGACGGGCAGTCCGGTCCTGCGTGGAATTGAAGTCCCTGGCGGAGCTCGAGCCAGGGTTTCTGCGTACGCCGATGACGTAACGACCTTTGTGTCCTCCCGCAGGGACATAGAGGCGGTACACCAGGCGCTTGTACGGTACGAGAAGGTGACAGGGGCCAGAATTAACTGCGACAAGTCATCCGGCTTGCGGTTAGGTGCCTGGAAGGGAGTTTCCCCTCCCGGGGCCCTTCAGCTGGACGGACGGGCCGGTCAAGCTCCTCGGAGTTTGGTTCGGTCCGGACTTACAGCTGGAGAAAAACTGGTCAGAAGTACTGGCAAAGGTCGGCGCGTCGGTCAAGATTTGGCGTCGACGGGGTCTCTCCGTGAAGGGCTTGGCGGAGGTGTGTAACACATACCTCTTTCCCATGATCCTTTACCGGCTGTCAGTACTTCCCCTTTGTGACGATCATGAGAAGGCGCTCGAGCGTTTGCTATTCTCCTGTCTGTGGAGAGGACGCAAACACATGGTCGACAAAGGAGTCTGTTGCCTCCGTCCGTGTCAAGGGGGTCTGGGGATGCCACACTTGAGGAGCCACGTGCTCGCTTCAAGGTTGGCATTCCTCAGGCGCGCGTTGGAGGAAGATCGGTTGCTTGCGGGGGTAGTGAGGGACATGTTCCCTTGCCTTACCATCACGCCCCCGACCCTATGGCTGACCGTCAGGCCTTGGGTGCGACCGAAATTCCTGCTCGAATGTCTGGCGGCTTTACAGGCCATTCCACGGTCCAGTGACCTTTCACAGCCTAGGAAAATCTTCTATCGGGGATTAGTGGAGGGTGCCGTGAAGGATAAGCTGTGGAGTAAGCTCGGCATGTCGAGAGTGGAGTACCGCTCTCATTGGTCTTGGGCGCCAGGTGCGGATTGGCTCAGCAACTCTGAGTTTTCTCTGACCTGGCGATTGGCTCGGAATGGTTTGTCGCTCAATGACAAGCGTTTCGCAATGGGCCTGGCGGATTTGCCAGATTGTGAACGTTGCGACCTTGGAATTAAGGAGACGTCTGCGCACGCCTTCTTCCATTGTTCGCGCGTTCGCCCGTTGTGGGCGCGTGTCGGCGAGTTGACTGCTCGTATCGCGCCGCGGGAGCTTGTGCTCATTGATCGCGCATACGCTGTGGACAATGTGTCGCCCCCGTACTCTGGAGTGAAGCGGATGGTGTTTCTGTCGCTACTGGCCACGGCTAGAATGGTGATTTGGATGACGCGTCTGGAGGAAGTCTTGCGGGGAGGTCGTCTTTCGGATCAGGATCTAATCCGATATTTTGAGCACCAGCTCAAAATGAAGATTAGAACTGAACGGAAACGGCTGCACCCGACAGACTTTAGCAAAAGGTGGATATATGCAGCGAGCCTGGTTCGTGTGACCGGGGCTAGTCTTGATTTTCTTTTTTAGATCTGCTGCTCGCATCGGGGTGGATTCCTCTGGAACCCCTCCCGTGGTTAAGGTAAAGTATTCTTTTGTATACCTAGTTAATGTGAGTGATAGTGTTAGTCCCGGCCTGTTCCCGGCTCCATTGCTTTTGTTATGATCCAGTTCGAGATCCCCATGGTCCAGCGTTATTTTGTCCCGTTTCATTCTCGGCTGGGTCAGCCTTATATATTCTCCAGTCCAATTTATTTTCTACCCTACTTCTCCATTCCCCTGTAGAAAGAGAGCGGCTTGATTTTGTCTCTGCAGGCAGAATACAGTGGCCTCTTTAATTATGTGGGTGTGTTTGGGTCTTACTAACATTATGTATAAATATTCATTTGAAATTGTTTTTGTTTTGGGGATTTTTTGTTTCTTCACAGCCCCTTCCCATCATATCATTTCATGAAAAATTTATAAAGCTATTTTTGTAATTATTGTACATAGCAAAAATTTTTATGTACATTTGGGGTGTTTTTGTAGGTCCCTGGTATGTTTTTGTGGTATTTTGGTGTTTGACAAGTATGAGTGTCGATGGACAAATTTTTGTGGTGAATGAGAAGCATTGTAACGTATGCATGGGTCGTGAATCTGATTAGCTAGGTATAGGATAGAGTACTGAAGACCAACCCAAGTTTTGTTCCCCCTCCCGTTTTCGGCCTTGAGCCATAATTCTGTAACTTAGCAGAATAAATACACATAGTAGCTTTTACTACAGCTTGTGGTTTCGGGATTTTCTGCTTCTCCACCCAAGTTTATTGCTTGTGGCTGAGTGAAAAGTAGCGACCTTCACCGGTCGTGAAACACCGGAGGACAGTTGTCCAGTTTTTCTTTTTTTTGAGGCCTCTTAGGAGGCAATGGCCTCTGAGAGGCCGGAAATGATCGTTCCTCCCACCACGGACTCGGTGGGAGGGAAAGAGGGGGATTGGGCATTACCGCCTCGGGACAATCCCCCTCCAACAACACCAGGATCCCCCCTACCTTCAACCTCAGGTTGGACAGGGGCGAATATTGCCAGCAAGATCACCACGAAGGACGAAGCCTACTACGAGAGAATAAGGTCCAGGTATGCAGAGTATATCAAAGGCACCGAGCTGGTCTCGCTGCCTGACAAATTGGCGGATATTGAAACCAGAGTGATAACGCTTATCTCTAAGGATCTGAAATCCCATAAGATGATCGGAGTGACAAGGGATACTTTGGAGGAAGCCATAAAAAAACTAAACATCAAAGCTAGGGCCGTGGCGAGGAGGAGTAATGCCATGTGGGACGTCCTGCTGGGCACGGCGGAGGAGGCAAAAAGCTTGGTCGGTGCGGTGCTGGAAACAAAAACTCTCCAGTTCAGCACCGAATATATGGGTGCCCGCAAAGTTAGGATCACTCTTCATGGCGTCCCCATGGACATTGAAGAGGACCACGTTGGCGCCTTTTTCGCCGCTTACGGAAAAGTGGCCGTGGTCTCCTCGCTACGGTCTAAGGCTGGCTTCCTGACAGGAGACATGACCCTGCAGGTGACGCTTTCCAAGGAAAACATCAGCAAAATCCCTAACATTCTCACCTGCAGGGGTCGTATCATTTTCATTGTTGTGGAAGGCAGGAAGCCGTGCTGTTGGGTCTGTGGGGCGGCAGACCATGTCTCTAGGGCCTGCCTGACCAAGAAGTCGGCCCCAAAGGCCCAAGCAGCTCAACCAGCAAAGCAGCAGCCAGAGAAGGAGAGCGACAAACCAACGCAAACGGCACAATCTCCAGGTGTAAATAAGGAGGGTGAGTGGCAGGTGGTCGGCAGAAAGAAGGCCAAAACTCCTCCCGCTGAGAAGGTGCGGCCACCTGCCATAACACCGTCAAAACCAAAGGAGGCACCGGCGAAGAAGTCTCCCCCCAAGCAGAGAAAGGAAAGGAGCCCGTCCCCCCAACAAGAAATGGAAGTGGAGAGGTCGACTTCTCTAAAGAGGGGGAGAGAGGAAGAAGTGGAGGAGCGGCAGGACAGCCCGAAAACAAGGCGAAGAAGTAGAAGCAGGGAGAAGAGGCCACGAGCACAAAAATGCTCGTCGTTGCCGGTGTCGCCAGCAAGAACTTCTTACGCGGAAAAGGCTAGAAGCCTTCCCGCGTCCCCGCAAAAAGCTTCCCAGTCCCCAACCTTCAAATTAACCCCCCTCCACAAAGTCAGTGTGTCAACGCCCTCACCCTCCCCTTCTCCTATGCCCACTCCCAGTAGGATCAAAAAAAAGAAAGACCTCCCGCGTGGGGAGGCACTCATGAAGGTGGACCCAGGTATCGCAGAAGAGTGGTCGTCGCAGCGACGTAAGCTGCTGAAACCACTCCTCAAGCTCACCTCAGTGGATGGGTTATCCACTGAGAACCCCAGGAACTTCTCCCAGGCCCCAGGGCTCATTACTCTGGTCCGCAACACCGGAGGGAACCTGCGGGTCTGGGAGCACATTGCGGAAGCGCAGAGGAGCTACCCGAAACTGACTATGGTCAAGGAAGACACTCCCGAGTTGAGAAAAATGGCTCGAAATTGTGCGGGGAGGTTCCCCGTATTACTCCACCCCTGTCTGTATAGGGTTCTAAAGCTAACCTACCCTACGGACGTCGGCGGAATTGTTCTAGACGGACGGATTACGTCCGACATTGGTACAGGGTCCCTAGGACAGTCCGTCGGGGTCCCGTCTACCCGAGATTTCTACCCGGTATGCGAGTAGAGCCGTTTGTTGCATGTCTTTTTGTGTTTTTTCGTTACAGGTCTAAAGAATGTCTATTAAGATAGCCAGTATAAATGCGAAGGGCCTGAGGGATCGGGGTAAGGCGGCTCGCCTGCTTCGTGACCTCTTGTCCTTCGGCGTGGATGTGGCCGCGATCCAAGAGACTCACTTTGTTTGCGAAGTCGACTCGTGTGTGCTGTCTAACGACTTTGTCGTCTATTCAGCATATGGGAGCCGGCTGGCCAGAGGTGTTTCTTTGTTGGTCAAGCGTACCCTGGACGCGAGGGTGGACCTTGTCCATGTCGGTGCCGAGGGCCGGCTGATCGTGGCCGATATTGCAGTGAAAAGCAAGTCGTTCCGGCTGATTGTGGTTTATGCGCCCAATGTTCAAGGTGAGCGTGTCTCTTTCTTTCGGCTGTTGGAGCCCTTCATGGTGCATTCAACACGGCTAATCTTAGTTGGGGACTGGAATGCCGTCCTAACCCCCAAATGGGATAGAGGAAGGGGCGCTAGCGGGTGGAGTGGTGATCGTAGCCTGGTTGATCTGATCGGCGAATTTGGTCTCGTCGATAGATACCGGGTCGATCATCCGGAAGGGAGCATGTGGACGTGGACGCGTAGTTGGCCTTCTACCCGGGTATCTGCGTACCTGGATAGGATGTTAGTGAGAGAAGCCGACATAGACTTCTTAGAATGTCCAACGTTCCACTGGTTAGGCTACTCGGACCACAAACTCGTTTGTGCCCGGGTGGCGTTAGAATTTAGGCCTAGGTTGGCTGGTTATTGGAAGTTCAATCAGTCCTTACTGGACAGGCGGGACTTTCGTGACCAGTTGACAAGACTAGTTCAGAGGGCGTTAATTGGGCGAGTCATTGGGAGTAAGTGGTGGGTTAACCTTAAGGACTCCATTAGGTCTTTCGCCACCAAATATAGCCAGCGGCTCAACCTAGATAAGGCTGCGGAGGCAAAGACACTTAGTGCTAATTTCGCCCGGGCGGAGGCTGGTGGGGATCCCCTAGAAATAGCCTTAGCCAGGGAGGCCCTGGAGCGCTCGACTAGCGGGCGCTACATGGGTCAGGTAATTAGGGCTAAGTTAAGCAAGATGTCTTCCGAAGCTGTGAACATGGGCGCGGAACTGCGCAAGGAAGAAATTCGCCATGCCGGCGACCGGTACATTCGAGAGGTACGCGACCCGGAGGGACATCTCCTTAGGTCCACCGATGACATGTGCGAGGCGTTCCGGCAGCATTTCGAGCACCGATTTACCAAGGAGCCTGGTCTCCGTGACGAGGAGTTTCGCAGCTATTTGGCTGACTTTCCCCGGCTTTTGCCGGCTGAAGCGGCTAGCTGCGAAGGGGAGATTACGGAAGGACGAAATCTACGTGGCTTTGAAGAAGGTCGGCAGTGGCAAGTCGCCAGGTTTGGATGGTTTGCCCTATGAATTGTACTTGAGGATGTCGCACCTTTTTGTCCCGCTCTTGGCTGTCGTGTTCAACCACTGGTTTCGGCAGGGGTCCATCCCCGGTCGGATCACCAGGGGCGTGATCACGCTGTTGAGAAAAGGCAAGAAGGTTGGGAGGGAACTAGATGACTACAGGCCCATAACTCTGCTAAACACAGAGTTAAAGATTTTGGCCAAGATCCTGACGAATCGCTTGCAGCTAGTTGCCGAGTCTCTGTTGGAACCGGATCAGACTTGTTCTGTGAAGGGGAGAACAATTCAGAGCAACCTGCACTTGATTCGCACGATCATAGAGGGTGTAGAAGACGACGATGAGGCCGCGCTGATCAATTTAGATCAGTCCAAGGCATTTGATAGGATTGACCATGGCTACCTGGCTGCTGTCCTGCAGGCCGCCGGATTCAAACCCGACTTCAGCCGCTGGATTAGCCTTCTGTATCGCTCCCCCAAGGCTGTGGTACAGGTGAACGGGAAGCTGTCGGGCGCTTTCGCGCTGTCTAGGTCGGTCCGACAGGGTTGTCCACTGTCTTCTCTCCTTTATGTCCTCGCGTTGGAGCCCCTCCTTCGCAGGCTAAGGGACGAGACGGGCAGTCCGGTCCTGCGTGGAATTGAAGTCCCTGGTGGAGCTCGAGCCAGGGTTTTCTGCGTACGCCGATGACGTAACGACCTTTGTGTCCTCCCGCAGGGACATAGAGGCGGTACACCAGGCGCTTGTACGGTACGAGAAGGTGACAGGGGCCAGAATTAACTGCGACAAGTCATCCGGCTTGCGGTTAGGTGCCTGGAAGGGAGTTTCCCTCCCGGGGCCCTTCAGCTGGACGGACGGGCCGGTCAAGCTCCTCGGAGTTTGGTTCGGTCCGGACTTACAGCTGGAGAAAAACTGGTCAGAAGTACTGGCAAAGGTCGGCGCGTCGGTCAAGATTTGGCGTCGACGGGGTCTCTCCGTGAAGGGCTTGGCGGAGGTGTGTAACACATACCTCTTTCCCATGATCCTTTACCGGCTGTCAGTACTTCCCCTTTGTGACGATCATGAGAAGGCGCTCGAGCGTTTGCTATTCTCCTGTCTGTGGAGAGGACGCAAACACATGGTCGACAAAGGAGTCTGTTGCCTCCGTCCGTGTCAAGGGGGTCTGGGGATGCCACACTTGAGGAGCCACGTGCTCGCTTCAAGGTTGGCATTCCTCAGGCGCGCGTTGGAGGAAGATCGGTTGCTTGCGGGGGTAGTGAGGGACATGTTCCCTTGCCTTACCATCACGCCCCCGACCCTATGGCTGACCGTCAGGCCTTGGGTGCGACCGAAATTCCTGCTCGAATGTCTGGCGGCTTTACAGGCCATTCCACGGTCCAGTGACCTTTCACAGCCTAGGAAAATCTTCTATCGGGGATTAGTGGAGGGTGCCGTGAAGGATAAGCTGTGGAGTAAGCTCGGCATGTCGAGAGTGGAGTACCGCTCTCATTGGTCTTGGGCGCCAGGCGCGGATTGGCTCAGCAACTCTGAGTTTTCTCTGATCTGGCGATTGGCTCGGAATGGTTTGTCGCTCAATGACAAGCGTTTCGCAATGGGCCTGGCGGATTTGCCAGATTGTGAACGTTGCGACCTTGGAATTAAGGAGACGTCTGCGCACGCCTTCTTCCATTGTTCGCGCGTTCGCCCGTTGTGGGCGCGTGTCGGCGAGTTGACTGCTCGTATCGCGCCGCGGGAGCTTGTGCTCATTGATCGCGCATACGCTGTGGACAATGTGTCGCCCCCGTACTCTGGAGTGAAGCGGATGGTGTTTCTGTCGCTACTGGCCACGGCTAGAATGGTGATTTGGATGACGCGTCTGGAGGAAGTCTTGCGGGGAGGTCGTCTTTCGGATCAGGATCTAATCCGATATTTTGAGCACCAGCTCAAAATGAAGATTAGAACTGAACGGAAACGGCTGCACCCGACAGACTTTAGCAAAAGGTGGATATATGCAGCGAGCCTGGTTCGTGTGACCGGGGCTAGTCTTGATTTTCTTTTTTAGATCTGCTGCTCGCATCGGGGTGGATTCCTCTGGAACCCCTCCCGTGGTTAAGGTAATGTATTCTTTTGTATACCTAGTTAATGTGAGTGATAGTGTTAGTCCCGGCCTGTTCCCGGCTCCCTTGCTTTTGTTATGATCCAGTTCGAGATCCCCATTGTCCAGAGTTATTTTGTCCCGTTTCATTCTCGGCTGGGTCAGCCTTAGATATTCTCCAGTCCATTTTATTTTTGTACCCTACTTCTCCATTCCCCTTAGAAAGAGAGCGGCTTGATTTTGTCTATACAGGCAGAATACAGTGGCCTCTTTAATTATGTGGGTGTGTTTGGGTCTTACTAACATAATGTATAAATATTCATTTGAAATTGTTTTTGTTTTGGGGATTTTTTGTTTCTTCATACCCCCTTCCCAGCATATCATTTCATGTACAAATTTTTAAAGTTATTTTTGTATTATATTTGTATATAGTAATAAATTTTTATGTACATTTGGGGCGTTTTTAGGTCCCCGGTATGTTTCGCGGTATTTTGGTGCTAGATAAGTACGAGTGTTGATGGACAAATTCTTATGGTGAATGAGAATCATTGTAACGTATGCATGGGTCGTGAATCTGATTAGCTAGGTATAGGATAGAGTTATTGAAGACCTTCCCAAGTTTTGTTCCCCCTCCCAGTTTTTGGCCTTGAGCCACAATTTGTATTCTTACAAATAAATAAAACGAGCCATTTCTTACCCAAATCCACCACGGATTGGAGGTCCTTCTCAAGATATTGGTCAGTTTCTTCGGTTTTACGAGCATAGGTATTTATCAACACTGCTCGTCATCTGTGACACATGCCTGTGTACATTTGTGTTTGTTCAGCCCCCTAGAGGGACTAGTTGTGGTTTATACTGAGGTTTCCATCGAAAACGTGAACCTTTATGATCAGTAATTTAAACAAGGCCAATAGGCTTCAACCATGGGTTACAATTTGATTTCACTTCGTGTTACAAGAAACATTTATGGCTTCCCAGCAAATTTCTTTGCCCATTTTCCCTCAGCATGGTTACATTCAAACACGAGCCTTATATATATATATATATATATATATATATATATATATATATGAATATTTAAACTTATCCCTATACTCGTTTCGAAAAACCCTCCCAGTACATACGCGGAAGGAAAAAATGGTAATAAAAAAAGAAAGAGCTAACAACTTGAACATCAGTCAAAGTACGTAGCCCAAAGAAAAAACCCGAGACGAGTAAACTAAAACAAAAAGCGCTAAATACACAAGTAGAGCAAGCAAGCAATATATATATATATATATTGTATTTTGGAAGCCGTTACTCTTTAGGTAGGTTTCATTAAAATGACAGAAGACAGAAAATGACATTAAGAATTTTAAATTATTTTTCATGTGTTCTTATGTAGTTGTTTTCTTTTCAGAAATCAGATTTTATAAAAATTGTCAAAAGGTTTTGCATTTTCGAATGCTTTCGGCTATACATTTAACCATTATCAATAATTAATTTTGTTTTATGTGTAAATACTTATGTATAGCGATTATGTATATAAAATCATGTGTATATCAAGTTCCAATGATTTTATTAAATGTATGACTTCTCTTTTTTATTAATAAGGCCTCCATCATTTTTATTATTCACTTTCACGCAGTTGTTGATATGTTATATGTAATATGTCACATATACGTTCAGGGAGATCCTGATTTGTGCTTAAATGAGATCGCATGGAACTGTTGAGAAAAAGGGGCATTGGAACCATTCTCTTCAGTTGTTTGACGTTGTTTGTCATTTTTAAGCCAAACAGCATATATATATATATGGAAAGGATATGAAAGATTGTGTGAACGTAAATGTACTGACAGGGAAATGCTGATAGAAAGATATTTAAGTCAAGCAAAAATTCCAGTAAATATGGAATATCAAAGATGAAGGTTTAATAGTGTAATATATATAAACTTTTGTCACTTAGTGGATTGATGTCACTTACAGCATCTTGTATAATTTGGTATGTGTAACTGTTAGTCCTCACTTCATGATATATATATATATATATATATATATATACTAAAGTTGTACTCTTGGTACTTTTTAAGGGGATTTTAACCTGATGAGAACTCAATGTTAGTATTTATCAGTTTTATAAATGCATAGATAATAGTTTATTTCGTGAAGCAGTTACAGACCAAATTCTTCACAACAATAAATGGGTTAGATTTATTTTTTAGGAAAAACGTGGATAAGAGCCAATTATTATTCTTAAGGATAGAATCATACTATTTCATATCACTTAATAATAATAATAATAATAATAATAATAATAATAATAATAATGTCAGATGTTGCTTGGCAGCCCATTTAGGAGAAGGAAAACTCCGAACAACAACCCGCAACTCAAGGTGTTAATCGTGACGAGGAGTGAATGGCTACTGCGTTATGAGGTCACAAACGATCCCCTACAGGCTTCGGGACCCTGTTTGTAAAAGACCGTTACCCAACGTGCCGGGCAACTTTGGGTGGACTTTTGGACCCGTGCGTCACTCGTGGGAAAAACATGAAAAATACAAATAGAAATAAAAAGTCCAGTATGGCTCTTCCAGTGGATAAACAGGGAGCCCGTCCTTCAGGAGGGAACCTACCTGAGGTCGAAAAATCTGCCATAGGAACAAACTCCTACACAAAGAATGAATCTTCAGGTCCCCACAACTAGGATAATCCTAATGATGGTCCTGAAAATTCACCAGCTAGATCTACAATCGTATATTTAAAGAAAGAAAAAATAAAATGGTCTCGTGAGGAGTACAAAGTCGTTATGACTGCATTTCATGAAGCGTTACTCAAACTTCAAAAAAACATGACTCGCCAAACATATGACATTGGGCGTGAAAAAGTTGGTCATGCAAATAGAAAGTATATTGACGAAAATAAATTAGCCAATGTACGTAGGTACATTATTCGTAATAACCGACTGACAGAGGCTGAGATTCACGAAATTAAAAGAATTGTAACAAGAAGAGACGAATCAACAAAATATGAAAAGGAACTGGAATCAGAAATAAAAAGTAATAACACCAAACAAGCCACAGGTCATAATGTAGAAACCGTGAAACACGCAAATCACTGCGAAGATAATGCTGTAAGTTTAAAACTGCTTGAAAGGTGTGATCTGAGTCAGTTAAAAGACAAAAATAAAACGAGTTCAGAACACATCGAAGATAATTATTTGACGAAAAATAAGAACAATATACAGGAAGCCAAGATAGTAATAAAAAACCATCTAAGTCAAATACAAAATATTACAATGGAGGAACGTGAACAGCTCCCAAATTTACAACCAACAAAACATAACCTCCGAACTATTAAACTCTACAATGCAGCACTGAAATCAATAGTGGATGAAGAACCTCATACAAATCTTAACGAATATGCATCAGCAACAGCAGCAACAAAAAAATTAAATATCAAAATAAAAACAAGGCAGTCTCGCAGACGTGAAGATCCACTTTGGAAAAGAAAAATACAAAAAGAAATCGAACAACTTAGAAGCGAACTATCAGTACTGGATGAACTGAGTAGAGGAATAAATGTAAGAACTAGGAAACGCAGAAGAGCCGAAAAAAATATAACATCAGGAATGTAAATGAAGTCTTATCAAACAAAGAAAAAATAAAGCAACTGAAGGCTCAAAGAATAAGACGCTATGAAAAAAGAGCAAGATTTTACAGACAAAACAAGATTTTTCAGACTGATACAACGAGATTTTACAGGGAAATAGGTAAAAAAAGAATTGAAGTGACAGTACCCCCCAGAATGGAAGAAGTCACACAGTTCTGGGAAAAGATATGGGCTTGCCCTAAAGAACTTAACAAGGAAGTACATTGGATTACGCAGGAGATAGAACGAATGAAATATAAACCCGAACAGATATGGTCTGGAATTACAGAAGATGATGTTAAATTTGCACTAAAAAAAGCACACAATTGGAAATTCCCAGGAATAGATAAAATTCCTAACTTTCATCAAACAGTGCATGTCTATATGGAAAACAACCGTTTACCTCAATCATATAAATGGAACCTATAAGTCTGATGAAATAAACATCAAAAGAGGTATATTTCAAGGTGATTCTTTATCTCCTTTACTATTCTGCATATCATTAATAGCACTAACCAGTCAACTTAATAAGACAGAATGTGGTTATAAAATAGGCCAAAAGAAAATAAGCCATCTATTTTACATGGATGACTTGAAGTTATATGCTAAGAATGATAATGAGCTGGAAGGTCTTCTGCAAACTGTAAAATGCTTCAGTGAAGACATTGGAATGAAATTTAATTTGAATAAATGTGCTAAAGCTACAGTTTTACGTGGATCAATACAAGAAACACCCTCAATTAGCCTAGACCCTGCTGTAACAATAAAAGAATTGAAACCAGAAGAAGCTTATAAATACCAAGGTGTAAATGAGAGTGAAAACATTCACCATAAAAAAATGAAAGAAATAGTGCGTAAAGAGTACTATAGAAGGCTACGAATGATATTAAAAACTGAATTAAATTCACAGAACAGAGTTATGGCCATTAATAGCCTTGCAATCCCAGTTGTCCAATATAGCTTTAACATCTTAAACTGGACTCTAAACGACATCAGGCGAATGGATGCTAAAACAAGAAAGCTTCTTTCTAAGCATAAGATGCATCATCCAAAGGCTGATGTAGACCGTCTATACATACCCCGTAAAGAAGGTGGAAGAGGTCTTATTCAGCTGGAATTGTCATACAAGACAAAAACTATTGGCTTACTAACATACATAGAAACGACAAAGGATTGGATGATACAATTAGTAAGGCAACATGAAGAAAGAAAGAAAAAATATTCAATAATAAAAGAAGACAGTAAATTCAAACAAGATTTACAGTTAGTAGATTCTGTAGAAAAGCAGAACGGAAGCCAAGAGCCGGCTATTGCGGCAAAGAATATGAAAATGAATGCCAAAGATAAAGCTCTTGAACAGATGAAACAGCACTGGCAAGACAAACCTCTGCATGGCCAATATCCAGTACGTGCCAATAAATCCAATGTTGACAAAGTTAATACTCATCGATGGTTACGTGCATCTGCATTAAAGTCTGAAACTGAAGGCTTTATTCTTGCAGCACAAGACCAAAATCTTTTCACGAGAAACTTTCAGGCAAATATTATGCATAATAATATGGATCCAAAATGCAGGTTTTGTGATAAACACCAAGAAACAATAGACCACCTAATCTCAGGCTGTTCTGTACTTGCCCCAAATGAATATAAAAATCGCCACGATAGAGTCGGGCAATATTTACATTGGGCAATATGCAAACATTATGGAAAAGATGTAGGCAAACACTTATATGAACATCACCCAGCACCGGTTACAGAAATAGAAGATGTAACCATTCTATGGGATTACACCATCTACACAGACAGAAAAATTGAAGCAAACAGGCCAGACATTATTGTTAAAAACCAGAAGGAGAAAACTTGTCTATTAATTGATATGACTTGTCCAGCGGATTGTAACATAGCAATCAAGGAATTTGAAAAACTGTCAAAATATAAAGACCTGGAAATTGAAATAGAAAAAATGTGGAAATTGAAAACAAGAGTTGTGCCAGTGATAGTAGGTGCACTTGGAATGATAAAAAATGGAACAAAACAACACATTGAAAGAATCCCTGGAAACCCCAGCTTAAGAGATATACAAAAAATTGTCTTATTAAGTACAGCCCACACACTAAGGAAAACGTTATCTATGTAATGCTGGGGATGATAGGGAAGATAGAAAAACATGAAATGGAGTCATAACAACACGCCACTACCTGCCTTAGGTCTCCCCGCAGACTTGGTTGGTAGTGAGACCAAAGCAGAAATCGAAATATGATGAAAAATGACATAATAATAATCATGATAACAAAAATTGATAAAATTATAATAATATCCATAATGAACTAATAAAAATATGAATAAATAATTGGATATAAAGTCTTTGACGTGTATTAGAAGTTTATTTTATATAATTCCATGCAAGTTAATCTTGAGTTGTGGGAAAATAATATTAGTAGTATTATTGGTTCTGCTTTACTGTAATTCGCGATGTGAGCTCACTTGTAAAATTCGGGGAATCGAAAAATTAGCTATTTTAATACTATCATATACTTGTAAAATCCTGGGAATAGATAAGTTAGCGGAAAATTTGAGGGAGCGAGAAATATAATTTTCTTTCTTTCTTTTTCATTATAGTATTTTTTCCTTTTATATACGATACGCATTCTTTTGAACTTGGTGGAAATTTGACGAAATGGTCGCAGTCAAAATGTCAGAATTATTTAATGAGGTCAAGTAAGATTAGATCCCTCAACAGATATTCCCTGAGATCAGAGATTGTGGGCATTTAAATATCTAAATATGCAGAATTATACCTCATTCGTCGAGCCAAAAATCGTGTGGGTGGAAACAATCTCATTGGTGAAAAAGCTTTGAGCCAACCAAATCTCCCGATAGGATTGAGGATGGTTATAAAAATCCGGACTTGGCGAGAAAAATCAGTTAATTCTTATTATTCCAGACGACAAGGAAACCAATCCCACACCGCCGCCGCTACATCGTCGCCATTAGCCGCCTCTGATTCGGCAAATCCCGTCAAATTCCGATAAGAACTCGACCTTAACAAAAATTTGAAGAGCTCTGTTTACTTTAACGAAACTTAGAAAAGACATTTTTATTTAAGGATTGAAAGCTCTGATATTCTTAAACGAACCCTTTCTCTCTCCGTTGTAAACCTGCACTCCGACAACTGTATTATCATTCTGACAACTGTATTTTCTGCTCCTGTGAAAAAATATTCTTTTTTTATATAAAGACATTCTTCGTAACTCTCCAGGCGTGTTCGACCGTATTCATTTATTTTATTAATATGTTTTATAGTGCTGTATTTATTTTTTTATCCACAAGTGTACACCAGTGTCCTGACTTACTTTGGGTGGAAAGACGCCTAGGAAAATTGCACGACGCGACCTCTGGGATCAATTCACAACGTGGGAATGTGGTGCGTTGTTGCAAAACTATCTTTTGTGACAACATCATCGGACGAGATCATCACGGCCAGCAACAACGACCGAACCAACAGGTCAGCCGGGTGGCAGTGTCACAACTGGGATCGTCACGACCGTCTACAAGAACAAGCTTCACAATTAACGAGCCAGCCTCGGGCTAGGGTGTTACACACACACACACACACACACACACACACACACACACACACACACACACGTGTGTGTGTGTGTGTGTGTGTGTGTGTGTGTGTGTAAATACATAAGTCCGAAAACTATTCAATATATTTCACTCAGTACGGACACAAGTTGTAAACCGCAGGAACTACTCAAGAATGAAGTATATTAAAGCGAAAAATACATTAATGTCATGAACCCAAGATGTAGCATTAGCAAATGAAAAAAAAAAACATAGATGCGGATCACGAATTGGATTCGGAAGAGGCAGGCAAGTGCTAAAATTGACATATCTAAGAAATGTTTGAAGAAAGTTTGACATTGAAATTATTTTAACGAGATGTCAGCCTCTGTCGGTTATTTAATTCCAAAAAGTTGCGGTTTTACTAGAATTAATATAAGGTCGGTTATAGTGAAATTGTTGATTTATTCAAATTTATATGAATTTAAAATAAACAAAATAAATAGTATTTAATAAAACTGAAGGTTTACATTCAACATTTTATGGCTAGTCGTAACTCTTTTATCTTCAGAAATGTATAATGACCATAAATTTTTCCTTCAATAATGTATTATGGTAATGATTCTTTCCTTCAGAAATGTATTGTTTGTAATAATTTCCTTTAAAATGTATTGGAGTTAATGTTTTTCCTTTAAAATCTACACTTTTATATTTTTATGTATATATTTCTATAAAAGTTTATTTTTTTCACTTTCATAACGTTTTGAACTAGTTTGTTGGTTAACTATTTGATCATAGTCAAATCCTAGAAGGTGCTACCACACGGTGTCAGTGTGGACCTGGGAACAACAGCACTTAAGAGGTGGTTCTACGCTCGTCTCAACCACCCAATCAGAGGCATCGCAGCAGGATGTGGTCTATCGTCTTACCCAGGACCTGTTTTAAGAGAGGATGAAAAAATATGATAGCGAAAAGAAGTGAAGCAAAGTAGAAAGAATAAAACATCACTTGTAAAAAAACAGAATGAGTGGTTGTCAGTAAAAGAGACAGCCAAACTGGCAAATTAAAAATTGAGGATACCAAAGTCAGGTAAGTAAAAAAATAAATATATAAGTAAATGTTGTAAGAGATTGTTAAGAAGTAATGAAATGAAAAAGGAAATAATTGAACATCAGTTGTAAGGAAAAAGAATTATGACTGTCAGTAAAAGAAACAGCCAAACTTGCAAATTACAAATTCTAGATGCCAAAATTAAACAAGCAGAAAAAATTTAAAAATGTAGAAAATGTTTTATGAGATGGCCAAAATTTGATATCCAAAAGAAAAAGGAAAGAAAAAAGAAACAATTAAGCATCAATTGTAAGGAAATCAGAATATATAGTTGTCAGTAAAAGTGACTGCCAAATCTGCGAATTACAAATTGGAGATGTCAAAATCAGGTAAGTACAAAAGTGTGAATATCTAAAACATGTTTTAAAAGATGGCTAAAATACAGTACGGAAAGGAATTGAAGGAAACAGAAAAAATAATTACACATTAATTGTAATGAATCAGAATATATGGTTGTCAGTAAAAGAGACAGCCAAATCTGCGAATTACAAATTGGAGATGTCAAAATCATGCAAGTACAAAAGTATGAATATCTAGAAAATATTTTAAGAGATGGCTAAAATACAATACGGAAAGGAATTGAAGGAAACAGAAAAAAATAATTACACATTAATTGTAATGAATCAGAATATATGGTTGTCAGTAAAAGAGACAGCCAAATTTGCGAATTACAAATTAGAGATACCAGTACCAGGCAAGTGCAAAAATTTAAATTTCTAGAAAATGTTTTCACAGATGGCGAAAATGCGATATCGAAAGGATGTGAAGAAAAGAGAAAAGAAACAATTAAACATCAGTTGTAATGAATCAGAATGCACGATTGTGAGTAAATGAGACTGCCAAACTTAATTATAAACAGAAGATACCAAAATCAGGCAAGTGCAAAATTTTAAATATCTACGAAAAGTTTTAAGAGAAGTCGAATAATGCGATAGCGAAATGAAGTAAAGAAAAAAGAGAAGAATGAACGGAACATGAATTCTGAGAAAGCAGAATATCTGCTTATCAGCAAAAGCAACAGTCCAATATGCGTTTTAAAAAATTGGATGGACCAAAATAAGGAAACACTTAAAAATTTAAATATCTATTAAAAGTGACGACAAAAGATTGCGATATCGAAAGAAACTGTAATTAAGAGACAAAGATAGATAGATAGATAGATAGATAGATAGATAGATAGATAGATAGATAGGAACACACTAAAATAGATAGATAGATAGATAGATAGATAGATATGAACACACTAAAATAGATAGATAGATAGATAGAAACACACTAAAATAGATAGATAGATAGATAGAAACACACTAAAATAGATAGATAGATAGATAGATAGAAACACACTAAAATAGATAGATAGATAGATAGATAGAAACACATTAAAATAGATAGATAGATAGAAACACACTAAAATAGATAGATAGATAGATAGATAGATAGATAGATATGAACACACTAAAATAGATAGATAGATAGAAACACACTAAAATAGATAGATAGATAGATAGATAGATATGAACACACTAAAATAGATAGATAGATAGATATGAACACACTAAAATAGATAGATAGATAGATAGAAACACACTAAAATAGATAGATAGATAGATAGATAGATAGATAGATAGATATGAACACACTAAAATAGATAGATAGATAGAAACACACTAAAATAGATAGATAGATAGATAGATATGAACACACTGAAACAGCTAGATAGATAGATAGAAACACACTAAAATAGATAGTTAGATAGATAGATAGATAGATAGATAGATATGAACACACTAAAATAGATAGATAGATAGATAGATAGATAGATAGATAGATAGATAGATATGAACACACTGAAACAGCTAGCTAGCTAGCTAGCTAGCTAGATAGATAGATAGATAGAGTGAGTGAGAGAGAGAGAGAAAAAGAGGGAGAACGCTTGAATATACAAACCTACTGCATAATAATTGCCATATTTACTCCTCAATCGATCTCCACACGATAAATCGCTCGTCCACTGAGGGTTTCCAGATGTATGTCGCTGGAGAATTAATTGATGTGGTTGATCACGTAAAGTTTAGGGCCAATGCTTTCTATAATTTGTTCATTAGAATTTGTAATTAATTTAGGTTTTTCAATTTATGATTGTTTTAATTTATATCGTTCATTAATTATTTATTTTGAGTATTTCATTAAATTTAACAGATTTCGCTTTGTTGATACTTTGATAGGAATGTGTTCTAGATTGAAATGGACAATGGTATTTTGTTTCGGATAACATCTTGTTGTGAAGTTGTGATTATTGCAATTTACTCTAGGTGATTATTGCAATTTACTCTAGTAGGCAATGTTTAAATGGTGTAATTTAGTACTCTTTTTATTAATTTACTGCCTCTATTTGCTCCTCCTCTTTGATATGGTATTAAATGTATATATAATTTTATATGTATATATGTATATTAAATGTATTAAATATATTAAATGTATATATATTAATATATACATATTAATATTTTTTATTATATATTAATATATAAGAATATATATATATATAATATATAAGAAATATATATATTAATATTTTTATTATATATTAATATATATTTTAAATGTATATATATTTTATATGTTCTGAAAATGTTGTACTATTTAGTGTAATTTTTGTTAATATGTATTTGAGAAATTTCAGTTTCCAAAATTACTTATTTCATCTATATATATATTTATGCCAGTTTTCTTCGAATCCTTAGAGTAATTTCATATATTTTAAAGTAGCCGACTGGAAGGCGAACTCGTTTCTCAAACTTCTTTTTCCGAAGATCTATATATAACACCATAGGTTTATCCTAAAATAAACGAAAAAAAAATAAAGAAATGAAAAACAAAATATTATAAGAAAAGGGATATAATATGAGTCAACCTCACACATCTCTTACCTGTAATATAAAACGACAGTTGGTTAATATATTCTCAAATTATCAAATAAGCCCGTTTTCTTGTTGCAAAAATTATCAAAAACAAACATTTTCAAGATTGGTTATGTGAGTCATAATTTTTAAATCTTCCTCTTCAAACAGTGCATATCGTTTAAGTAATTCAGCAATTGAACTCAGCCAAAACATGAGAGAACTCATATTTAAAACACCTACCATACTTTACAGGTAGTTATGATTTTATTTCACCAGTTACCTCCCATTTTCCTGTTCTGCGGTCTCTCTACACCTTTTGGTTGGCTAATGTTCTTTCGTTATTTATTTCAATAGATTTATATTTAAATTCATATCACGAAAGAAAGTAATGTATTACCAATAAAATAAAGGCTTCAAAGCTTTTGCCTGAAGCCAAATGCTCATAAACAATTCAATTCCTTGCTTTTATTAGGAAAAATACAGCGGCTTTTACATGTTAGTTGCGTGTCCCAATGTCCATTAATACTTCGCAACAAAAGTCTTTTTGAATCAAAAATCAATGAATTGATTTAAAGTTATTTTTCTATTAAATAAATATGACTAATTTAAAAATAACTTTTTTCAACATAATTACGCAGAAGCTAATTCATGAAGGATGAAGACTGTTCGTATGGCTTTATTTGCATGGCTTAAATGATATATATATATATATATATATATATATATATATATATATATATATATATTTATTCTTTCATGCTTAAGCATGGTGAGGCAATAGTGAGGTAGCTTCTGCTCAGTTTATTACTGAGAAAATATTGAGGCAGTTTTGGCTTAGTTCATTCATTTATTACGATATATTAAAGCTCTTTCATAGTGACGTTTTTTTTATTTTTGCAATAATCATGTCGCCGATAAGTGAAGAATATTCATCGTCTCTATTATAGTAAAAACCGCTGTGGATTTATTTGTATAATTCTCCTCTAACGCTCATGGAGAGAGATACATTAGCATGACTGCGTCGACTCAATTTATGTAGAGACAATAGCGTGAAAACGTTGGCTCAGTTCACACTCTATACTACCAGTTATTAAACTTTACTATCGGCTATGAAAGCTCTTGTCGTTTGTGCGGTCTTTAAAAATGCCTTATTATTAAAACATTTTAGAATAATTCTGTCAAATATTAATATATATAAAACACACCCTATAAGCTGTCACTCTTTCTCATAAGTTTCCCTTTGCAAAATAGTGCCAGTAAGATGCCCTACTTGGGGCAATATATATATATATATATATATATATATATATATATACTGTAGTCATTCGCAGACAGATCTGTTTTGCTGTATTACTGCTCATCAGTACGGTTTAGACTCCGGTCGCTTCCTAACTCAGGATAGAAACCCGACTGCATTGGCGTCAGCCGGCGTTTCTACCCTTAGGCCCCGAGCGTCCAGTAGAAAAAAAAGGCAGGCTTTTTAGCGCGCATAAACACGCCCAATATATATATATATATATATATATATATATATATATATATATATTACAATATTTTTTGTAAGTACAACATTTAATTTTAAAGATGAAAGTGTGTAGCTTAATGTTACACATTATGACATAGTAAAAAAGCGAAGCAACTGGTTTTGCTCCATCTCATCAGACCTCTGTTTGGATGGGGAAAAATGATCAAATAAATTTAAATGCAACAACAATCGCCATCTATTATCTTCTTGAATCTAGTTTATCATTTATTCTTTTCTTAATCCTACTTATCTCTCAGTCTTAACTCTCATTTTCACTCCATGTAAACTCCTTTGTACTCGTGGCATTCCCGCCTTGCTTGGGTTGAAATGATTCAATAAATTAAAATGCAACAGCAATCGTCATCTTCTATCTTCTTGAATCTAGTTTATCATTTATTCTTTTCTTAATCCTACTTATCTCTCAGTCTTAACTCTCATTTTCACTCCATGTAAACTCCTTTGTACTCGTGGCATTCCCGCCTTGCTTGGGTTGAAATGATTCAATAAATTAAAATGCAACAGCAATCGTCATCTTCTATCTTCTTGAATCCCGTTGGTCTTTTATCTTTTCTTCCATCCTCCCTATCCCCAGTTGTTTTTAATCTCACTTTTACTCCTTGTAAAGCCCTGCGTACTAGTGACATTCTTGATTTTCGTAAAATGATTTAAAATATATTTGCTGAAGATGATTATATTTCGAATAAATAACGCCAATAATTATCGAATAATTGGTGAACGATGCAAGAAAATAAAATGATGAAATATCAGTTTAACAGCCTGACTTCAAATTATGTTTGAATCGTAATTATAAAAGGTGATTTATTTCACATTCATTCATTCATTGATTTCTATTTTTTTTTTTTTTGCAGTACCTCAATGTGTTGTCAAGGTTAGCAAGTTTCTCTTGCTAAACCAATTATAACTTGAGTAGTGAGTTGAATTTTTGCATTAACTTACGCACAAATTTCTTTTAAAATGTCATTAACATGTCTCTTCTTCCTCCAGCAATGTGATAAATAGCAGGACAGATTAGGTTCTAAAGCTTTTGTTAGCAGCTATTTACTGCAGTCAGTAAAACATAATCTTTTAAGCGTTTTTCACGTATTGCACTTAAATAACTGACTGATTGACTGACTGACTGAGTAGTCAAGTTAATTTTCATCATCATTTCGGCCTTGTGTCCACATGTAAACTACGCTTAGAGAACCATTTAAGGAACCTCGCTGTGGTTTAATACTTAGCTAGCTTGTCCCGTTACAAACGAAATGAGAGTTCAATCCTCAATGGCTGCCCGTATGTTTGGCTTTGTGCCATATTTTTTTAATCATATCACTCCGTGCAGGGGGCTACATAAGAGTAAAAGCACTAAATAGAAGAGAGTAAATAGAAGGAGAAACCATTTAGAAAAGTGAAAGAGAAGGGTGGGGAGACAGGCGTGATGACAGTTGCAGAGGTAGAGAGAAAGAAAACTATATACCGGGTGGTGATGAAAGAACTAGGGTCAAGTGGTTAAGTGATGAGTATTGACCTTGCATTTGAATTGCTGGAGGTTTTAGCCGTCAGGAAAGCAAGAATAAGAAAGCGAGTTCCACAGGCGGGAAGTGCGAGGAAAGAAGCTGAAGGAGTAGAATTGTGGTCTGCCTTTGGTTAATCTCACTGTGAATGGGTGAGACCGAGTTGCCAGTCTGGTTGCACGAGTAAACACCTGTTGCAGAGGCACCAGTGACTTAAGTTAAATTGCGCAGAGAAATTATGCTTATGTCGACACCACGGCGTGGTGTGACGGGTAGAAATCTTGTTTCGCTAAAATCATTACTATTGAGTAGTGATTTCGATCCTCACGGGGTGCTCCATACTTTAGGTCTTGTGCCACATATACGCATTGCTTTGAAAATCTTCTTTCATTTCTATTTTACGTAAACAGGGCTTTCAAGAATTCACCAAGAAACATAGAAAATTTAGACATTTCAACATTTTTTATAATTAACGACTACTTTTATCCACAATGATTAATCAAATACTGGAAATATAAATAGTGTCAATTGATTATAAACTCATATTCGACTGAAATATTCTTTATTTTCGACATAATACGAATGCCTTCTATTCCGATAGGTTTTCACGCAAGGATGTGCACTGTGGTGCAGTGGATATAGACTCAGAAAGACAAATTGGGGATCCGAGTTCAAATACCATTTGAATTCCTGGCATTTACTTACGCACAAATACTCTTGGGAAAGGTATTAATCCGTCTATTCCACCCATTTATGGGTTAAATAATAAGACAGACTGACTTCTATAGACTTGGTTTGTAGGGAGAGTACCGCATAAAGCAATGTCAACCTACTGCAGGATAATCTTCTGCCTAGTCAGTCATGTCTTTTTCAGAACATGATCGCCCAAAGCGTGACAAGAATGGTGAAGAGCGAACAGTCGCCTTGGATATCTCTAAAGGATTCGACAGAGTATGGCATGCCGGCCTTCTACGGAAACTCCCAAGCTATCGCATAACTGGACTTTTGTTGGACTGAAGGTGGTATTAAACGGACATGCCACCCAGAACTACTCTACAAACGCGGGTGTACCCCAGGGCTCTATCCTAGGTCCTACGCTTTTTCTAATCTATATCAATGATCTCCCCGATGCCATAAGATCACAAGTAGGCATGTACGCTGATGATACCACAGTTTACTCTCGTCTCGAGCAAATATCTGGTGTTGGCGAACCTCGCTACCGAGCTTGAGAAGGACTTCCAATCCGTGGTGGATTGGGGTAAGAAATGGCTTGTAAAATTCAATTCTTTCAAAACAAAGCTGCTGTCAATTAACCACCACAGACAACCGCACCTCCCTCCCATTAGCATTGAACAGGCTTGCCTCCCAGAGAGTAAATCACTACGCCTGATTGGCCTGACACTCTCTGTGCAGGATTCGGAAATTCTTTCCGCCTGAATCTATCCTGCAATTATACAAATCCACCATCCGCCCGTGTATTGAGTACTACTGCCACATCTGGTCGGGTGCCTCTACTATTCTCCTCGGGGTTCTTGACAAAATACAGCGAAGAATCTTTAATGTGATTGATACCGACTTGGCTGACCGCCTGCAGTATCTCTCTCACCGGCGTGACGTGGCATCCCTCTGCCTCTTCTATAAATACTATTATAGCTTCTGCTCTGACCAACTTAAATCACTGGTGCTCCCTAGATGTGAATTTGCACGAGATGCTAGATTGGCAACTAGGTCCCACTCTTTTACAGTGAAACCGATGAGATGTAACCGCAATTTCTACTCTAACAGCTTCTTTCCTCGCACTTCCCGGCTGTGGAATTCCCTACCGCATGCTTGCTTCCCCGACGGCTACAACCTCCAGGAGTTTAAATGTAAGGTCAATAGACACCTCCTAAAACACTAACTCACTCCCACTCTCTCCAACTCTCTATGTACATCCTAATTCGTCTATCACCCTCCTTCTGACATTTCGAATCCCTCTATGTAACCCCCTGCGCTATAGTGGCAGTGGAATGCCTTGCTTGGGGTGACACGATTCAAAAAAAAAAAAAAAGTTTATTTTTTTTGTTTTTTATTAACTTCCAAGTTCGTCTCTTGAGACACATAGTTACTGTTCTTATGCGCTTTTACATGCTAAGAGATTTTTTGGACGTCAAAGTAAATTTAAGCTGCTACTAGATTGGCAGCTAGGTCTCACCAGTTTGGTGTTGAAATAACTAAATGCAACCACCACTTCGCCTCCAACAGTTTCTTTTTCCTTTACTACCCGCCTGTTAAACTTCCTCTCGTTTACTTGTTGCCCTGATAACTTATCAATATTATTCTTTTTCTTCTTTTGGTGCAGTGTCTCTTCAGTACGTAATAGATTACGGACTTCCACTTGACTTTGACCCTTGTTGCTTTCAACATCTTTTGTCGTGACATAACTTCTAAACACTCCCATCTATTTGTCAGATTTATCATGTAGGTCTCGCGCTGCTTTACCCTGTCCCTCTTTTCTTCTATTCGTCCTGTAGGTATTAACTTCTCCAGATTCTCTTTCATCATTATGTTTCCCAGGAACCTCATTCCTCTCTTCTTGATGTTAAGTTTTCGACTTGTTTGCATCCTCTTCAACACATCATCGTTGCTCACGTGATCGGTCAATGATATCCTCACCATCCTTATGTAAGACCAGATTTTTGCTGTCTCAAGCCTCTCGTTCATAATTTATGTGACCGTCCTACATTCACTTCTATACAAAAGAATAGATATCATATAGCATTTCAGCACTCTTTTTTTCCTATGAGATTTTCCTGTCTTTCAGTACACTGGTAAGCTTCTTAAATGCTCCCTTAGCCATACTAATGCATCGTTGGATCTCCATGTCGCACTTTCCTTCCTCTTCTCAGGTGTTTAAATTATTCGTCTTTTTGCTGATGACCGTACATTCAATATTTCTTAAGTTTATACTCACTTTTTTCTTTTTGCTTTCTTTTGCTTCCTTCTGTAGAAGGTCTTGCATTTTCTTTTCCATGTCTCCTATCAGGAACGTGTCATCCGCGTATGCATTATTGTTGAGATTGTGGCCACCAATGAAGAATCCCACCAAGACTTTTTATTTCTTTTATTGTTGCTTCGCTGTACAGGTTGTATAGATCCTGTGGGAAAACAGGTCCTTGTATTACGCCCCTTTCTATCTTTGTATACCTGCTGAGTTCACATTCTATCCGTACAGAAGCGGTTTGCTGCTAATATAGTTTCTTGATTATCCTAACGTTTTTATTTTGAAAGTGTCAAGTTTGTCGAGCATCTCTATCACGTCTTTGTGATATACTTTTGCGTAGTCTGTAAAGCACAGATAAAGGTCTTTCAATCTTTGCACTGTTTTTCAGATATCATCTGAGTATAAATATCGCATTCCACGTTCCGGTATTATTAACGAAGCCACACTCTTCTTGTCATATCTCTAGGCCATTCTGCGGCGCGCTCTGTTCATCAGAATCCGGTCGATCAGTTTTGTTATGTTTCTCCTGAAACCGATTGGTCTGTGGAACTCATATTCCTTGCATCTGGCTTCTTAGGTAGTGATATGAAAATTGATCTGCTTGGAAACAATTGTTCTCTCATGTCATGGAAGAGATCTCCGATATACTCAGCCCATCTCTGAACTACTTTTTATTTTTCTATTATTGCACCTTCCTTTGCTTTTATACATCTTGTGGCTGAACATGGCGTTTGCCCTGTTAATCCCTTTATTTTTTATGCATTTCTATTATACTCCGTCTTTCTACTTCAACGCATTTGTCGTTGAGCCACCTTTCTTTAACCTGTTTACATTTGCTCCTTAACGACAAATTTTTTTGTGAATACCATTTATCTTTTATCCTTTCTTAAATACCCCTTGTACCTGGTTTTTTTCTCTCACTGTGACCCCCTGCGCAAAAGTGACGGTCTTACTTTCAGTGAATGAATTAAAAAATAATTCAAAAAATCAAATAAAATAGCTCTTATAAAGAATCCAGACAAGGTATATTTTATAACTACCTAGATGAGTTTTTGGGAGACATTATATATGTATATATGTGTGTCTGTGCGGGCGTGTCTCTGTGTGTGTGCGTCTGCGTGTGTGTGTGTGTGTGTGTGTGTGTGTGTGTGAGTAAATATTTCAGATAGATTATATCTGTAACAGTAGAGTGTGAATATAGCCAGATATAGAAAGTTATCTGAACTGACACATTTCCTCCTGTGAGAAATTTTATCAAGGCAATTTTTTATTTTTAATATAAATATGTGTTACAGAATAAAATATTTGCGTTTGCCTTGATAAATTCTCTCAGAGAAAAAAAATTCTAACAGCTACAAAGAATAAAATGTTTTGAAGGGCCATGGTTGACTACGTCGTGAAATGACATGTTACTAAGAAGATCATTATTATTATTACTATTAAACTGTTTATGAATATTAATACTACTATTATTTTATTATTAATACTACTACTATTACTATGACTGTTATCATTAATATTATTTTATGATGATGATGATGATGATTTACATAATAGTGAAAAATATAACAATTATATCATGCAAGCATCAGGTCTCACATTCGTATCGATCATTGACTCAGAAACACTCCTGAGGAATGTCCGGGAGGTTTGAAAAGAGATACTCCGCTGTTTCTCTCGCGGATATGAACACTATTTTCAAAGTAAAGAATAAACGGACTGATAGAATTTACATGGATAAATGAATAAAAAAACAATGTTTAGGTTAAATTTATTTAATGAGTTTTATTTTGTCGTACGGTTAACTTTTCAGAGCGACATTATCAACGACATTTTTAACATGACATCGTATAAATAACTGAAGACATGAGTTATTTTCCTAGGCAGATATTAACAGAGAAAAGTCATGACAACCATTAACAAGAGACAAGGTACGACAGATTTACTAAAAATTGGTACGTCAGCAGGCATCAGGGATTTATGTGTCTTGTTTCTAAAAAAATGAAAAACAAAGCCATACCAGAAAAATTCTTTAATGACAAACAGCTATATAAATGGGAAAGAGTAGCCTACCATGTCGAAAATGTGAACCATATTTTCAAATAATATTAATTTTAGAAAATTAGTATGTTTTTATCTTTAAGAAGTTTTTCGGCGTGATTAGTTTTCTATAATAAATATAAACTTTATTTCGTAACAGATTAAATCTGAATAGGTGATAGAGCGATTTTGAAGAGTGCACAAACCTGTGTGATTTCTACTTCAATTACACGTTTCAAATTGGTTATTTTTATTTCTTCAGTCGGTTATTTTTATTTCACAGTGTTAATATTTTAATCGAAGCTGATATTTTGTTCTTTTTAGTACTTTTAGTATCTACATTTTACACTAAGCTTTATTTAAGTTAAATCTTCAGCAACGCCAACGTGAAATAAGAACAGCAACGGTAAAAAAAAGTTTAGACTCAGTTATATTTATTTTATCATTTCACCCTAAGAAAGGGAGCACAGCCACGTGCTCAGGCGGTTACAGCGAAATAAAAAGGAACAAAAATGGTAAAGGGGATGTCGAAGAATGGGTAAAAGAATATAGAAGAGAAAAGGTGACGTTATATTTAAACTCTTCGAGACTGTATCTTCAAGGAATAAAGCAAACGCAAGGGAGTTCCACAAACATGAGCATAAACGTCCCTACAGTATGAGAGTGTACATGTATGGTTACACGTTGTCTTTTTATTACATAATCAATCAAAACCACTTCTATTATTATTATTATTATTATTAATATTATTATTACTATTATTAATATTGTTACTATTATTTCCTTTGCTTTCTAAAGCAAACTTCCTTCTATGTACCAATCAGATATGTAGGGGTATAATTGGCAATATGACATTTTTATATACATATATATATATATATATATATATATATATATATATATATATATATATATTCTCACCCAGATTGAGTCCTCTGGAATAATGGTAGTCTTCGAAAAAACCGTATCTACTCTACTAGCGTGTGTACATTATACATAACGCGCAAAAGGTCTGCCTTCTTCTAGCGACGGCCATTGACGACAATTCGGTCGGGTTTCAATCCTGGCTAACAGCAATCGGACGTCAAACCGTCCTAATGAAACAGATTTGTTTACGGATATATGTAAGTGTATATATATATATATATATATATATATATATATATATATATATATATATATATATATATATAGCAGGAATTGTGTGTCAAGATTTATTTGGGACAGTTTCTCTATCTTAACAAGGTCCCATTCTTCGTATGACTTAAGGGTTCTGGAGTCCTTCAATATCAGATCACGCAAGCCTTCACTATGTAAAAAAAAGGATCACGTTAAGGGTTTGAAAGTTAAATTACATGCATACTTTTACTTCCCATTAATTATTCTCAATTTATTGTACACGTCTCTTATTTTAATTTCTTAGGAATTAAATTTGATAAGTGCGAAACCGGTGGATTTTTAGGTATTAGAATTTACATTAATAACTTATATTATTAAATATATAAAACACAAAAAAGATCACACATCTGTTTAATGTTTTCTGTAATTCTCTCTTTGTAAATGTTATTTCCGCATTTATCTAATTCGTAATACATACCGATGTCATCACTGAAACATTTTACAGTGTTGAGGATACCTTTACCTCAGTTTCGTCATTGGCAAAATGTATTAGGTTGTCCCAAAAGTTCGTAAACACTTGCAAAAAATTGAAGATTTTACTCGTCAAGTAATCTAAGGTTACCAGAAAACACTTGCAAAAAATTGAAATTTTACTCACAAAACGAACAATATTGTTGCTCAAAATAAAGACCATCATTTTCCAAGACTTTCTGCCATCGATCTGCAAGCTTTCGGATCTGGTCAAAGTACAATTCATCTGGCTTCGTATCAAAGAATTCTTGACACGCTTTCTTTGACTTCATCAAACGAGTCGATTCGGCGGCCCTTTAGAAAGTGTTGCATTAAACGGAAAAGGCCGTAATCTGATGGAGCACAGTCAGGACTGTAGGTTGGATGTGGCAGAACCTCAACGCCGTCCAGCACTTCAAACTTGTATTTGGTCTTCCTGGCGGTGTGTGGCTTGGCATTGTCCTGCTGCATCAAAGCGCGCTTTTGGTTGATCAGAGCCGCGTACTTTTGCTTCAACTTTTCGTAGAGCCAATCAAGTTGCTGACAGTAAAGTTCGACTCTGATGGCACAACAATTCGGAACCAGCTCAAAATGTACGATTTCTTCAAAGTTTCACCAAACACAAAACATGGCTTTCTTGCCTAATCGATCTTGTTTTGGAAACGACGGTGGTGTCTCTTGCTCTTTCTGAACCCATCGCTTGTCACGATTGTGCTGGACCCAATAGACCCATTTCGCAAGTGTTTTAGAACATTTGGGACAACCTATTATGATTAGGTCTTTAAATACACTTTTTACTTTGTATCCATAAGTATTACTGCTTAGTACATGCGAAAGAGGATTAAGGATAGACAGATTAGAACGACGATCTACTGGAAGATTTATCGTTAGATATTGAAACAATTAAAAGTGGCTGTACCTTTAGTATGATTTAGGTATACTGTGGTTTTTCGTTGTGACATCCATTCGCGTTATGACAGGTATGGTCCAACTAAGGATATGGAAAATGTATTGCACCATAAGAACAGGCGAAAAGATTATGATTGATATTACGTTTTGAGAATTCAACTTGGTATTTGACACGAGTGATAAATTTGTAAAAGAAATCCCAAGATCACAAATATTTTACATCGATCAATTCTTTTAAGCTGAATGTGTGAGATAAGTTGTACTTTTTAAAGTGTAGTCTTCCAGGAATTTCTTCAGTGAGTCTCAGAACGTTTTCCAGTGATTTTCAGAGCCTCAAGTGGAATGATTGATATACTCATGAGTCACAGCTTTTGAGATTTTCATTTCAAGACTCTTGTATCTTGGACAGTTTTGTGAAAAGTCTACCGAATCTGAAATTTAAAAAAAATATAATCTGTAGTCAGCTCTGTGTAATGATCATTTTTTTGCAGGTATCAGAAAAATTGCATTTTCTCCAGTTCAGATATTGACACACATATTCGTATCCAGTTTCATATTATTATTATTATGTAATTTTTCATCATATTTCGATTTCTGCTTTGGTCTCACTACCAACCAAGTCTGCGGGGAGACCTAAGGCAGGTCGTGGCGTGTTGTTATGGCTCCATTTTATGTTTTTCTATCTTCCCTATCATCCCCAGCATTACATAGATAAAGTTTTCCTTAGTGTGTGGGCTGTACTTAATAAGACAATTTTTTGTATATCTCTCAAGCTGGGGTTTCCAGGGATTCTTTCAATGTGTTGTTTTGTTCCATTTTTTAACATTCCAAGTGCACCTACTATCACTGGCACAACTCTTGTTTTCAATTTCCACATTTTTCCTATTTCAATTTCCAGGCCTTTATATTTTGACAGTTTTTCAAATTCCTTGATGGCTATGTTACAATCCGCTGGACAAGCCATATCAATTAATAGACAAGTTTTCTCGTTCTGGTTTTTAACAATACTGTCTGGCCTGTTTGCTTCAATTTTTCTTTCTGTGTAGATGGTGTAATCCCATAGAATGGCTACATCTTCTATTTCTGTAACCGGTGCTGGGTGATGTTCATACCAGTGTTTGCTTACAGCTTTTCCATAATGTTTTCACATTGCCCAATGTAAATATTGCCCAACTCTATCGTAGCGATTATTATTATTATTATTATTATTATTATTATTATTATTATTATTATTATTATTATGTCATTTTTCATCATAATTCGATTCCTTCTAAGGTCACGCTACCAACTGAGTCTGCGGAAAGACATAAGGCAGGTCGTGGTCTGTAGTTATGGCTCTATTTCATGTTTTTTCTATCTCCCATAACATTCCTAGCGTTACATAAATAAAGTTCTCTTTAGTGTGTGGGCTGGATTTAACAAAACAATTTTCTGTATATCTCTTAAGCTGAGGTTTCCGGGATTCTTTCAATGTGTTGTGTTCCAATTTTTATCATTCCAATTTCACCTAATCTCAATGGTATTTTATTGTTTTCAATTTCTACATTTTTTTTATTTCAATTTATACTTTGGTAGTTTCTCGATTTCCTCGGTTGCTGTTTTACATACTGCTGGACAAGCCATATCAATTATTAATAATAATTTATTCTTTTTGTTTTTTAACAATAATGTCCGGCCTATTTGCTTCAATTTTCCAGTCTATGTTCATGGCGTAATCCCATTGAATGGTGACATCTATTTTTGTAACTGGTGCTGGGAGATATTCAAACCAGGTTGTGTTTACAAATATTCATTATTATTATTATTATTATTATTATTATTATTATTATTATTATTATTATTATGTCAATTTTTATCATATTTCAATTTCTGCTATGGGCGCACTACCAACCAAGTTTGCGGGAAGACATAAGGCAGGTCGTGGCGGGTTGTTATGGCTCCATTTCATGTTTTTTCTATATTCCCTATCATCCCTAGCGTTACATAGACAAATTATCCTTAGCTGTACTTAATAAGACAATTTTTGTATATCTCTTAAGCTGGGGTTTCCAGGGATTCTTTCAATGTGTTGTTTTTTTCCATTTTTCATCATTCCAAGTGGAATGATAAGAAATCACTGGCACAACTCTTGTTTTCAATTTCCACATGTTTTCTATTTCAATTTCCAGGTCTTTATATTTTGACAGTTTTTCAAATTCCTTGATAGCTATGTTACAATCCGCTGGACAAGTCATACCAATTAATACACAATTTTTTCTTTCTGTTTTGTAACAATAATGTCCGGCCTATTTGCTTCAATTTTTCTGTCTGTGTAGATGGTGTAATCCCATAGAATCGTGACATCTTCTTTTTCAGTTACCGGTGCTGGGTGATGTTCATACCAGTGTTTGTTTACAGATTTTCCATAGTGTTTGCACACTGTCCAATGTAAATATTGCCCCAAACTATAGTGGCAATTTTTATCTTCATTTGGGGCAAGTACAGAACAGCCTGAGTTTAGATGGTCTATTGTTTCTTGGTATTTTGGATCCATAATATGTATAATATTGTGAGAAATATATTCACATAGCTTAGCGCTTAAGCAGTGAAAGGAAATTATCAAACATAACAAGACATACCTGGTATAGGAAAAACAATTTATTTGTCTTGCAAAAAT
Organism: Ascarosepion bandense; assembly: GCA_037127315.1. Lineage (NCBI taxonomy): Eukaryota > Metazoa > Mollusca > Cephalopoda > Sepiida > Sepiidae > Ascarosepion > Ascarosepion bandense. Next base: position 587,240 of record JBBBDQ010001663.1, on the reverse strand, counting down.
ATGCTGAATTTTGCTGCTACAGTGTAGCTTGGTATAGTCTCTTTTCTCTGCTTAGCTTGGTATAGTATCCTCCGTCTAGGAGTGGGATGAAAAAGACACAAGGAACTGCGATCCGCGACGTACAGGAACTTTCTTCTGGGTCAGCTTCTTTCACAGTTTCTTATCTTGGTATGAGATGATAGTGCTTAGAGAATTTTTCTCTAGGAAGGCAAGGCTTTGCCCATAGGGTATCCCTTTTAAGGTAAGAAGGGTAACAAGAGATTTTCTCTGTTACAAAGTTGTGGCATTAGCCTAAAAGATTACAAAGAATTGGTAAGATGGTCTCGATATAGCGAGACAAGTGGGCGCCAATTTAGGCCCTGCTGCAACAAAAATCCGGAGCGGCACAAATACGTCCGATACTGTTCGTGCTAGCTGAAAAAAGGAGTGAACAAAACCATCGTGTAAAAAAAACATAAAACCTCTGGTAAAGCCCGCCTAAAGTTCAAAACGAGGTTCGGGTTAAATCAGCCAATCAGGAGACCCGTTACATCTGTAAATTTCCGACAATATTTGCCTGAAAGTTTCTCGTGAAAAGATTTGGTCTTGCGCTGCAGGAATGAAGTGTTTAATTTAGATGCATGTAACCATAGATGAGTATTAACTTTATCAACATTGTGTTTATTGGCACGTTGTGGATATTGGCCATGCAGAGGTTTGTCTTGCCAGCGTTGTTTCATCTGTTCAAGAGCTTTATCTTTGGCTTTCATTTTCACATTGTTTGCCGCAATAGTTGGTTCCTGGCTTCTGTTTTGCTTTTCAACAGAATCTACTAACTGTAAATCTTGTTTGTATTTACTGTCTTCTTTTATTATTGAATATTTTTTCTTTCTTTCTTCATGTTGCCTTACTAATTGTATCATCCAGTCCTTTGTTGTTTCTATGTATGTTAGTAAGCCAATAGTTGTTGTCTTGTATGACAATTCTAGCTGAATAAGTCCTCTTCCACCTTCTTCACTGTGTATGTATAGACGGTCTACATCAGCATTTGCATGAAGCATCTTATTCTTAGAAAGCAGCATTCTTGTTTTAGAATACATTCGCCTGATGTCGTTTATGGTCCAGTACAAGATGTTGAAACTATATTGGACGACTGGGATTGCAAGGCTATTAATGGGCATGATTCTGTTCTGAGAATTCAATTCATTTTTCAGTATCATTTTATAGTACTCTTTACGCACTATTTCTTTCATTTTTTTATGGTGAATTTTTTCACTCTCATTTAAACCTAGGTATTTATAAGCTTCCTCTGGTTTTAATTCTTTTATAGTTACAGCAGGGTCTAGGCTAATTGAGGATGTTTCTTGTAGTGATCCACGTAAAACTGTAGCTTTAGCACATTTATTCAAATTAAATTTCATTCCAAAGTCTTCACTGAAGCATTTTACAGTTTGCAGAAGACCTTCCAGCTCATTATCATTCTTAGCATACAACTTTAAGTCATCCTTGTAAAATAGATGGCTTATTTTCTTTTCGCCTATTTTATAACCACATTCTGTCTTATATATTTTTTATGATATGCAGAATTGTAAGAGCGACAAAGAATCACCTTGAAATATACCTCTTTTGATGTTTATTTCACCAGATTTATAGGTGGCATTTATATGATTGAGGTAAAGGGTTGTTTTCCATATCGACATGCACTGTTTGATGAAATTGATTATGACGGGTGATACCTTTTATATATTTAAAGTCTTTAAAATCCAAGAATGTGGCACGCAAACGAATGCTTTACGATAATCTTTTCAGGCAGTACCAAGATTTTTCTTTGTACTGTAGCAGTTTTCCAGGATCATTCTGTTAATAAGCAATTGATTTTTACATCAATAACTGCCGCGTTTGCATCCTTTTTGTTCAAAAATATGTCTGTTTTGTTAAAATAGATGTTAATAGTTTATATGTGTCTGCAGATTTTCGGGTTGTTTGTGTCACCATTCTTGGGTAGAAGAAATGTAATTCCTTTGGTCCTCCATGCATGAATTTTAGTTGGATCGTCAAACATTTCTTGAAGTTCTTTGGCTAGGTTTTATGTGCCGTATTTAAATAATATAGCCAAAAGTTAGGAATTTTATCTATACCTGGAAATTTCCATTCCTTGTTTTTTTTAGTGCAAATTTAACATCCACTTCTCTAATTCCAGCACATGACTGTTCTTGTTTATTTTTGATTCGTTCTGTCTCTTGTGTGATCCAATCTACTTCTTTGTTATGTTCTTTAGGGCAAGCCCATATTTTTTCCCAGAACTTTATAACTTGTTCCATTTTGTGGGGACTGTCACGTCAAATCTTTTTCTATTTATTTCTCTGTAAAATTGCTTTGCATCGGTTTGAAAAATCTTATTTTGTCTGTAGAATCTTGATCTTTTCTCATAGCATCTTATTCTTTGAGCCTTCAGTTGTATTGTTTGCTTTATTTTTTCCTTAGTTGATAGGACTTCATTTTCATTTCTAATGTTGTATTTTCTTTCGACTCTTCTGCTTTTCCTAGTTTTTTATTATTATTATTATTATTATTATTATTATTATTATTATTATTATTATTATTATTATGTCATTTTTCATCATATTTCGATTTCTGCTTTGGTCTCACTACCAACCAAGTCTGCGGAGAGACCTAAGGCAGGTAGTGGCGTGTTGTTATGACTTCATTTCATGTTTTTCTATCTTCCCTATCATCCCCAGCATTACATAGATAAAGTTTTCCTTAGTGTGCGGGCTGTACTTAATAAGACAATTTTTTGTATATCTCTTAAGCTGGGGTTTCCAGGGATTCTTTCAATGTGTTGTTTTGTTCCATTTTTTATCATTCAAAGTGCACCTAATATCACTGGCACAACTCTTGTTTTCAATTTCCACATTTTTTCTATTTCAATTTCCAGGTCTTTATATTTTGACAGTTTTCAAATTCCTTGATTGCTATGTTACAATCCGCTGGACAAGCCATATCAATTAATAGACAAGTTTTCTCCTTCTGGTTTTTAACAATAATGTCTGGCCTGTTTGCTTCAATTTTTCTGTCTGTGTAGATGGTGTAATCCCATAGAATGGTTACATCTTCTATTTCTGTAACCGGTGCTGGGTGATGTTCATACCAGTGATTGTTTACAGCTTTTCCATAATGTTTTCACATTGCCCAATGTAAATATTGCCCAACTCTATCGTGGCGATTTTTATATTCGTTTGGGGCAAGCACAGAACAGCCTGAGATTAGGTGGTCTATTGTTTCTTGGTGTTTATCACAAAACCTGCATTTTGGATCCATATTATTATGCATAATATTTGCCTGAAAGTTTCTCGTGAAAAGACTTTGTTCTTGTGCTGCAAGTATAAATCCTTCAGTTTCAGACTTTAATCCAGATGCACGTAACCATCGATGAGTATTAACTTTGTCAACATTAGATTTATTGGCACGTACTGGATATTGGCCATGCAGAGGTTTGTCCTGCCAGCGCTGTTTCATCTTTTCAAGAGCTTTATCTTTGGCTTTCATTTTCATATTTTTTGCCGCAATAGTTGGTTCTTGGCTTCTGTTTTGCTTTTCTACAGAATCTACTAACTGCAAATCTTGTTTGTATTTACTGCCTTCTTTATTATTGAATATTTTTTCTTTCTTTCTTCATTTTGCCTTACTAATTGTATCATCCAATCCTTTGTTGTTTCTATGTATGTTAGTAAGCCAATAGTTGTTGTCTTGTATGACAATTCCAGCTGAATAAGACCTCTTCCACCTTCTTCACTGTGTATGTATAGACGGTCTACATCAGCCTTTGGATGATGCATCTTATGCTTAGAAAGAAGCTTTCTTGTTTTAGCATCCATTCGCCTGATGTCGTTTAGAGTCCAGTTTAAGATGTTGAAGCTATATTGGACAACTGGGATTGCAAGGCTATTAATGGCCATAACTCTGTTCTGTGAATTTAATTCAGTTTTTAATATCATTCGTAGCCTTCTATAGTACTCTTTACGTACTATTTCTTTCATTTTTTTGTGGTGAATGTTTTCGCTCTCATTTACACCTAGGTATTTATAAGCTTCTTCTGGTTTCAATTCTTTTATTGTTACAGCAGGGTCTAGGCTAATTGAGGATGTTTCTTGTATTGATCCACGTAAAACTGTAGCTTTAGCACATTTATTCAAATTAAATTTCATTCCAATGTCTTCGCTGAAGCATTTTACAGTTTGCAGAAGACCTTCCAGCTCATTATCATTCTTAGCATATAACTTTAAGTCATCCATGTAAAATAGATGGCTTATTTTCTTTTGGCCTATTTTATAACCACATTCTGTCTTATTAAGTTGACTGGTTAGTGCTATTAATGATATGCAGAATAGTAAGGGAGATAAAGAATCACCTTGAAATATACCTCTTTTGATGTTTATTTCATCAGACTTATAGGTTCCATTTATATGATTGAGGTAAAGGGTTGTTTTCCATATAGACATGCACTGTTTGATGAAATTGATGATGACGGGCGATATCTTGTATATATTTAAAGTCTTTAAAATCCAGTAATGTGGCACACTATCGAATGCCTTTCGGTAGTCTATCCAGGCAGTACTAAGATTTTTCTTTGTACTGTAGCAGTTTTCCAGGATCATTTTGTTAATTAGCAATTGGTCTTTACAACCATAACAGCCACGTTTGCACCCTTTTTGTTCAAGCGGTATCATGTCATTTCTTTCTAAGAATAACTATGCCTGTTTTGTTAAAATAGATGTTAGTAGTTTATATGTTGTCGGAAGACATGTAATTGATCTGTAGCTTTTCGGGTTGTTTGTGTCACCATTCTTGGGTAGAAGAAATGTAATTCCTTTGGTCATCCATGCAGGAATTTTAGTGGGATCGTCAACCATTTCTTGAAGTTCTTTGGATATTTTTGTATGTGCTGCATTTAAATAATATAGCCAAAAGTTAGGAATTTTATCTATAACTGGGAATTTCCAATTGTGTGGTTTTTTTTGTGCAAATTTAACATCGTCTTCTGTAATTCCAGACCATGTCTGATCGGGTTTATTTTTCATTCGTTCTATCTCCTGCGTAATCCAATGTACTTCCTTGCTAAGTTCTTTAGGGCAAGCCCATATCTTTTCCCAGAACTGTGTGACTTCTTCCATTCTGGGGGGTACTGTCACTTCAATTCTTTTTTTACCTATTTCCCTGTAAAATCTCTTTGTATCAGTCTGAAAGATCTTGTTTTATTATTATTATTATTATTATTATTTTATTTTGATTGTTGTTGTTGTTGTTTTCTTGTTGCTGTTGTTCTTGCATTTTTTATTTTTAATACTAGCTGTAGGGAACTGATAGTGCTTCAATTTGGTCAATACAATAAAGAAACCAACACAGACAATTTGTTTATTATTGAAATTAATAAGAATACTATTATGTCGTATAACTTACTAAAGTTCAATGTGAGCAGACATTTTAATGCTATAGATCATATATTCGAGATTTAGAAATTTATCATACATGTTAGTATGCATTTAAAAAGAATATAGTGAACTGCAATATATGCGCCATTGTCTCTTTAAAGTAATTATCAATGTGTAAATTGTGCAGTATGCTATTTACAAATATGAATTACTTAAAAATAAATAAAAACTATAATTTCTGTATTCATATTTTGCCAGTAATGAGTACAATGGATGTACATTTTAATTACTAAGTAATACATAGTTCTCCAGATAATGTTAACTGTAATTTTTCAAAATGTATAATTATTTAAAATATTATTGATTCGTTCTGAAAATAGAATGATAGACTTGTAGGTTTTTTGGACGCTTAATTTGTCTCTTAGATATCAATAATTTACACAAAATCTGGCACTGACTTTCTTGTTTAGAAACGAATAAATACATTTTAACGACAATATTCAGGGAGCGAAAATAAAAAGGACACGAGAAATAAATATGTAGCCCATCCCAGAATGAGATGCACTATCGTGGAGAAAAGCTCTCCGAACTTGAGCTTCAAATTATCAAACCTCCCTGATCCCCTAAAAGACCGAGTTGTTCTACCGACCTCAAATAATTGCCATTTTTCAGACGTACATTATCGAAGTTGGTAAACCATAAAACAATCGGCAAAAATCAAATGACCGAAAATTGAATGAAATAAAATCGTCTGAATAATTGATTTTAAATGTTTGTTAACACAAATAATTGTAAGACGAATGTTTGGCTAGTAAGAAAGAAATAATAAGTGCTGATAAAATTGTTTAAGATTTTCTGCCAAAAAGATTAATTACCTTGAAAATAAAGAGCGAAAAACACTACTTGGTTTCAGTGAAAAAACAAAAAAGAAATATATAAACAAAAAGAGGGTGGCAAAAGGCCGTTTCCGTGAAATGGAAAAATGATGTGAATTTCAATCAATTTATATCTTCCCAATCAGTAAGTGAAGTGCCAGTAAGTTAAGATAAGCTGATCAAATTGCGAAAGTACTATGACTGACTATTTTTGTAGTAGACTGGCTGTCAACCAAGACTATAAAACGCAGTCTGTACTCTTATCTAACCCATAACTGTAGGAAGAAAAAATGGATTAGCACCTTTCTCAATGTGTTTTTTTTGCGCATGTGAATGCAATGAATTCTGCTAGAATTCAAACTCAGCATTCTGATTTGTTGTTTCGACCCAATATCCGCTACATCAAGACACACATCCAGTTTTCATATATATATTTGTAATTGCAATAATGTGTTAAAGTTGCTGAACTGAAATATTTATCAACGATTGGATTTCTACGAATATTTTTGTCTTAGAATTCAACGTTAGTTTAATGAATCATTAATTTCTTTGTTATGTATACGAAAAATCAGAGCTGACACTATCTGATTCAGAGTATAATTGTTCTTAATGTTGCGTCTCTCTATTACATAAAGTAACGTTTTTGAAGGACTTTCTATTTATACTTCTTATGCAATGTATTGAAAAAAAACTACTAGCAGTAGGTTGCCATTTCTTTCTCCAGTAGACTGGTTGCCAAGTAAGACTATAGAATTCATGCAGGTTACATAACCTTACTGTTCCTTACTTCTATAGAGAGAACTAACTGAAGATCATAATGAGAAAAGAAAGGATTGAGGCATTTTGTACACGCAAGATGTATTGAAGACGAGAGGGACAGGGAATGACCTAAATAGTGAGATTAAGCAAACGGATGCTAGACCAGTGGTTGTGTGACCATGTCTCTAAAGAGACATACCTGACTTGGTACGATTTTTTAACAGTAGGCTGTCGTAATTCCTTGTGACAGACTGGTGGTCAAACAGGTCTGTAAAATCCGATTTTTTCTAATATTCAACTCATACATGGATGGATAAGAGATGAATTACTACCTTACTTAAAAGTATTTGCATGTAAGTGAATGCAAATATTCAACTGAAATTCGAACAGAAAGACGTTTCAGAAATATTTCAACATTTGTCTATCACCTTTTCAGGGAAATGCGTTTAAATGACTTGAAGTAATTTTCTCCGAATATTTTATGTTCTACATATAGAATTAAAATATTCTAAAGAGAATAATTTTAACTGTCCTTAGGCCATTAGTAAATCGATCCTATGCAGACAGAGCGCTTTAATGTATCTGAATATCTTAAAAAAGATATTCAAAAAAAGGTACTAAAATTTCACGCAGTACGTATCATAAATTCAATTTTAAAGACCGTGGTTACTTAGATCTAGTTAACTAGAGGAAACTACTATTTAGAGGGCACTGTCCTAAACCTTCGCATTTGTAGACTGTGAATAGAAGCATTGCTCCCCATATAATGTTTTTTTTCAAATGCGAATCCCTAAACTTGCCGTGAGATGTCCAAACACGTAGAAGCTAAGGGGGTGATCTTTAGCGTAAAATACATTTTCGCAGTACCTTGCGGTGCTAGAGCGAAAACATCACTCTTAATCCCCACACGCGAGCAGCCAACGTAAAGTTGACCGTACAAGAAACATAGTTCTGTAAGGTGCAATCCCGACACTGACAATGTCTTCAAGCGTCGCTCATACTGCAAAATTGCTTATCAGCAGGTAAAGCGTAGTTGACAGAAGGCGCGATGTGGAAAGCACATGGTAACCAAAATAGTTTATTGAGACTGGTTATCCCTCGGTTAGTAAGCCGATATCGGTTATTGTTCTCAAACAAAGCATTACGTTACTGTGGAGTACGTGATGCTCTGTCAAATTCAAAGGAGGAGGCGACCGTCGCAAGCTGTTCTCTTTCGGCAGCCTTGAAGCTGAAGTTGAGGAACAGTCTCTTAAATAGCGAGCCCTCTGCTGTTCTGTACTTTCAGCCGCCCGTGAACGTTTCTTAGCAGCGGCATGCATTAATCGCCGAGACCGTCGCTGCTTCGTACTTTAGGCAGTCTGTGAACGGACCTGAGCAGCGGCATCCGTTAAGCGCCGAGACCATTGCTGTTTTGTAGATTTGAAAGCCCTTAAAGCGGCCCTATCAGCAGTACCTTGATCATTAAGCTCAGCTTGTATGGCGTCATCCAACATGGTGCGCCTAAGTTTTTTACGGAACCAATCACTGGTTAACCTAATGGAACGCCTATCATAAGTTTCAATTGCCCTACGTTCTGCTGAAGGCAGCGCGTTTTGCGACAATTGCCCCGCACTAACAGAAGGGCTTTCGTTGGCTCTAGTGGCCCTCTTTGCCGATTCTGAATCGCTTCGTCGCCAAATAAAACATGTTTTTAGGGTAGCATGGATTTTAAAAAAAACTCACAAAGATGTCTGTGTAATTACGAGACCAACTTTGGTCGTTTAGAAGGAATTACGGTGAAATTAGAAGAGCAAAATGTGCATATAAACAATCTTGCAATTTGTAGACCGGAGTTTGAGACACGAACAGCGAGATACAAATAAAAAAAGTGCAGGATTAGGGTTCCACAAAATGTTAAAAATGAATATGAAGGCGATGACCAATCAGACGGCTATAATTTGAATAGATCAGATTAGTCACGCATAATTAAACTGATGTGGACAATTAGGCATTCGATTAGAAGTCGTGAAACTTGTTAATGTAAAAACACAGCATCGCGAAGCACCGTATGTACAAATTACAATCTAAAATAAATGCATGACAAATCCTGATATCAAAAACCTTTAAAGTGAAGGTGGAATTTACGTTAAACAGACTAAAAAAGAATAGTTGTTTCTAGTCAAATCGAAATCGGAGATTGAATGTACGTTGCACTTTAATTATATGTATAAATATACAAACCGACATACACACAAACATCTTGACTTTTATATATATAGATATTTGGGGAAAATCGGAAACAACAATAGCCCATGAGCTGACCGGAAGTTTAAAGTATAACTGTGTGGATTTTGGTGAGAATCGGAGAAAACTTGTAGATTTGTATAAAGAGTAAACACACACACACACACACACACACACACAAATATATTACCTTTTATATATGAAGATATCGGAAGAAATCGGAAAAATAATAGCACATGACCTGACCGGAAGCCTAAAAAATATTTCTGTTAAGTGTGGTAAGAATCGGATAAAAATTGTGGATTTGTATAAAGAACATACAGACAGACAGACACACAAATACCTTCCCTTTTATATATAGAGATATCGTGGGTGGGATCGGAAAAAATAAGTAGCTCACGAGCTGACTGAAAGCCTAAATAATATTTGTGTGAGGTTTGGTGAGAATCGGATGAAAATTGTGGATGTATATAAAGGACATACAGACAGAAAAAACACACACAAACATATTGACTTTAAAATATAAAGATGTCGGGGGGAAATCGGAAAAAAAGTCGCCCATGATCTGACCAGACGCGTAAAGAATATTTTTGTGAAGTTTTGTAAGAATCGCATAGAAATTGAAGATTTGTATAAATTACATACAGACAGACGCACGCACACACAAATATATTCTCTTTTATATATGTAGATATCGGGGAGGATCGGAAAAAATAATTATCTCAAGACCTGACCGGAAGCCTAAAGTATAACCCTGTGACGTTTGGTGAAAATCGAATAAAAATTGTAGATTTGTATAAAGGACATACAGACAGAGAGACACACAAATACGCACACACACAAACATCTATTTATATATATAGATACTTGGTAGAAATCGGAAAAAATATTTGGCAAATGATCTGACCGGAAGCCTAAAGAATATTTGTGTGAAGTTTGTTGAGATTCGGATAAAAATTGTAGATTTGTATAAACGACATACAGACAGATATACACACAAACATCTTGCCTTTTTATATATAGAGATCTTTTGGAATGCATCTTTGACCATCTCAATGAGTTTTCACGTCACATTGATGCACCTCCCGTCCTGTGTTAGAAAATCTTCCAGGTAATGAAATGTTTATGCATGAATTTATTTAGTATCTACGATGTGTAGTGTGCATTTGAACTCATAGTTTTACTGCTAAACACACATTATTTGTTTTTGTAGTTTATGTTTAATACTTTCTTCTTGGTTTTCATCGTTTCCTGCTGTGAGAGTTTTTGTAGTTTTATTTTCCGTGTCTACTATCAACACTGTGTCATCTGGTTTATGACGGTGGCCACCACTAATGAATACTGGTAAGATTTCTAATGCTTTTATAATTGCCTTGCTGTATAGGCTGGATAATTCTGGTACACATCTTTGTTCTTGTAAACAATTTAGAATTTTTTTTTTGTATTTCAACACATTTGTCTTAGAAAATTTGAATTACACGCGCTAAACAAAGGGAGACTGGTAAATTTTATTAAAAAAAAAACGAGTACTGAATTGGTATTCAGCACTGTCAATGTCGAATCGATATGTGATATCACTTCTCGTATATGGCCGTCCTGAACTGCTATATAAAATCATTTTGCTTGTATGACAACCAGGGACTGCCATGTGACATCACTTCTCCTATATGATACTCGTGAGATCCTACGTTGTCTCTCTTCTATATAACAGTGAAGAAGCGTTATATAACATCACATCTCTTACCTGGCATTGCTGAACTGCTATGTAAAATGTCTTCTCATATGATGGAGAATACTGGAAAGTTTTCTGATAATTTAAGATAAAATAAGAGGGAACAGAAATGGGGTTCTAGAGAAGGATACTGAGAATAATACGAACGTAGATTTCAAGCATCAAAAAAGTTTTGAAAAGGTGGAAATAAAAAGAATACTTTCATTATTCTCACTAATTCATAATGTGAAAAAAGCAGGTACAGAGAATATGACACATTCAGGAAACATCGCGCTCAAAATTGACATTAGAGAGTAGTGGCTTACTGAGCTGGACAGATTTTGTTCATTGATGACGATCGGTGGATAAATATTATGTCAAAACAACTAAAATTACTAACAGCTATAAAGGATAAGAAACTGTGAGGAGATATCATAATTAACTTTCTGAAAGGAAACAGGACATGGTTAAGGAGCAATACAGAAATAGATTTATGAGTTATTTAATGAAAGTTGTTATTTTAATATTTCTTGTGCATAATTCTATGAGGTATAATGTTTTTATTATTAATAATGCAACCGAAGATGACAGGTAAAAATCAAGGTATAATTTGACGTTATAGTGGCATTACACAAGAATTGGTGGTGTGTATAATTATCATCGTTGCTTATCCAAATTGTTAGTAGATTGATTGTGCAGATAAACAAATCCATTCAAATGTCTTGCGTGCTCATACCTACAGCTCGGTGAAGGATTTTCGCGTCTATGTTTACAGCCCTTTTCTTTTGTCTTCTTTTGTTTTTGGTGTTATATTTCAAGATAATAACAGAAAGATAGTTGGGACATTTGACGTTCTCAGGTAATTTCAGTTTCCTCTTAACGGAGATTACGATTCCTTCTAAATGGCCTGTATATTACATAATAATGATGCCTCGCACTGCGTCATTTATGACGCATCTTATGTAGCCAACGCAGAAGATGACTATGTAGGTCTCATCTGTAATAATTAAATTCTACTCACTGGTTCTCTTGTTAATGCCCAAGATTAACTGGCGTACAGAGAAGATATGCGTTGTGGGGAAGTGGATATCTGTTCACAAGAAGAAATCAGAGAGCCGAGTTCGAATACCAGTTGAATTTATTTATGCAAAGATACCATTGGGAAAGGTGTTAATCCGTCTCTTCTATCCAGCTATGGGTTAAATAACAGAACATATTAGGTTCTGTAGTCTTTGCTGAAACCAATCTACCACAGAATGCAATGGCAACCTACTGCGAAAATATCTTCCGCCCTATGATCACCCAAGCGTCTATGACACTTAACTGACTGACAAAGAGAATGTGAAGAACAATTCATACTACATGATTTTAGACAGATTTTAGTAAGAATTTTTGTAAATATTTGTATCAATTTTTCGAACACTTGTGTTTCGCTAAGGATAAATGTCGGAGCTATTTCGATTATTAATTTATATGTTTTTTTTTAAATTTTGGAAGCAGGCCACAAATTTTAGTTTTAACAAACGTTTTATTATTCTTTTAATTTACTCGCTCTTGTTTTTAGGCAAAACTGAGAATGTAATTCAAAGGATAATCACAATTTATCTCACATGAAAAACGATTCATTGTGGCAGGAATTTTTATATTTTGTTATAAAAACATCATTACCAATAAAAATAAAAGTAATAGAATGAAGAAAACTTCAGAAAGAACTGCAAACTTAAAATCCGAAACAGAGAACAAGGAATAAACCTATACTCATGTGTAGAAAACCGAGGAGGAGTGTAAACAGTGTAGTGCGGAACAAACGTGTTTGCACTGTAACACTAGCTGAAAACAAAAATAAACATCTGGCGCAATCTGGATATATTTAACTTTGATCACGGGATCACAATAGTAGGAACTATAAGCACGCATGAGCAGAAGAGTGTGACAGACCTAAAGCAATGTTACGATGAAAATGCGGATGATGTTTGATTTGCCCACATAATATAACAATGCTGACCCGTGGTCATTCAGGGTTTCAAGCCTTGGAATAAGCTGATCGATGTTTGTCTGGTTGATCCTTAATACTCAGTAGATATCTCTATCAACAGAGAGTGTTCCATTGAAAATTTGACAATAAACCAGAAAGTGTTGATATGTCATAAAATCAACTAACGTAATTATTACTATTCAGTTATGATTCTCAATGAGCGGTTCAAATAAAATTCGACATTAATTAACTCAGTAAGAGGTAACATGTTATAAAATCAAACAACATTCCTCATCTATCTATCTATCTATCTAGCTAGCTAGCTATCTATCTGATTTAGAAGAAATATGGCATTATTTCAACGTGCTTTTAAATATCATAGTATGCCACAAAAAGGGGAAATATTAGTAACATCATTACTTTATCTTCTTCGACACGGTATACTTATGGACAAAAACACGTGTTACATTCAAGTTAAAAAAATCTTTGAAAAAGTATGCGATGATAAATACATAAAACCTTCACTGTCGAATAATTTGAAAACCAATCCCGAAAGAATATTTTATGAGGACCTTGTTTCTGAGCCTTATTATAGTGTCTCAATTTTTGTTTCCGTGTAATAAATAAACTATTCTGAAAAAATAGATTGAAAAGAGAACTAGATATGTTCAACCAATATAATAATAGGAATTTTCAACCAATCAGATAAACGAAATTTGATCATTTTTTATAAATTTAAATGGGAAGCAGTTGTCTGGTTTAATTACAATACATTCACTACCCAAATCTTGTAAATAGTCAAGACATGATGAGTCAGAACTGCACTTATTAGAAGACGTTAGACTCTTAAATATCTCTTACCCAGCAAATGACTCCGATAACATCAGTCAATTACATGACATAAGTTATACACGTTTGGACACAAGTCATGACTAACTGGGTAGAATATTTTCTAGCAACCAAGTCTATAGAACTCAATCAGTCCTGCTACTTAACCCATAGCTGGGGAGGAAGAAAATGAAATAATAATTTTTCCAAAATTATTTGTACTTAAATGTTTGCAATAAATTCGTCTGGAATTCTCACTCGGCTCTCTGATCTTTTGATCCAAGTCGATATCCACTACACCACAACGCACATCCATATATATATATATATATATATATATATATATATATATATATATATATATATATTATGCATGTTTCCTCAATTTATTGAAGAAGCAATTATTTTATTTATTCCTACTTTAGGATTATTATTGTTACGAGCAGGCCGGGCCGTCCAAACTTACGGCAAACATTTGTTTTGTCGATGTAGCGTCTAAAATGTCGACGACTTTTTGATGTAGCCACGATTTTTTGAGACATAAAAAGAAAATAATCTGAACCCTTGAAATAACAAGAGCGATATTATATATATATATATATATATATATATATATATATATATATATATATACATACAGAAGGGTTTATTATAATTAAGAAAATATGTTTCAAAAGGGTACCAACCGCCCGAAGTTTCCCACAACATCATATACCCGCCAAGTCATTCAATGTGAAATGACGATTGGTACATTTGAAACTGCGCAGATCCTTCTTCGAGTTTTGTCGAGAACCTCGAGATGAATAAGAGGTTCACTGACCAGATGTGGCAACAGTATTCATTGCAACGACGAATGCTAGATTTGTAAATGTACAGATAATTTTGTGGGTTTGTCGAGAACCCATAGAATAGTAGAGTCACCGACGAGATATGGCCATGAAAGGACGAATGTTAGATATGAAAATATGCAGGTTTTTTCACGGGTTTTGCTAAGAATCTCGAGATGTATACCAGAATCAACAAACATAAATGTCAAAAGTATTCATTGCATAAACGAATGGTAGATTTTTAAATGTGTATATCCTCGAAACCTCGAGATAAACAGCGGGTTCGTTAACAAGATGTGTCAACAATATTCAGTTCCATTCCTGGACGAATGGTTGTGATTTCCTGACATCCTCCTGTTAGTATGTCCTATGTATGTTTTATTTTCTATACATTCTTATCTCAAAATATGCCAAAAATCCTATTTATATTTTCATTAGGAATGGATTTATTTCTAGTTCCGATTATGAATTTATCTACTCTACAAATGCAAAATGAGACGCCAAGTTTAAATGCAAAATAAATGTCAGAACTGTCAAACATTCACAATTGATAATGTTTGTATGAATACGCATCTTCTTCCCAGCTAAATTTAATTAGCAAGGTTCGTATCCCTAAGCCAGTATTGTCTAAGAAAATCTTACAATATTAATAATTTCTGGCTTTAAATAACCTATAATGCTTTAATAAAGCTTAAAAACGAACCAATAATAATAAACATACTGCTCAAATAAGTACCACAACTGTTCAACAAATAGAACTGACAATGTTGCATTACTCGACAACAAGAAAAAATAGATATGTCAAAAAATAATATAATGCAAGCAGTGTATATACGCAAGGCAAGTTAAGAGAAATGAAGCAAATTAACATTAATAAGGCACAAGATTGTCTAACAAAAGCAGGTTAGGATAATTGAAAGTTACGACATCAAGACAAGACATACCGGTATATTTCATTGGCTAGGGAGAACCTGGGGAGAGTAACGTATTTTGGAATCATCCCCAATCAAGATAAAAAAAAAATATTTGTCATTTTCTTGTTTTTTTCTTCTTTCTTTGTAGGTTACTTGTGAATATGTCTTATTATGGTATATGTCAGATTGAAGGGTGACGAATGAGTTCATGTGGTGAATGAGCCTGGCAGCTCGACTCCAGCCACTTTCTCACCGGCGAGATGTGTCTTCCCTCTGTCTCTTCTACAAATGTTTTCATGGGTTCTGCTCCGACGAACTTATGTCACTGGAGCGCCTCCCTCAGCAATTTTCTCGTGCAACCAATTTGGCTACAAGGGCCGACTCTTTTACAGTTAAATCAACCAAATGCAGCCGACAATTCTATTCCACCAGCTTTTTTCTCGCACTTCCCGCCTGATAAACTCCCCTCTATATACTTGCTTACTTGACAGTTACAACCTCCAGGAATTTAAATGGAATGTCAATTCCCTTCTCTTATCCACTTGACTCCAGTCCTTTCTACATTAGGCCGGGTATCTTGTTCTTTACCTTTCTCTCTACCTGCACAACTGTCTTCACTCCTGTGTTCACTTTCTTCTTTTGACCTCTCTATTTCACCCGCTGTAGCTTGTTTGTCTTTCTCTTCATTGTGCTCCTACCTAAATCTTTAAATCCTATATGTATCCCCTGCGTATCAGTGGCATTGACACCTTTCTTGGGGTGAAACGACTAAAAACATATTACTGGATGAATGGGATGTTAATCTAATTAGACAGGCTTTGGTTAGTATGTGTTAACAACCCTCCCGGTATCTTCCTTTCGATCCTGTGGCAAAACTTTTGCTTTTTGAAAAAATAAATAATCATTCACAGTACATAATTTGATCTAGCAACAAATAAATGCACTATTGTCTCTTATAATGCATATCTGTATCTATCTATCGATATATCTATCGATCTATCTATCTATATATATATATATATATATATATATATAGCAACAAATAAATGCACTATTGTCTCTTATAATGCATATATCTATCTATCTATCTATCTATATATATATATATATATATATATATATAATCACAATTATGCGTGCGTGTGCACACACGAAACGCCATTAATACATATATATGCGTGCAAGTGCGTCTAAATTAAAGCACTCATCTAATTTCAGTGGCTGAGTCAGACATTAAATTTAAATTAATCACACTCAGTTATTTTTTACAACACGCTAAAACTAACGGACGTCCGTGTGCAAAAGAGTACAGTTCAAAAATGTCTTTATGTTCCTCGAGTTAATGAATACATTATCTTATTTGCAGAACTGTCCTCCAATTAAAAGCTTACAATTCAATGTGTAATTGTATTTTATCATTTTTCTGGATTTATGAGGAATTTCAGGCTACATAAATACATTCATGAATAAATACACATACATATTTCTTTATATATGCATGTGTGTGTTTTCTATGTGTGTGTGATTAAACAACTTATCTTTATTCAGATATATATTCTTGAATAATACCGATATATTGTGTATGTTTGTACACTAAACCCTTACAATTGCCTATTCAGCTTCTTGATTTTACGTTGAAATTCATCAAATAAGTCATCTTTGTTATTTTTTAACCAAAGAACTTCCAATTTTCCCAGATCATCATACACCGTAAATTACAAAAGCAAATTTACTGTAACTGCGATAAAATAATTATTGGGAAAAATGAAGCATAATAAATGATTGTAGAACTTGAATGGATCATTATAGATATTCACACAATATATATATATATATATATATATATATATATATATATATATATATATATTTAGTATATCGAGGCAGCAAGTAATTTTCTAGACATATGCTATTAAATATAAGAGACAATGAATGTCTATTATGTTTAATCATGAGCCGTTCTAAACGTCGTATTTTTGCTTGAATTTCAGTTGAAAATGAAGACAAAAATTCTCCAACATTTGCATAATTATTTATTGGTTTTCTTCTAAGCTTTCGGCTCACATGAGCCATCTTCAGAGAGGTAGTTTAAACTGAAATATAATAACATCCACCATCACCGACGATTTTATTTTGTGTTGACATAAAACTCCGCTTGGCAACGGCAATAGTTACCAAAAATAATAAACGCAGTTCTTAAGTTTGCGATGCGGTTTTATGACGTCACACCGCAGGATAGCGCGAAATGACAACAAAACCATCTAGTCAAATGCAATGTAATATGTTATTTCCTGTTTTAAAGTTGATTTTATTGAGTGTTGGTTGTTTTGATTTGATGTACATGGCCTCCAATATCTGCAGGTTCCTCTTACTGTGTGTATGAGTAAGGATCACCGTATTGTTGACCAAAATCTGTCTGATATTACCTACATGTTTATGTTTTTCAGAGAAATGTTGTTTAATAGTACTCTGATCAGAAAGATGACATGTAAGTCTACGGGAGAGCGTGGTTGTGGTAAAATCAATATATGTACTAGGTTGTTGAGTAGTATCATGCAATCTCTGAATGGGCATGTAAATTGGTACACTACATTGGTTTTTTGTAAAGAATTTAGTTTAGTGCCTGTTGGGTTATTATAAACTATGAGGTCAATTGTTTTAAACTTTTTATAATATATAATGAGTTTAATTTGATTATTACTTTCGACTGGTTTAACATTTCTACGTATTATGTTTTTGAGAGTTTTTTCATCTTGTTTATAATTATTATGTATTTGGTTGCAATAGTATAAGTTAATAGTGTTATGTTTATTTTGATGTAAACCATTATTATTAATATTATCATTATTGTTAGAGCTATTGTTAAGTTTGTTGAGATACATTTTAATTTGTTGATCAATAACGGAGTTAGGAAATCCATTATTGACTAGTCTTTGCTTAATGTTGTGTAATTCTTTATAAAATATAGATTTGGAAGAAGATATCATTTGTGTGCGTTGAAGTAAGTTTTTTATAACAGCTAAATTATATCGTTGGGGACATTCAGTATTATAATTAAGAAGACACGAATTTATGCTAGTTGGTTTCCTATATAGAGAAGTAGTAAATTTATGTGTGCTAGAATCAATGAATACATCAAGAAATTAAAGCAAAAATATAGGTTTTTATTATTTTGAGTACCCTGGTAATTATTTTATTATGGATAGTCCTCAATATAATGAGTATTATAGAGCCTAATATAATTATATAATTATGAATTAATTGTACATCTCGACACGGAATTTTCTATATTTCGAGATAGATTCTCATCATCAGGCAATGATGCTATTGATTGTGCAGATGATTTACATAAAATGAAAATCATCTGCACAACATCTGCTTACTCAACAATGTGGCTACAATAAATTCCCGTGTTTTGTGGTTGTTTTTGTGTGTGTATGTGGGACAGCAAAGCAAAAGATGAGCAAATCAAAAAAGAAAGGATGGCCACTCCGAGAGTTGAAACTGGATGAAAAGAACGTTATTAGTGCAGCACCAGATACAAAAGAAAAAATATTTCCGTCCCTTGCATATCAAATTGGGATTAATGAAACATTCAGTCAATTCACTCGACAAATAAAGTAAATATTCTGAGTATGTATGTAAATCGTTTCCAAGACTTATCACCAAAAAACGTGAGGCAGGAGTGTTTCATGTTCCAGATATCAGGAAACACATTAAGGATGAAAATATTTGATAATTTAATGATTGACTTTGAATTACATGCTTCGACATTTTTTTCAAGTCAATATCGTAAAGATTTTCATACGCAATCACCTGGCTGAAAACTACAGGAAGTTCGGGAAAAAGCTTTTGAAAAGTCTACCGATAGAGGCGTTAATATGAGTATTAAGGTTCATTTTAGTGTTTCAGCGATTTTGCTTTAAGAAATATACTCATCTGCTAATATCATACACATATCATACACATATCATACACATAGCTAAAAAGAAAGTTTTTTTGTTTGTTTTTTCAGAAATATGAGGTATTTCTGTAGGGCAAAATGATAGTCAAACAATAAAAAATAAAGTCATTTTCAGATTCAACATAGTTAAATTACCTAAAAAAAGATGTTTGGTGTCTCGACACCAAATCAATTTTGTTTGTTGACCAGTGTCATAGATAGATAGATAGATAGATAGATAGATAGATAGATAGATAGATAGATAGATAGATAGATAGATGTCCTGAACCCGGTTAAATGTCCAGTAATAATAACGCAAAAACAACCAAATAGGAAAATTATAATATATATTAAATACGAAAAGCATACAATACTTGGAACTTGGTTAGTAGGAACAATAATACGAGTTAGTGTGTAATACTATGATTCGATCCTTGGCCTTATAAATGGAACTCGTAATGGCCGTTAAGGTAGCAGTGTTCGTAGATCGACTCTCGGCTGATTTCGGGCTGTTCTGAAGGCGCACTCCTAAGGCTACTCTCCCTCACCTTTTGTAAGTGGAGGTTTAAGTAATGGTTGGAAATTCTTTCCGTCTGTCGGTGATGCCGCCATGACACCCACCTCCCAAGCTTTTTTTTTCACTATGTAGGTAGTTTTAATCTTTTTTTCTTTTATGGTTTATTACCAATGGTTCGTAAACTTCCTCTTCCTTCCTGATTTTTTTGTTTCAGGCACTATCTGTGGTCTTTGCAAATCAAACGTATAGAAAATTGTGTCCTTAGTCTCTTCTTGCGGTTGCGCGTTGGTTTACTCCTATCTCATTTTCCTCATTTGATTTATGTACCATCTGTGCGTATATTTTAGACCTTGAATTGTATATAACATACTCCCAATCCGATTAATTATCGTACCGGTTTTCCAGTAGGTAGTGTTGTTAAAAATCTTATCATGCAATCTTTCTCCTGGTCTGAAAGTCCTCTTTCGTAGAATGACGTTATTTGTTTTTTATTCTGCTTTCTCTGTGGGTATATCGTATGCTCTTTTTAAAGTGTCGACAAATCTCTCTGCTTATTCATTGGAACATGGGTGATACAGTGAAGTTTTGATATGGTTTACTTATAACATCTCACAGAATTCCTGGAAGTCTGTAGACGTGAATTGTGCTCCGTTGTCTGTTACCAGACAATCCACTCTACCAAACAGTGCGAACAGTTCATGTAGGCAGTTGTGTTTTGTCCCGTCAGATTCTTATATCAAAAAACTTCCGGCCACTTTCTGTAGCTGTCTGCTTAGATAATAAAATCCGTCTATAGGTCCCGCATAATCTACGTAGATCCTTGACCATGAGCTATCAGTTTTGGGCAACGTTTTTTGATAATTGTTGGTGCCCTGGCAGCTATGGGACAAACCTTACATCTTTCTACCATTTGCATAATGTCTTCATCCATATTGTCAATAGATTTAGCTTCTCATCAAAACCTTTATTCGACTTTTTTAGGATGTCCGATATAAAAGTCCTTTAATATGCTTTTCTGCAGTGTCGTAGGTATTACTACTCTCCCATTGCACATTAACACGGTATCGCAAAACGAAAAGCTGTCGGGATTACTTCTGTCTCTTTATTCTATTTTTTCTTTGTAGTTTTATTGAAGTCGTCCCATTCTACCTCGTTCCTAATTCATAATAACGTCACTGGCAGCTCTCGTACTGTATTTCCAAGTACTGTCCTCATCTCGCCTTCTGACTGTAGTGAAATTGTTACTGAGTCTTCCAGCTGTTCATATTCCTTTGGCACTAATCTTGAAAACCCGTCTGCGTGTCTAATCTTTTGGGAAGGCAGGTATTCTATTTTGAAATTATAGTTTAGCAAGATGGTTTCCCATCGGAATTGCTTGTTTGCTGTATATATTGGTCAGACTTCCTTCGAAACGAAGATTGTCAAAGAGTGAAACGGCTTTCATAAAAGTACCTGTCCTATCTGGTTACAGCAAATATGACCTCTAGAGCTATCTGTGTAATATGCAAACACCTACGGCACACAAGCTTGTGTCACTCGCTATTATTTTTCTAAACTAGAATCATAATGTATCAAAAACAGGTCAGACGTTAATGTTTTAATAATTTCTTCAAATGCTTCTTGGTATTGCTCTGCCCATTTCCATTCTTTCTGTTTTTTTAGTAAATCATTTAATGGGGCACGTATTTTATGGATATTGGTGATGAATTCCTGGTAATAATGTACCAGTTCAAGGAAACTTTGTCTTTACGCGATCTTTCTTGGTGCCAGCATATCTTTTATTGCTGCAGTTCTTCCAGGATCCGGCCTTCTTCTATGCTTATTTATAATATGTCTAAGATATTTAATTTCTTTCAAAACCAAGTCGCACTTTTCTTCTTTCACTTTAAAATCATAGCTTTGGGTTCGCATAAACACTTCCTGTATATGTTTCGAATGTTGTTCTACGCTGTCGCTCTTTATTAGTATGTTGTCTAGATGTGCTATGGCGAATTCTAGTCCAGCTAACATTGTATCCGTCATTTATTGGGTAATTGCTGGTGCTACTTTAATTAATTAAACCAGGCTTTGAAATCTGTACCCCATCCCTTGTGTGTGTTAATGAATAGTATTTAGAAGTCTCCTCATCCACTGGCACCTGTAAATAGGCCTCGCTTAGATCAATTTTTGAAAAGTATTTACCGCCGTTTAATCTTGTGAACATTTTCCCCGGTCTGGGAAGAGCGTAGTGTTAACCCTTTATTGCATTGTTAAGACCGGTTGAAAAGTCCGCGCAAACAAGTGTTTCACCTGATTTCTTCCTAATGTAGACGGTCGGCGCAGACCACTGGCTAAATTCTACTTTTGATAATATTCCTGTTTCAACGAGCCTGTCCAGTTCCTTATCGATTTTTTCTATTGATGCGAAGGGAATATTTCGTTTATTTTTAAATATTGGTTGTGTGTCTTCTTTCAGTTCTATTTTTGCCGTAACCTTCTTACATCTACTAAGACCTGGTGAAAAGACGTCGGAGAACTTTTATTTTATTTTTCTACTTCTGTTGGTTCGTTTTCCACTTTCTGGCAGAAAGTTTTGATAGGTAAGTCCCATAAATCGAATGTTTGCATCCAATCGGTAACAAAAAGATTATCTGTATGTTTTAGGACGAGCATTTTAATTTTTCTTCGTTTTCCGTTAAATAATACATTAGTAATTACCTCTCCTTCGAATTTTATTATTTTACCCATTTCCGATCTTGCGAGTTTGTCTGTACGTAGCATGGTGGTCTTGTTTAGTTTTCTCCATATTTGCAAACTGATAATAGTCAAATCGGAACCTGTATCTAGCTGTAAGTTGATTGTTCTGTTTAGAATTTCTACTACTACGGATTTCCTTTTGTTAACTTTGTCCTCATGTTCCGTTCTGGCAGCTCTTACCCTGCTTCTCTTTCCTTTTGCAGTTTTGCAATGAGCACTTGTGTCCCATTTTGTTACATGCTGAACAGGTTTTACATCGATACATGCAGTCTTTATACCAGTGAAGAGTTCCAAATCTGTAACACGGACTAGGAGGAGATTTTTTTAAATTTATCTTTATCAGTAACGTAATTGCTTAGATTTTTCTTTGGAGATGGTAAAAAATTTTTTCTGATTTAATTTTTCTTTGGGGAGGGTAAATATGTGTATTTCTGTTTACTTTGCGTACAAATCTTCTGTAATGTTAATTCCGGTTCGTTTTGTAGTTTTGTCAGTATTTTCCTAATTTCAGAGTCTTTTCTTGAGACTAGTGCCTGGAAAGAGATTAAGCATTTGAAATTATCCGAAGAGAGCACTGAATGTTTGAAATCGTCGCAGTGTTTATTGACAATTGCTGCAAACGTGGTATAATATTCATAGTCCTTTTTGTCAGGTTAAAATATTTCAACCTTTTAAGGAAAAATGTCGTTTTCGGGCTAGAATGTTCTTTAACGCATCTAACTGCTTCTTAAAAAGTAAACACATTAGTTTTCTTGGGTAATATATAATCGAAGAATTTCGTATGTTCAGATTCCCCAGCTTTCTTAACAGTAGACGCAATTTCGTTGCATCCGCAAAGTTCTTGCAGTCAATTTTTAAAATTTTTCAAGTCTTCAAAAGTTTTGTCCTCGTCAGGAGAGTATGTATAGTTTTCTATAGAATCCCATATGGCGTTCTGTGTAAATGTAGAATCTTTTCAAATGTTATGCTCTTTGTTAGTTATAACTTTCAGTAGTAATTCCTGCAATTCCAGTTGTCTTGCTTAATTTTTTAGCGGCATTTCTGCTTATTTTTCTTTTAGTCTCTGTTGACATTCAAATTGTTTTTTTATTAGTTCCAAGATTGCTGTTTGAAAATCCTCGATATTTTCAATTTATTCATTTCTGTGAACAGGAGAAAAGAAAAAAAATCCTTTTTCCAAATATGTTCTGTTAAGTCAGAAACATTTAATAATTTCTTTTTGGACAAGAAGAAAGTAAATCTCTTTTGGAAAAAAGAAAAACTTACTTGCAGATTTATTTTCTATTTGCCGTTTTTTTACGAACTTGTGTGCAGGTAGAATTTAGTATCTTTGAGTCCCTGCTATAGGTGACATCAGAGCGAAATTTTGCTTATAACTCCATGTATAAGGCCATCTCGTTATGATTAACGGTAACCTTAACGTTTCTTTTTGTGTGGAGATATATTTTCTTTCTATTTCTGTGTGGATTGTTTTCCGATTCTCGTCGTTTGCTGCAAATGACGAAAATGTTCCTTTTTTGTTTGTCTCTACGTAGAGATATTTTCAATAACCTTGTCGCCACTTGACTGCAGTCCAAAAACGTATTTTTCTTTCTATCTCCACGTGAGTTTTTTAGAGTACTTGTCGCTCAGCCTTAGGACTGGGACTCGTAATGGTCGATAAGGTAGCAGTGTTCGTAGAATCACCCTTGACTAATTTCGGACTGCTCTGGGGGCGGTATCCTGAGGCTACTCCCTCTCACCTCTTGTGAGAAGAGGTATAAGTAATGATTGGAAGAGTTCATTCAGTCTGTCAGTGATGCCGCCATGACTATATATATATATATATATATCCTTATTAGGATATATATATATATATATATATATATATATATATATATATATATATATATATGACCTACGATACCTTTCGGTCATCGCTTATTTAGTAAGGATAATAAGGAATTAAAAGTGATAATGCTGCATTCAGTGCCAACGATTGGTCCCTGAAGATGTGTTTACCGAAAAGTAGCCTAGGTTCGAATATTATAAACATGCTCAGAAAATTATGTTTGTTCAGATCTGTATATTTGTCCTGTGATACCAAGTCATTTTTCCGATATATATATATATATATATATATATATATATATATATATATATATTGTATATCGAGGCAGCAAATTGTTTTCTAAACATATACTGTTGAATATAAAAGAAAATGAATGTCTATTATGTTTAATCATGAGCCGTTCCATAATTGTATTTTGGGTTTAATTTCAGGTGAAAGTAAAGACAAACATGTCCAACATTTGGATATTTTTTTACTATGCTGATTCTACGGTTTCGGGTCACATTCATTGTCTGTTATATTTAACAGTATATATATATATATATATATGTGTGTGTGTGTGTGTGTGTGTGTGTGTGTGTGTGTGTGTGTGTGTACTGGGTTTTTTATTAGTATCAGAGATGCAATCTCTGAATGGGCATGGTAAATTGGTACACTACATTGTTTTTTTGTAGAGAATTTATATATTGGTTTTACTACAACCAGGCTCTCCCGTAGACTTACATGTCATCTTTCTGATCAGAGTACAATTAAACAACATTTCTCTGAAACACAAACATGTAGGTAATTTCAGACAGATTTTGGTCAACAATACGGTGATCCTTACTCATACACACAGTAAGAAGAACCTGCAGATATTGAAGGGCATGTACATCAAATCTAAATCACCTTTAAATCCGGACATAATACATTACATTGCATTTAACTATATGATTTTGTTGTCCTTTCGCGCTATCACGCGGTGTGACGTAATAAACCCGAATTGCAAATTTGAGAACTGCTTTTATTATTTTAGGTAACCATTACCGTTGCCATGCAGAGTTTTATGTCAACACAAAATAAAATCGTCGGTGATGGTGGATGTTATTATATTTCAGTCTAAATAACCTTTCCGAAGATGGCTCATGTGAGCCGAAAGCTTAGAAACATATCAATAAAATTTATCCAAATGTTGGAGAATTTTTGTCTTTATTTTCAACTGAAATTAAAGCCAAAATATGACGTTTAGAACGGCTCATGAATAAACATAATAAACATTTATTGTCTCTTATATTTAACAGCATATGTTTAGAAAATTATTTGCTGCCTCGATACAAGATCGATTGATCGATCGATCGATAGATAGATAGATAGATAGATAGATAGATAGATAGATAGATAGATAGAAGGGAAGACATAATATTGGAAACAACGAGTACCATAATTGTGAAAATTTTATTTTTATTTTATTGAGTAAAATTAATAGTACTTTTTTCCTTTAGCTAAGATTGTTGTTTCCATACCGATATTATTTTGAGGACCATTTGAGCTTTTAAAGAGTAATTTCAGGTATTGTTTCCAAAAGGGAAATTTCAATTTTCAGGATAATAATGCACCCATATATTCTACTAAATCTGTAGCTCAATGGAACGAGGGTCATTCTAGTGAAGTAGAACATTTTCTATGGCCAACATAGTTCACAGCTAATTTCAATATTCTCCACTATCATTATCGAAAGAATCCGTGACTGTTTTAGCAAATGTATACATAAAATCTTTGACAGAAAAAATAAAACTTTTTACAAGTTGATCTCTCGTTATATTCTGCCAAATTTGGCCCTAAAACATTGAAATGAATTTATATATAGCCAACCTAAATATAAATTGAAGAGATCTCGACTCCAATCTAGTCAGGCAGTTATGTGCTATAATTTATACACGCTAGTGTGATCATGTCTCTTTCGATCCATTAGAGACTAGGGAAAAGATTTTCCAGCAGTAGGTTTTCATTATTTTCTGCAATAGACTAGTTCCAACGAAGCCTATAGAACCCAATCTGTCCTGCTATTCAATGTTTTATACCGATTGGTCAGTTAAGTGCCAAACATGATACACGAATAATCGACTATGCGATCATATCTCTTTCGATCTGTTGTGTGATCGCCCCTTTTTGTATATAATAATATACTCGTCTCTGCCTATAGAGAGAAGAGCAGTTGAAGTTGCAATGTGAGAACGTTTAGTTGGAGCTGGTTGGATCTGGAATCACAGTTGCAGTTGCTCTGAGTAAACTAATAGACTAACCCAAGTTTCAAGTGTTCAAGTTTGTATATTAAGTTCAATGTAACTTATATTTTCTATCTCCATATCTGTTTTTGTTATTTATTATTTTGTGCGGTTCTTCACCCGGAATTCACAACACGATCCATGACAGAGTAGGTAGAATATTTTCCGCAGCAGGTTGCCAAAACTTTCCGATATAGACTGGGAGCAAACCAAGGCTATACAACAGAATCTGTCTTGCTAAGCAATGCTTTTATCCAGATGAGATAGTTAAGTGCAATACGTAATATACGCGCGGGCAAGTATGTATAATATGGTAACATATATATATATATATATATATATATATATATATATCATTAAATTTATGTGTATGTTTAATATTTATGTTTATTTATATTAATTATTATACTGTACTGGTTTTAATACCTAGATGATTAGTATTTTAATACATATTAAAGTGGTATTCTGTGTATAGTGTAATGTGTCTTTGAAGATCTTTAAATATTTTAAAATACAAGGACCTTGAATTCGAAATCTCAGAAATGTTGGGCGTCAGGACATTAACATTTCTAATTGTAGTTGCAGACGTCGAATTACTACTACTACTGCTATAATAATAATAATAATAATAATAATAATAATAATAATAATAATAATAATAATAAGAAGAAGAAGAAGAAGAAGAAGAAGAAGATAAAGCTGTCAAAGAGAGCAAAATTTCTGCTAATGCAAAACCAACATTGTTTTAGTGATTTGTAGAAATACTTTTTTAACTGGGCAATATTAACATCAATAAAAGAGGGAGGTAAATCAGTACTTAAATGATCTAAGAGAGGTAATTCAGTATTTGACATTTGAAAGGCAAAAATAAAATTTTATTAATAAAACCGGAAAAATTACCCAGAAAGATCAAAAGCTAGATCAAAAGCTAAATCTAATCAGCTTATGCTAGTCCTGATGTAAAATCATCTTTGAAATTTCATCCGAATCCATCCAGCGTATGTTAGGGATATCGTGACCAAGAACCGACAAGGAAAAGACAGAAAACAGTCAGACAAACCGACAAACGCGACCGAATACAATATCTCTGCCTTAATTTGGAAGTAATAATAGTAACTTCATTCATTGATCTTAAATTATTTAAATATATACAAGGTATCACTGGTTGACATCAAGGTCATCAAACAATGTATGTCAATATGGAAAATAACACTTTACCTCAATCAAATAAATGCCGTCTAAAAGTCTGCTGAAATAAACATCAACAGAGAAATATTTCAAGTGGAACATTTTTGAATATTCATAATAACATTAACCAGCCAACATAAAATGACGTAATACGGCTATAAGAAGCAAATAATCTTTCTATTTTGTTTGGATAAGTTAACGTTTTATGCTTGAATTGGCAATGAGCTGAAAGGTCTGGAAACAGTAAAATGTTTTAGTGATTACATTTGGATGAAATATGATTTGAATTAATTTGCTAAAGCCATAGTTTTACGAGGATCACTACAACAAACGTATTCTGTTAGCTTAGAACTTGCAGTAATAATCAAAGATTTAGACCAAGTTATTCATATATTTAAATCGATGAAACGACTGTGGTAGACAGACCTCTGAATTTTAATAAAGCCAATATTAATAAAGTTAATAGCCATCGATGGTTACGAGCATCTATCTTAAGGGCTATGATGGAATGTTTTATTTTGTAGCGCAAGACCATATTATTTTTAACTATAAACTTTTAGACAAATATTGTTCTTAACATTGTGAATCGAAAATCCAGGTTCTGGGACAATTATCAAGAAACCATAGATCAGTCTAATCTCCGAATGTTCTGTACTTTTGCCAAATAAATATAAAAATCGTCACTATAGCATAGGGCTATATTTACACTGGACAATGTACCAAAATTTTGAAAAAGATCTTAACAAACATTCGCAGAAACATCTCCCAGGACCGGTGGCATTAACAGAAGACATCACAATTATATGATATTACACCATCTTTACAGTCAGAAAGATTGATGCAAATAAGCCGAATATAAATGTCAAAAACTGAAAAGAAAAGATAAAACTTACTTCTTGCTTACTTACTTACTTACTTACTGATATGACTTGTCCAGTGGATTGTAACCTAACAACCAAAGAATTTGAAAGGCTATCAATATATAAGTACATGGAAATTAAATAAAGAACAATGTGTAATTGAAAACAAGTATATAATCAGTAGCAATATTTGCTTGCAATGATAAAAAAGGAACGTAACAACACATAAAAACGACTATTAAAATCCCAGCTCGAGAGAAATACGAACGTATGTTGATATGTACAGCCTAAACTACACAATCAGAATAATTTTGTCCACGTAACGTTATCTGAGTGGGATAAACAAATCATTAAACATAGTCTTAAAACTCACCTCTAACAGACTTAGATCTTCTCGCAGACTTGCTAGGTAGTGCTTATATTGCAGAAATATAATGATAATGCATTATAATTGTTAAAATTCCTGTATTTCGAGGTTTGAGTAAGATGAAAAACGCAAAACAAAGCCTTGCTGCTTCATCAACGCTAACAGTTATTAAAAGCATACTTCATACCTTGCAAAGAATATTGCATATTTAAGATTTTTAAATGGCTGTTTTTAGATTTGTGGAAACAAAAAATTCACATATTCATTGGTCAAGCTGATTAGCTATGATACGAAATGGGATTATTTGCATGATTCACATAATTTATATTTTTTTCAACACAGCTGAAAGCTGTGAATGGCAATGAATTGCTACATTTGTTTAAATAGCAATAACATTTATGTATACGGGTTATGAAATGGAGAGGATCTTTAGATAAGAAATGGAGAGCAGCTGTGACTGAGAAATGGAGAGCAACTCGTAATAAAACAAATGAACAGTAACTCAAAGTGAGAACTCGAAGAGACGAGTTCGAATTTCAGTCAACTTCATTTCATTCTCATTCCCTTGACAAAGAATCTATCTATCACACACGTGAGCTATAGAATCGATAGAATTCTTGTATGTCAACTGTTCTAGAGACAGCGAACCAATAATAATAATAATGATGAATTCACCAATTTCCCATGTTCGTGGGTAATCATCGGCTACAAAACGCATAATGAAAGATTTGTCTGTCTCTTTGATTTCTGCTTTCTTTAGCTACTTCCGGTAGAAGATTCTGTCGCCAAAAAAATACCCTCTAATGCTTTAGATTTGTCGGTACGCAAACCTAGTGTAGCATGTAGACTGGCAGTCTACACATACCATCTCCAAGGAGAACCTTTATTTCTAACCGCCTTTTATGTTATAAGATCTACCGGGTGACCTCAACATCTTGATGAAAACGAACCAGCAAGCCATTGCATTACTCTGAAAGATAGAAAAAGAAATTAAGAAAACAAATATTACCTACACCGTAAAAATGTATTCATTACATTTTCATTTTTTTATTTGCATTTATTTTTTTCTGCAATTGGTTAATAACAGGTCAGGACTAGGTTCCCAAGCTTTTTTCCCCAAGCTCCATGAATGCTAGAAGAAATGAGTAAACATCAAATGCTTATAGAGAAGCTACATTGTGGTTACCTAAAGAAGGATCGCAACATGCAAAGTACATCAATTTAAATACCAAGGATCTTTTTAAAAACAAGTATAAGGGGGTGACACTGGAATACGAAGATATACTGAGTCAATAAATATAGGCTTCTAAAAGTTAAGTAAAAATTTTCATTAGAAATAAAAAAAAACATTACTGAACTTTGAGTCATATCTCTCCTCCTACATGTTAGCAAATGCTCTACAGTCCTCTTGAAGATATAGACACTTAAAGCAAAAAATTGCAGTTTTGAAGGCTGATGCTGATAATACAATGAAATGATTATATGAGCAAGAAAGAACTTTTACAGAAAATGGAAACAAAAAAGACAATTATCAGAAAGAGACAGATGACATTCAAGTACATATAACAAAGAAAGATGGCTTAAAAAGCTAGATGAACACAAGACGTATTTACAGCAACTGTAACAGGAAAAACAACGAATAATATACCTGAGTAAATGGATGACAGAACAAAGTATAGATAAGAAAAAATACTGAATTTATTAAGAGCTACAAAGTTAAAAAAATTGTTAATAACTATTTTCACTAAGGTCGTAGAGGGACACGACTAATAGAATAAAAGCAAGTACTATCATATGCCTCACAGTTCTAGTCCTTTAAAATGATGCCGAGAAACGCTAACTCCTACGGCGGAAAAATATCCAAATTGTACGACTGACGAATTTTTCACTATGCGTATTATAGGTTGATGACTCCCCAAGAAATGCTGCTGAAAAATTGGTGTTTTTTTTTAGTCACTGTCTATAGAACAGTTCCCAATCAAAGATTCTATCTAATCCATATTGCACAGGGATGATAGATAGATATTTGCTAAGGAGAAGTTAATGAAATAAAGATGACTGGATTAGAACTCGTCCCTTCGAATTCTCATTTTGAGTGAAACTTCATTTTTCATTTCGAGTAGCTCTCCATTCTTCGTTCTGAGTTTCTCTCTGTTTGTCTTTCTTAAATTCTCTCCTATTTTTTTGTTTGTTTTTAATCATTTCACCCCAAGCAAGACATTTCAGTGCCATTTTTGCCCAGGGGGTTACATAGGGGGAAGTGATGTGAAAGAGTGGTTAGGGGGTTATATAGGGGAAGTGATGAGAAAGAATGGTTAGGGGGTAACATAGGGGAAAGTGATGTGAAAGCGTGGTTAGGGGGTTACATAGGGGAAAGTGATGTGAAAGAGTGGTTAGGAGGTTACATAGGGGAAAGTGATGAGAAAGAGTGGTTAGATATAAGAAATGTCAGAAGGAGGGTGCTAAACTGGTAAGGATACCGAGGATGAGGTCTGAATAGATGGGAAGTGTGTTTGAGAGAATGGGTGCGAGTTACTGTTTTAGGAGGTGTCTATTGACCTTACATTTAAACTCCTGGAGATTGTAGCCGCCGGGGAAGTAGGCATGTGGAAGGGAATTCCACAGTCGGGAAGCGCGAGAAAAGAAGCTGTTGGAGTAGAGATTATGGTTACATCTTATATGTTTTACTGTAAAAGCGTGGGACCTAGTTGCTAATCTAGTATCTCGTGTAAATTCGTACCTAGGCGGTACCAATAACCTACTTTCATCTAAGCAAAAGTCGTGAAAGTACTTGTAGAAGAGGCAACGGGAAGCCACGTCACGCCGGTGAGAGAGTGCTTGCAGCCGGTCCGCCACGCGAGGATCGATCACGTTACAGATTCTCCGTAGTATTTTGTCAAGAAGCCCGAGGAGAGTAG
This sequence comes from Ascarosepion bandense, assembly GCA_037127315.1. Classification (NCBI taxonomy): domain Eukaryota; kingdom Metazoa; phylum Mollusca; class Cephalopoda; order Sepiida; family Sepiidae; genus Ascarosepion; species Ascarosepion bandense. The sequence continues at coordinate 555,093 of JBBBDQ010001663.1, read as the reverse complement.
CAGGGCCACCCGACCAGATGTGGTAGCAGTATTCAATATACGGGCGAAGAGTAGATTTATAAATGTGCAGGATAGATTCAGACGGGGAAAACTTCCGGGCCCTGCACAGAGAGCCGATTTTCATAGCAGCGGATTTAGCAATGGAGTCGATATAGCCATTCCACTTGAGGTCCGCTGAGACTGTGAGGCCAAGGAGGCGTAGTGTAGTGTTTTACTCTCTGGGAGGCAAGCCTGTTTTATGCTAATGGGAGGTAGGTGCTATTGTCTATGATGGTTAATTGACAGCAGCTTCGTTTTGGAAGCATTAAAATTTACGAGCCATTTCCTACTCTAGTCAACGGATTGAGGTCCTTCTCAAGCTCGGCATCGAGGTTCGCTTTGTAGCCCACACCAGATTTTCGATCGAGGCGAGAGTAAACTGTGCTGTCATCGGCGTACATGTCTACTTGGGATCTTATGGCATCGGGGATATCATCAAGATCTTCTCCATTAGACTATTTGTATACATAAAAATTATTGTTATGTAAGCCAGTGTAGCAATATATTGCGTGATGGGACTATAGCTTTATACTTCAACAGGGGAATCTACAGATTTAATATACAACAAAAGTAAAACTGGTAAATGTAATTAAATCACAATTCAGTCGTCAAAAAAACTAGTTCTTGTTTTTGTTCATATCTATCAGGTACTTTATTATATAATTTTACGTCCATTAAATGTGAAAAGATGGAGAATTAATTGCCATTCACGGCCTTCAACTGTGTTGAAAAACAATATAAATTACGTAAATCATGCAAATAATCCCACGCTGTATCTTAGAAGATCAACTTGACAAGTGCAGATGTCATCTTTTTTTTGTTTCCATTTAATTAATCTAAAGACAGCTATTAAAAAAAGTTAAATAGGCAATGCTCTTCGCAATGTATCGAATGTGCTTTTCATAACTATGTTAGGATTACTGGGAAGAGATAATGCAGCAGACGATTTGTATTTTTTTTTTGTTCATTTTAATCAAAGCATGAAAGACAGCAATTATTATAATAATCATCATAATTTTTTTTTATTTCGGCTATGTACACAATAACTACCAAGTCTGCGAGAAGACCTATTGCTGTTAGATGTGAATGCGTTTAATGACTTATTTTTCTAACTCACATAACATCGCGCGGACAAAGTTATTCTTAGTGTGGGAGGTATTTATCAAACATGTTTGTATTTCTGGTAATTCCACGGATTATTTAATTTGGTGCTACGTTCCTTTTTTATCAAGCAAACATTCTTACTTTTACTACTCTTGTTTTCCATTTGACATATTTTTCATTTTTGATTTCCAGGTCTCTATATATCGATAATTTTTCTAATTCCTTGGTTGCAAGGTTATAGTTTCCTGGGCATACCATACCAGTAAGTAAGTATTTAAGTATTTTTTTAAATTTCTTTTCTAACCAAACTGAGGTCTCCAACTTCAACTGTAGTTATTGACGTCGTCGTTTGGCACATTTCTTTAGATTTCCACTTTAAGATCCTAGCATTTTTTTAATAATAATAATAATAATAATAATAATAATAATAATAATAATAGTGACTTATTTTATACGTAATTTGAATGATGTATTTTCTTTGATGTTCCAATTCGTAGTGCTATTTTTAGTCTTTAAATGACAATGTAGATTTGATAAGATTTAAGTTATGAATTTTTTCTTCATAAAAATGTAAAAAAAACTGTTATCACATCTCTTAGGACAAATACTTTTATCACTGTTTTCAAGTAATGCATTGCGTTCTGCTTTTCAAGGGTTTGGTTATTCTAAGAACAAATAATATTTTCAATTATTTAAAAATAATTGGAAATAGCATCGTTTTTAGCGTCCGACTTAGATTTCTACACCTACCGTAAACCTGGGCAATTCTGGTCGCATTATTTTTATTGTGGTCGTCATGGGAATGTCAGGATTTTCTCTCAACAATCTCTTATATATTGTGAGATTTTATGCGAAACAAAGTAGTGTATTGTATGAGACTCTACGTACATGTACCGGTAATTATTGCACTTTATATACATTTTGGCCTCAATCATTATTTTCTCTTTTAAAATCTCAAAGAGCATTTAATTCACTGAGATACTTATTTTGCACACGCTCATCTTTGAGTTTATATATTCATTTAGTTAACTTCCTAGTTGTTTTAGTATCATGCGACAAATTTTCTTTTACAACAAACAAGGAAATATAACCGCTAAGACACAGGGGTTATTCAGTATGAGAGAATATGACAAAAAAGAAAACATAATCATTTTAAAAACTCATGAAGACAGAAGACAGTAATTTACAATGAATTTTTGAATTCAGGGTTGACTGGAATGTAAGAAGCTAGAAGTTGGCGACAATCAGTTTTAGCATAGAACTTACGGTTAAATATTTCAAAAAACACACCGTGTATTCACGTATAAATTGGGGATCAGGTTTCAATCTTTGCCGGAAGGTAGATTTTTATGAACCTTAAACACTGTTTGAAACAAAAGTAAAAATTTATCGTATATTTCAGAAAAAAATCTTATGATAACGTTCGGTATATACATATATATAGCATCTAATGAGCTAGACGAACCTACCTAGGTTTCTAGGTAGGTTCATCTGGCTTGTTGGGTGTTATTTAGTTTGCTCTACCTTTGTATTGAGTGATTTCTGTTAGATGATTACTCGTGTCGGGTTTTTTCTTTAGTGCTGATTTCTTCGTGCTGATTTCGGTCCGAACACTTTTGACTGACTTTCCTTTTTTACAGCCATTTCTTTCTTCGTTCAATACTTTTAGAGTATGGTTTTCGAGACGAGTATAATTAAAATCTCTTATATATATATATATATATAGTGTCTCATAAGTTTTCATACATAGGAAAAATAATTCCTCTTATATTAAACACCACTGATGATCTATTGCTAATAGCAGTTTCTGTATAAATGGGTCGTAAAAATTTGTGTGGATGTCTTATAACGGTAAAGAATTTCCTGTGTATTTTAAAATTTTGCAACAATGTCTTTTTGCACGGAAACTTATGGTTTAAATGTCCTGGCATGATTATTATTATTATGATTATTATTATATTATTACTATTAATACTCTTACCAATAATAATATTGATAATAATGGTATACCTAAACACCGGTCATATCATTGATTAATTTGTAATGGAAATTGATGAAGAAATGTTTTATACTGCCGAGAAAACGACAGATTTCAGAAGGTTCGTCGAAAAGAAAGCAAATAATAATCACAGATTATTGACAAATACGACATGGAAAAAAAAGAAACATTTGCATATATACATAATAGAGTAGGCCCAAAAAAAAAGCAATAACTGTTTCATAGATAGAAACACAGAGATAGGTATGAAGAACTCATATATATATATATATATATATATATATATATATATATATTGTTATTGTTATTCAGAAATTATAACATTACTACATATTTATTTAGAAATATAAACCCTCTTATCTATCGATGGTTTATTGCTGATAGTAGTTTCTGTAGAAAACTGTCGTAAACATTTTGGGGACTTCGTATAAACGCTAAGAATATCGTAACTGATGCATCTTCTTTGACCGTATCTCACTTAATCTGGAGCATTTCCTGTTTTTTTTATTTTGATATTATGTCGCGAGTGATGTTAGTTCCATATTATCTGTTAAATGCATTTGTAACCATGCGACAGCCTCCTGAACTGGCCCTACTGATGATTTTATGTCGTTGCTCTTTGACAAACACATCCTTTAAGTTATGTAGAATATAAAAATGCCAAAAAAGTCTTGTACAAAAACTTATTGGTTTGTTAGCGTCCATTGAAACTTATTTGTTTGATAACGTTCATTGAAACTTGTTGGTTGATAACGTACATTGAAACTTATTGGTTTGATAAGGTACATTGAAACTTATTGGTTTGATAAGGTACATTGAAAATTACTGGTTGATAACGTCCATTGTACCCTCCATTGCTTTAGTTGAATTTCTTCTTTCATTTGCTGGTTGATTCTTTCTAATATTACTTTGCTAATCCTATCGATTTTCGATTTTGTAGGGTTTATTATTCTCGTTGTTACATTACGGTAAAACTCCGGTTTGTATTCTTTTAAGAGGACATATGCCTCCTTTGTTATCATTTTGGGGACTCTGTCGCTTATTTTAATTCATCCGTATTTTGTTTGTCTGCTTGGTTTCTCCTGTCTATGTAGTTTTGGTGCTCCATGTTGATTTTTCTGTATTTCTTAGTTAAGTTTTTCGTAATCAGGTCTTTATACTCTTTGGGATCCATTTTGTAGAAATTTGAAGCTTTGTCAGATTTGACACAGACCTTATTAGATTTGTTTATGTTACAAACTAATGTGTCCAAGTGATTGAGGAATTTGTTTTTGTGCTTTTGGAAGGTGATTTTATTTAATATCTCGAACATGTCGTTCTCGAAGTTTTGTCGATGAGAGGAGTGGTTTTTATGTTTTTAAATCCGAATGTTTCCTTGTTGTTAGTAGCTCCCTGGCCTTTGATGAAGGAAAACGCCTTCCATCTCATCCTTCGTATTAGTTCTTCAGTTTGTTGGACCAGCTTTTGAAAGTATTCCTGTTTGTTTGGGATAGGAATATTTTTCAGCGAAATGTCGAAACAGACTTTATCCATGTTCAATTTTTGTCTTAATGGTAAGACTGCTCAACTTAATGTAGGAGCGTGTTATCCGAGTGAATACAGAACAAGAATTCTTACAACGTCCAAAACATTAATTTAAAACAGTGTTCCATATATAACATATAGAGCTGTGAATATTTATTATAAATTATATTTTAGAACATGTATATAATAGAAATTCTATTAGGATTAATATTAACTATAAAATAAGGTGTATAACCATAATTATTATTGACAAATAAAGTAAGGTTAATAACCATAATTGGTATTAATTAATATTAATTATAAAGTAAAGTTAATAACCATAATTAGTAAGGTTAATAAACATAGAGTAAGGTCTATAACCATAATTAGAGTAAGGTTAATAACCATAACCATAACCATAATAAGATGAATCATATATTAACTAGATATGAGAATAAAAATTTAAACTTAAAATAAGGTGTATAACCATAATTAGTATTGACTAATAAAGTCGGGTAAATAACCATAATTGGCATTGATTAATATTAATTATAAAATAAGTTTTATAACCATAATTAGTAAAGTTAATAATCATAATTAGAGTAAGGTCAATAACCATAATTACAGTAAGGTCAGTAACTATAACCATAATTAGAGTAAGGTAAATAACCATATCCATAATAAGATGAATCATATATTGACCAGATATGAGAATCGAAATTTAAAATTTAAAATTTAATAGAGAAAACGGTTTCCAAATGTCACAGACTTATTCCCCTACCTCGCTAACTCCCACCAACACATCTAACTAAACAGTCTCCGCAAAAATTCCATCTGTCAACGACATAACCCCCTATCACTAAACCCCAACTAACACCTCGAACAAAACTGAATAAATATAAAGAAAAAAGATTTCTAGTAGTTTACACATCGCCTGATGAGGCATTGAGGCTTCAATGCTGAAACGAACGTACCTTTGTAGCGATTATATACAGAAATTATGTACATGTTCTAAAATATAATTTATAATAAATATATATATATATATATATATATATATATATATATATATATATATATATTAGATATATAGATATATATAATGTTTGCATTGTCGACAGTTAATTTTCCGATTCAATTTCTGTTGTGAAAACATTGAGACCTATATGCAAGATATAGCGTAACTGGTAGTTCATCTATTCTCGATTCTAATTATGAGATTATTTCATTTTAAATTTTCACGTTATCATATCCTATTCTGGTATTTTTGTTATTATGATAGTATATTGTTCATTAAATTGAATTGTTATTTACGTGTGAGTTTTTCAGATAAATACTGTCAGCACTGTCATCACGATTTAAATCTAGCCCAATATCCTTATTACTAATACTACCACTCCGATATTGTTAATAATAATAATAATAATAATAATAATAATAATAATAATAATAATAATAATATATCTTAACAGCGTTCATATCAATGATTAATTTGGAATAGAAATTGATAAAGAAAAGTTTTATACTGCTAGCAGAACGACAGTTTTGACAAGGTTCGTGGAAATAAAATCAAAAACGCAAGAAAATAATCGCAGCTAGTTGACAAATAAGACAGCCGGATCGAAAAACAAATTTTCATATTGACATAGAGGAACAGGCTGAAAAAAGCATGAACAGATAGATAGATAGATAGATAGATAGATAGATAGATAGATAGATAGATAGATATGAACAGACTGAGACTGATATATAGCTAGATAGATATGAACAGACTGAGATATATATATATGTATATATATATATATATATATATATATATATATATATATAGAGAGAGAGAGAGAGAGAGAGAGATAGATAGATAGATAGATAGATAGATATGAACAGACTGAAATAGATGGATAGATATGAACAGACTGAGATATATGGATAGATATGAACAGACTGAGATAAATAGAAGATAGATATGAACAGACTGAGATAGATAGATAGATAGATAGATAGATAGATAGATAGATAGATAGAAAGAAAGAAAGAAACAGGAATATATATATATATATATATATATATATATATATATATTTCAAATTTTCAGCTTATCACATACTACGCTTCTGTTTTTCATCATTATCATAATGTGTTGTTCATTAAATTGAACATTCATTACACGTGAGTTTTTTTTATATAAATTCTGTCATCACTGTTCATATGATTTAAATTTTCTGGCATTATTATTATAATATTATTATTATTATTAATACCACCAATAATAATACTGATAACAGTCATATACTTAAACACCGCTCGTATCATTGATTAATTTGTAATGGAAATTAATAAAGAAAAGTGTTATACTGCCAGGAAAACGACAGATTTGAGAAGGCTCGTAGAAATGAAAGCAAAAATAATCACGGCTTACTTACTAATACGATATGGCAAAAAACACATTTTCATATTTCCATAATATTTCCATAATAGAGTAAGCCAAAAAAAAGCATTAACTGCTTTATAAATAGATAGAGAGAGATAGGTATAAAAGACTTATATATATATATATATATATATATATATATATATATATATATATATATATATATATATATATATATATATACCTAATTTATACATATTTATTCAGAAATTATAACTTAACTACCATATATTTGGATATATGTATATATATATATATATATATATATATATATATAGATAGATAGATAGATAGATAAACAAGAAGGAAATCGACATTAGAATATATAAAGTAAATGTGCTACGAACATGTCAGAAACCAAACGTGTTTTATATACTTGCAAACATTCTTATTTGATAGATATTCAAAAAGTTTATACTTTAATAATAAATTTAATGCGAATACTACACTCATATCCACCAAATTTAAATTATTACTGACAAAATGCTTATGATAAGTGACATGTCTAGTATCAATGCAATAATGGGTATTAATAAGTGAAGCTTATAAGAATAGATGACAGCTGACCCTTGATTTGAAGAAATTACATTGTATTCAAAGAAGCAACAATAGAAGATTTTGTAACACAATTTGGCAGTTTTGGAAAAGATTTGTCGAAGAAGATCTTACTTATGTTTGAGTATAAGGGAAACATGGGTGATTTTTTTTAATTATTTCCCCTGTACAATGCTCAGGATCCAGTCGCTGTAGAGTGTTCCAGACTTAGAATAACAGATTAAACTAAAAACTTCTCAGCAAAATTTTTATTGAAATAAAAACATATAATAATAATAAAATAATAATAACAATAATAATAATAGTAATAATTATAATAATACAGTTTAACGAAGATCGCTACAACAAACACCCTCAAATAGCATAGACCCTGCTTAACAAGAACAGATTCAGAGCCAGAAGAAGCTTATAAATAACTAAGTGTAAATGAAAAACGAAATAATTCAACATAAAAAATTAAAGAAATAGTGCAAAAGTAGTACTATAGAAGGCTATGACTGATATTAAAAACTAAATTGAATTCTCAAAACAGAATTACGGCCATTAAAAACCTTGCCATCCCACTGGTCCAATATAGTTTCAACATCTTGAACTGGACTCTAAACGACATCAGACAAATGGATTCTAAAACAAGAAAGCTTCTTTCTAAGCATAAGATACATCATCCAAAAGCTGATGTAGACTGTCTATACATACCCCGTAAAGAAGGTGGAAGAGGCATTATTCAGCTAGAATTTTCATACAATACAACAACTATTGGCTTACTAACATATATAGAAACAACATAAGGACTGGATGATACAATTAGTTAAATAACATGAAAACAGAAAAAAATATTCAATAATAAAAAAGGTAGTAAATACAAACAAGATATACATTTAGTAGATTCTGCTGAAAAGCAAAAAAGAAGCCAATTATTTCGGCAAAAAATGAAAATGAAATCCAAGTATAAAGCTCTTGAACAAATGAAACAACGCTGGCAAGTCAAACCTCTGCATCGCCAATATCCAGAACGTGCCAATAAATCCAATGTTGATAAAGTTAATACTCATCGATGGTTACGTGCATCTGGATTAAAGTCTGAGACTGAAGGCTTTATTCTTGCAGCGCAAGACCAAAGTCTTTTTCTCTAGGAACTTTCAAGCAAATATTAGACATAACAGCGTTGATGCAGAGTGCGGCTTTTGTGATAAACGGTAGCAAACAATAGATCATCTGGTCTCAGGATGTTCTGTACTTGCCCTAAGTGGATATAGCGGTCGTCACGATAGAGTGGGGCAATGTTTGCATTGGACAATGTGCAAACACTATGGAAATATGTAAAGAAACAATGGTTTGAGCGTCGTCCGACGCTGGTTACAGAAATGGAAGATGTCACCATTCTGTGGGATTAGCCACCTACACTGACAGAAAGATTGAAGAAAATAGGCCGGACATTATTATCAGAAATCAGAAAGAAAAACTTGCTTATTAATATTGATATGGCTTGTATGACGGTTTGTGGCATGGCAACCAAGGAATTCGAAAAACTGTCAAAATGTAAAGACCTGGAAATTGAAATAGAATAAATGTGGAAATTGAAAACAAGAATCGTGCCAGTGATAGTAGGTTCACTTGGAATGACAAAAATGGAACAAAACAACACATTGAAAGAAAAGAAACCCCAGCCTAAGAGATATACAAAAAATGTCATATTAAGTACAGCTCTCACATTAAGGAGAACTTTGTCTATGTAACGCTAGAGATGTTAGGGGAGATAGAAAAAACATAAAATGGAGCCATAACAACACACCACGACCTGCCTTAGGTCTTCTCGCACCTTTGCTTGGGAGTGCGACCATAGCAGAAATCTAAATATGATGAAAAATAACAACATAATTATAATAAAAGCAATACATATTTGTAGTGAAATTATCAGCAATACATTTTCATAGAAAAAATTACTATCAATATATTTAATCGTAAAATTGAGATCGTAGCACTAATTTTCAAAAAAAAAAGATGAAATAAAATAAACAGATTCATATGACTAACGTCATTGTAAGCAGATTTTTTCACACCCCGTTTGCTTTTCTAAGATTAATTTGAGAAAAAATGCTAGCAAAATAATCTTAATTTGTTTTAGTTATAAATTTCAACTTTCATTTTTAAATCATGGCATTAAATAATACATATGTTTGGATATGCCGTTGAAGAAATAATGAACTAATCAATGACCCATTGACAATGGCTGAAGACGATAAAAAGTCATGCACGATATCTCGAACTGAAGTAACGGGGAAACACATTCTAATTGAAAGCACTCATTTTACCTCTGTAAAACCCAAACACGTCTAAGAATACAGCATGAGAAAACAATTTAAATATACGGAGAGAAAATACTTAATGATATATAACACCTACACCCTTGAAAATAAACGAATTATGTTATTCGAGGATCTTTCACATTTTCCCTGCTGACGTATACGTCGTCTGTTGGCGTTGTTTTTCTCTTCCGACCACATTTTACATTGCGGTTTGGGTTGAGGAATCCAGTTTGTTTCTTCGCCTTGATAACACAACTGACAGTTGAAAGACTGATACCAACAATGTCTTCTATCTCTAATAAGTCTTGCCAATTTTCGTACGCTTCCTTGGAGCCACATCCATTGCAGACAATGACCGTATGTCAACTAGTCGACTGCCGTGGCAGTAATGTCTTGGCGTGATAAAAATATGTTACAATGACGGGTGACGCAGTATTTTTCAAACCCAGACAAGATTTATTATACACCAGGAAAATAAATTGATACTGCATAACAATGTAAATGACCTTATCTTAGAAAAAAATTGAAATCGATTACACTTTGTCACTCCAGTGGGTCTAAAAGTAGCCGTATGTTAAAAGAAAAAAAAACTAAAACAGTTGCTTCGATTGATTTGCACAAAGGTCTAGAATAGTTCATATACAAACTATGTATCTATAAAACATACGTTTACTATGAATGTATAAATGTTAGTCCAATGTACCTACAGAGGAAGGTATATAAAAATTAGATGGTGGCACTGAATAACCAATATAGGATTATTTGTATATTTGTATTTCAATTTTATATTTGAGTAAGAATTTATCTATTGAATTGTGTATTTGGATATTAAATTAAGTATGATGTATTTACAGATTAAGATATATAAATGCGTACCAAAAATTAGATGGCTGCACTGAATAACCCATGTATATTGATTTTCAGCCAAACAAAATCAGCCACAATCAGAATCATTTTGAAATAAAAATTTGTGTTGAAAAGTAGACAATTTATTTGACAAAATTGTCCCACATGTCATATGTGCTTGTAAAATCGGAGACACTCAGTTTACAGGCATATAACCCTTGAATCCTTTTAGTATGGCACATCCGATTATTCAGAGATGACGGATTATACAGATTAAACGGATTAATGATAGCACTAGATAACAAAAGATGTCTTTTAATATCTATTTCCATAGTATCCGCTGGTATTCTTTTTTGCTTACTTAAGTGATTCTGCTGTACTGTTTGAGGTATAAATTCCTAGAACATATCATAATCATTTTTAAACTTGCATCTACATTAGGTGTTATGTAATATATGAACAAAAACATTTTGTAATTCTTATTTCTCGGTTTCAATTTCGCTTGCATTCCTAACTGTTCTCTTAAACACATCAATAAATCTTTCCACCATTCCGTTTGAGTCTGGGTGATTAGGGTAGGGATATTAAGTGCACGATTGAATCGATTTTACAAGAATTTTCAATAAAGAAAATTTTGTATCGTTTTCGGACACAATAATCTCCGGCACGCCGAATATAGTGAACAATTCGTGCAAAAGATATGTCGTGACTCTACTGGTTGGAATTTGACATTTAAAACTTCTGGACACTTGGTGAAGCTGTTGACCCCAAAAATAATTTCTTGATGATAGTGTTATAGTTAATATATGTTTCTGAAACATGTCAAATACTGCGTCGCGGAAATGTTGAATTACTTATATAAAAATAATAATAATAACAATATATATATATATATATATATATATATATATATATAAGAAAAATTAAGACAGACGCGTTATTTCATGGTGAATCGGAAATATAGGCCTATTTCAGGCGAACATCATCAGCTTCCGTCTTTATTTAACGAAGGATTCTACACGAATATATATATACGTCCGATTCCCCATGAAATAACGCGTCTGTCTTAATTTTTCTTATATTTGCTCTACATGTATTTATATGCATATATATTTAGAGCTTTCTTGGAGAGTTATCCTACCACTATATATAAAGGATACTCCTTTGGATTCTTCTATGCCCACACTGCATGCTAATATATATATATATATATATATATATATATATATATATATATATATATATTCTGGTAATATAATTAATACAACATATTCGCGATACAGAATTTGCCATATTTCAGAAACATATTAACTATGACACCCTCTTCCAGCAATAATTTTCAGGGTCAAATTTTTCGGTCATAAATAAGTTAAGCAAGTCCAGTCCATAATTGTATTAAAAAGTTTTCAATAATTTTTTTAAATATTTCTATTTGTAAGTTACTTAGCGACCTAGGTTTCAGCACTTTGGTGTCTTCAGACGATAACTAACATTACCGTTTTTTCAAACGCTCACATAATAGGGATATTTTCTGAACGCATAGTTTTCTAAATGAGAAGAAGTTAGTTAAGTCTTACAACACTTTCGTTGATGATTGTATGATCCAAATAAGTATTTATTGGCATGGTTACACTTGGACATAATATGTTTTTCTTTCATTTAGTAATTTTTTTTATATCTGTGAACAACGTAATAGTCAATTTTTTTTTCTTCTGGCTTAATCTGCATACTTTACCACCGTTGTAATGTTTGGTAATTTTTACTATTCTCCAAATTATATCGGCGTCTTTTTTATATTTCTGTTTTAACTTTCACACGTGGCTAGCAAGCTTTATACAATTTTTGAGGATTTCTAGTTGAAATGTAGATTCACGATTATTGCATCTAATTTAAAAACTGCCTTAGGTCGATCCTATATATGTTTTACTTTGACTATTTATGTCGTACTTTTGCTTTGTAAAGCATCTCTTTTGTATTATAAAGTACGTTAAGAGGGCATTTATTTTTGTCCCTACAGTTACATTTCTTATTTAGGATTTTTTTTGTTTTTATGTGATTTTCTGAATTACTAGTATTGCTATAACTCAGTTTGATTGAATTATTTTTGAAAAAATTGTTTAATTCTGTGATTTTTGTAAAGTGCTTACTGATTAGTTTCAAAATATTTGTCCTATTTTGATTTTTACTTCGAAGTTAAACAGCGGGTTGAACAGCATAATATTTCGATTTCTATTATTGTTTTTAATTTGTCTGCTTTGTTGGGATTTGTATTCCAAAATGTTCCTCTGGCAATATTTTTTCAGAAATGTTTATATTCTTTTTTTTAACAAAATATTGCTTTGTTGGACAAATGTTTTGATAGTCTGTGCTCTATTCCTTTATGGATGTGCTTGATTATGCTTGTGGGATGGTTAGATCTTGTGTTTACATAGATTAAAATTGTATTTGCTTTCATATATAGAGAGAACTTTCCAGTTTGTAAATTCAATTCTGCATATATAGTGGACGACTTTCTTCTTTGTTTCAATTACTATTTCACAATCTAGATCTTTAAATAGTTTGTAAATCATTTTCCTTATTCTATCATTTTAAAATTTGTCGTCCAAACATAAAAAGGACAGAGACAGGGATTAATGGCTCGATATTAGGAGAAGATTGGTTGATTACGTCTGTATTAAATAATAATGAGTCAAAATTTAAACGAATCACAGGAATAAAAAGTGGCGAGGAAAAGTAAAAGAAACGGTGGCAGAAAAGTTTTTGTTTTTAATTTCAAGCGTATGGATATGTTTTTGGGTTCCTTCCTGTATATAGATTTTTGAAACATTTTTGAATTAATAATTTTCTGTTTTGGATCGTTACTGATGAAGCGAATGTTTTTACCGCTGAAAACGAAATATAATTTTGGTAATTTATTGATATATAAATATATATTTATATATATATATATATATATATATATATATATATATATATAAACATCGCAAATATTTCTCTTTAAAAATTAAATAAACAAAAAATCACCCCACCCACACGACACCCTCGAAAACTGCAATAAATACACGTAATCAACCCTATTAATAAATAGAACAAAAAACATAGAAATAACAGACAACAAACCCCACACCACAGCAACAATAAGTCCAGCTACCTGTAAATGGTAGAAAATAAAAGAAAAAACAAAAAACATATATGCCAATACAAAATAACTAAAAGTAAACAAAAAAGTGACCAGCGCAAAACTAAATAACACATTTACTCTAAACCAAATAGCAGCGCCTTAAAAATCATAAAGGAATCGATTAGACCATCCAAAATTCACGAACCACCCATATCATTAACAACGACCCCACTACTACTTCCTCCAGACAAGATAAATAGGAAAACTGTCCTGAACTAAACCACCTCTCCCAACACTTAACTCTAAGACTTAAATAAGGCCAACAGAATCTAAATAAGCTCCCAACCCCACTTTCACCTAAAAAATAAACCGTTTTTGTACTAGATAATTTTCATTCCAACTTCTTCACCCGATGAGAAGCAACCAAAAATCAAGGTTAGCTTCGAAACGCGAAAATGTTTTTGTAGTGATACTATGAATTTATAAACCATTATAACAATATTACAATATCTATCTATCTATATATATATATATATATATATATATATATATATATATATATAGGTTGCAGGGCGTCTAATCGTTTGTATATTTCTTCTCTTCTCTTCTCTTCTCTTATCTTCGAATGTCCGTTTTTGCTGTAGTGATAAATCTGGAGTATCACCGCCGAATGTATCAACCATGGTAACATTATTTTCTTCCGAATCTAATAAATATTTCTGGAGTTAATCGATAAAACTAGGGTGCCAGATTTTATTTATTTTCAACATAAGTCGTTCCTAGTTAATTTAGTCATTTTAGATAGTCTTATGTAAGTTTACCTGAAGACTAACAATTCTGCTTTTAATAAGATTTAAAATCAATACATACAAGACTTCACCGATCGAGCGTCACTGATTCATAGTTAGCTTTTCAGCTGATCCTCTTATATACAATGATTTATTTCAAAAATTCACGAAAAAAAGATGAACCTTTAGTAAAAGATTCCTACATCATATTCCTGTTTTTCATGTTACTCTCTATTACTTTACTAATTTGCATACTTACTTTATTTTTTTAATATTTAGCATAGCTAATGAATTCGTTTTATAAATACATTTGCCAATCAGCTTCGAAATATTTAACACTATTTCTCTGTTTACGATTAATCAATTTGCTGTCCTCATTTGAATTCCAAACAAGAGCTGATGAATGCTTTGTTGAAAATTTTTTTATTTTTAGCTACAACAAATTTCAATCCTTATATTAACCTAAATGAATTTATCAGACAATTGTTCGTTTGGGGAGTATGTTGCGCGATTCACTGCTTGATTTAGAAGGATTAAAAAAATTATTATTAAAATTATTATTATTATTAAAAAGAAACAATTATTCATATTTTTCGGACTATTGCCCTCATCTTTGCTGCTATATTCACGTTATTTCGGCTTTTATATACTCCGACCATTTTCAGATGATTAGATTTTTTAACTGAACCCATTATCTTATTAATTGTGGTAGATTGTTCTTGTTCTTTGGCTATGCTACTTCCGGATATTTCAGTAATCTTATTTAACTTAACTCTATGTTTTTGTTCATCACTGCTGTAGCTAGGTATTGAACTGACAACTCTTTGGGTCAAGTCACTGGATCCAGTTCTACCTGGAATTGACACTCTAACCCAGTGAACAAAAAAAAAAGGGATCAGTTTATTTGAAGAAAGTCGGAACATGGAAATAATTTAAATAAATTGAGTACCTCATCTAAAAAATATAAGCGAAAGGAAAAATTATTTTTCTATACATCTGAGATAGCATTTACTTTATTGTCATGTTTACGACGCTTTGGCCGTTGTACAATTCAGCTTTCTTCAGGTACCAAGAATTTCAGGCCGAACTCTTTATTTCTATCATTTGTGTATATCATTTTCATTCCATGCGCGATTCCTTTTCTGGTAGCCATATAGTTATCACCGTTTGACACTTTTCCGTATATGTCGAGGTGGCCGCTCATCTCTATCAAGTATTTTTGACGTTGAATTTTTGCATAGTATATGAAACACCTATACACCTATTTCTAAGTTTGTATTCCCCATTTATAATAACATTCTAAGCATTAATATCGCGTTCCTTGTTCCTGTGTGCTTGACGTAACCACACTGCTCTTATCCTCTCCTCTAGCCTGATACTGCTGCGCGCTCTATTCATAAGGATTCGGATAAGGATTGTTACGTGCCTAATTAAGTTGATTGTTTCATAGACTTCGTTTGGCACTGACTTCTTAAACAGTGCTATAAATATTGAACTGCTTTGGTATTCTGGTACATCACCGCTGTCGTAGTTTTCATTTAATATTACTGTAATTTTGTCTACGCCGAAATGGTCTAAGGCTGTCAGCATCTCTATTATAATGCCGTCTGATCCAGCTGTTTTGTTTCTATTTAGTTTGGCCAATGCAGCTCCCGCACTGGATTTTAATATTTCTGGTTTGTCGGTATCTCTGTGTATTGTCAATAGATCTCCCTTGTCGTGGAAGAGACCTCTTATGTTTTTCCCAGCGCTAAATTATTTTCTCTTTCTTTAATGTAATCGTTCTATCCTTGAATTGTAACATCCTGTTGAGAAGTATGTCTTTTGTATTCTCAGTTTCCTTAAACCTTTATGCTTTACTTTCTTTAATGTAATCGTTCTATCCTTGGATTGTAACATCCTGTTGAGAAGTATGTCTTTTGTTTCTCGGTTTCCTTAAACCTTTATGCACGTCATTTTTATCGTTCTCATTCTCTCTATTTATAAACATTTTTCGTTGAGCTTGTTGAGTCTCTTTCTAGCGTGTCTGAACTTGCTCCATCGTTATTGTGTAGATTTTTGTATTCCGTTCCACGTCTTGGCATTGTTTTCTGTCTTTTTTGCATCATGTTAAGAATCTCAATAATTAACTACTCATTTCTTCTTCTGCATCTATTTTCATTTTGGAAAATGTTGTTTACTGATGTCAGTAACTCTTCCCTTAGTGTGTACCATATTGAGTTAACCTTTCCAATTTTTTCTTCGTATTTGATTTTCACATTGTCAGTGTATTTTCCTGCAGGTTGAGGTTCTTTACAAATATTATGTATTGCGGCTTGGTTGCTGAACTAGACTTCTTCATTCTCCAAAGTTTCATTTTTTATACAAATAACCTGCCGTGTCGCCTGCTTGGGCTTCTTCATGTCTATAAATGTCTTGGAAGGTTTTGGAACCGGTTGTTGGTCATTCGCTGATCATTCGTTGTGCGTCATTGAACCCTTTTTCGTTGCTCATTGATGGGTCCTAGTCCAAGGTTGCCAACTATAATAATTTTAATTTCTTGGGTTTTACACTAGGCCGTGACAAAGATTCTGTTTCCTTGTCATTGCTTTGCATTGTCGGTGCATACATTATAGTAAGACCTATGTTGATTTGCTTTCTTTTCATTTTGACCAAGATAACATTTTCGGATAGTTGGCAGTATCTCAGAACGTATTTCTTTGCACAGTATTAGGTCGGCTCTGTTTTGATTATTTTTAGCACCTGCGTATATGATCCTGTGATTGTCACTTACCTGTTCTTTGTTGTTTTGCAAGCTCCATTTGCACTTTTCTAAAATGCTGATATTCGATCTGTTCATCTCTGGTTTGAAATTCTCTAGCTGTTTAGATTTGTTCAGTGTTCTAATATTCCATGTTCCTAGAGGAACTTTTGCTTGGTGCTATCAGTCGCAGAGTAACGGTCCAGTGACATCTGTTACTCATGTAATTCCCTTTGGGGTGAGGGATCCCTTCCAAGGAATCCTGTTCCGTTTACGCTGTTAGATGACGGTCACGTGACACTTGTTGCCCATGTCAGTCTTTTCAGGGCGAGGAGTTATTATTTTTTAATTAATCCTCTTTACGCCTTTGAGTTTTATATAAAACATTTTCTATGGCTGTTCTTCGGAATAATAGGGAAGTATTTTTCACGGTGATTTATCGAGACATCACCTCTAGTTGGCTGGCCGTTGTTTTTAGCTGAGAATCCAGCTTAACATTTGAATATTTACCAATCGAGTTTAGTGGAATTAAACTTTAAATTTGTCAATATTTTTTTTTAATCATTTCACCCCGAGCAAGGCGGAAACGCCACTGATGTGCAGGGATCTACATAAGTGTAAAAAGATTAATTAGAAAAGAGTGAGGAGTACAAACTAGTTAGAAAGGAACAGTAGAAAGCTGAGAAAGCAGGTGCGATGACAGATACATAGGTGGAGAGAAAGGGAAAATTATACAGGGTTTGGGAGAGAGCTAGAGTCCAGGGGTTAGTAGATGAGTATTGACTTTGCATTGAAATTTCTGGAGGTTGTATCCGTCAGGAAAGCAAGAATATGGGAGCGAGTTCCACAGGCGGGAAGTGCGAGAGAAGAAGCTGCAGGAGTAGAATTGTCGTCTGCATTTGGCTAATCTGACTGTGAATGGGTGGGACCCAGTTGCCAGTCTGGTTGCACGAGTAAACACCTGTTGAGGAGGCATCACTGACTTAAATTCGTCTGAGCAGAAACCATGAAAGTATTTGTAGAAGAGACAAAGGGAGGCCACATTTCGACGTAGGGGAAGTGGCTGCAGTCGAGCCGCCAGATCAGTACCTATCACATTACAGACTCTCCTTTGGAGCTTGTCAAGAACACTGAGGAGAACGGCAGGGGCACCTGACCATAAATGGCAGCAGTACTCCACGCAAGGACGGATGGTTGACTTGTATATATACAGGATGGATTAAGGTGGAAAAAACATCCTGGATCGACATAGTGACCCAACCTTCTTAGCAGTAGATTTTGCTATGTATTCAATATAGTGGTTCCATTTGAGGTTTGAGAACAGGGTAAGTCCGAGGAGGCGTAGTGTATTACTCTTCGAGAGAATCGCTTGGTCCATGCTTATGGGAGGCAGGAGAGGTTGCCTCTAATGGTTGACAGACAACAGCTTGGTCTTAGATGAATTGAAGTTGACAAGCCACTTCTTGCCTCAGTTCACCACAGAGTGTAGATCCCACTCAAGGTCAGCAGCGAGATTATGTCTGTCCGCCACGACAGGTTTCTTACTGGTGCGGGAGTATATTGTAGTGTCATCTGCGTAGATGCCTACTTGGGACTTGATCTCATCTGGGAGGTCGTTGATGAAAATAAGGAAGAGCGTCGGGCCCAGGATAGAGCCCTGTGGGACACCAGCATCCGTGCTGTAGGACGAAGAGGCACGCCCATTCAGAACGACCTTCATTTTGCGGTTATTTAAAAAAGATTGAATTAGGTCAAGCAGGTGACCGGTAATACCATAACTGCGTAGTTAGCATAGGAGGCCAGAGTGCCAAATCCTGTCGAAAGCCTTGTAGATGTTCAGAGCAACCGCGCGAGCCTCGTCAGACGCATCAAGGGCCTGTAACATGTACTCCGTTACGGTTGTTAGCAGGTCGGCCGTGGACCTTGCAAAGCGGAATCCATAATGCCTGTCGGAGAACAGTTTGTGGGCGGTGAGATGATGAACTGTTTCAGCATTGATTATAGCCTCGAATACTTTCCCGAATATCGGTAGAAGACTGATAGGGCGATAGTTGGATGGGTCCGAGGCTTCACCACAATTCTTAAATACAGGAACGACTGAAGAGAACTTCCAGCATGCAGGGAAGCAGGAAGCAGAAACGCGGTAGTTAAATAGTTTAGAGAGGACAGGGGAATGTTCAGGAGCACACCTCTTAAGGACTATCACTGGTATTCCATCGTCTCCACACGCCTTATGGGGGTCGAGTT
The DNA here is from genome assembly GCA_037127315.1 of Ascarosepion bandense. Lineage (NCBI taxonomy): Eukaryota > Metazoa > Mollusca > Cephalopoda > Sepiida > Sepiidae > Ascarosepion > Ascarosepion bandense. The sequence continues at coordinate 535,414 of JBBBDQ010001663.1, read as the reverse complement.
TTGAAATTACTCTGGATACTACTGACAATATTGATATTTTTTCTTTTTTCTTTCGTTATTTCTTATCGGCTCGTAACTGAGTTATCAACAAAAACAGTGTATATATCCAACATTTATATATATATATATATATATATATATATATATATATATATATATATATATTCAAGAGAGAGATGACTTAATGTTGCCGATAGAAAAAAGTGGGTGACTATCTGCAGATCTGACTGAAACAATCATTTCTAGGAGTTCAAATAAAAAAATAACATCCGGTCGTTGGTGTCAAAATGTCTACCCATAAATATATAAGACTATCAGATGAGAGAAAATATAATCATAAATACTACTTTTACCAAATATATTTCAATTACGCTGCCATTAAAGCGTTTCTTATATAAACGATTATAGTATAAACAAAGATGTTTACTAAAAAAATAAATGTGGGAACTTGAGTAGAATGGAACGGGAATACTTTAGTGAGTATAAAAACATTTAAAGGAAAGGTATACGGGAGACAGAAGATGGCGACTGACGTTGCATTTAAATTTATGAGGATTGTAGTTTTTTTTTGTTTTTTTTTTAATCATTTCACCCCGAGCAAGGCAGAAACGCCACTGATGTGCAGGGGGTTACTTAAATGTAAAAACATTAATTAGAAAAGAGTGAGGAGTACAAGCTAGTTAGAAAGGAACAATAGAAAGCTGAGAAAGCAGGTGCGATGACAGATACATAGGTGGAGAGAAAGGGAAGGTTATACAGGGGAGGGGAGAGAGCTAGAGGCCAGTGGTTAGTAGATGAGTAGTAACTTTGCATTTAAATTTCTGAAGGTTGTATCCGTCAGGAAAGCAAGAATACGGGAGCGAGTTCCACAGGCGGGAAGTGCGAGAGAGGAAGCTGCAGGAGTAGAATTGTCGTCTGCATTTGGCTAACCTGACTGTCAATGGGTGGGACCCAGTTGCCAGTCTGGTTGCACGGGTAAACACCTGTTGAGGAGGCATCAGTGACTTAAGCTCATCCGAGCAGAAGCCATGCAAGTATTTATAGAAGAGACAAAGGGAGGCCACATTTCGACGTTGGGGAAGTGGCTGCAGTCGAGTCGCCAGATCAGTACCTATCACATTACAGACTCTCCTTTGGAGCTTGTCAAGAGAATATCGGTAATATTTACTGGTAAGTTAAATCTTTCTGGATAATTACATGTCATGACAATTTTTTTTTAATTAAAGGAGTAGAATTGTCGTCTGCATTTGGCTAACCTGACTGTCAATGGGTGGGACCCAGTTGCCAGTCTGGTTGCACGGGTAAACACCTGTTGAGGAGGCATCAGTGACTTAAGCTCATCCGAGCAGAAGCCATGAAAGTATTTATAGAAGAGATAGAGGGAGGCCACATTTCGATGATGGGAAAGTGGCTGCAGTCGAGTCGCCAGATCTGTACCTATCACATTACAGACTCTCCTTTGGAGCTTGAAGGAAACAAGAATTCGTAAGAGAGTTCTAACAGAAAATTTCGAGAAAAAACTAAGGGATGCCAGCTATACGTGTGTGTGTGTCAGTGTGTGTGTGTTTGTATGAGTGTATGTGTGTGTTTGCTATTTTCATAATATTAAGAAAACACGTACTATTTATTCTTAAAGTACTATTTCTTTAAAATGGAATGTAGTTAGAATTGTATCATTTTTGGTATCTTTCAAACGGTTAGATATTCAACGTGTGAGTATACATTTTGCGTTTGGAAAGTATATATAATACAATTAGGGGAAAATTTATCGTATACCATGAACAATTTCAAAGGAAATTAGACTAATAATTGATTATGATGGTTGGGTCGTTTCCTGTATAAGCCCAATCAACTGAAGAAAACGACAAACATGAATTTGGTAATGCTAAAACTAAGTGTTTTTACGGAGGAAATGTTTGGCTTTCATTATATTGTTTTACATCGAAAATTAATTTTAAAAAGTTTTAATAAATCATTTTTACAGAAAATAACACTTCTCAAATTCATCAGTTTGTTTCTTTTGTTTTATATTTTTAACGACATATCATCTCATTATGGGCTATTACAGTTTGAAAGTTTGAAGCAATAAAATATATGATATATGTTATTCTACATTCACATTTGAAAACATGCCAGTTGATACTATTCTTTTGTGCATCTATATGTTTGTGTTGACGTCATTACTAGAAGCAGTGATATGTATATTTCATATTGTAGTTTTGCTGCGTTTATATTTTGGAATAGTTTGATTTCTTTGAGAAATTATAGGATATTATATGTATGTATGTATGTATTATTCTCATGAAAAGTTTCTTTCATGTTAGTTAAATTTCTTTAGTAGCATATCAAACACTTTGTGTTATTTGATGCATCAATCTAACTATTTTTATGCAATGCTTTAATGCTAACTAGAAGTGAGATGTATTTCTGGTCATAGCTTGGAACCTAACAGGTATTAACACCGCACTTTTTTCTTTCTTTCTTTCCTTTACTTCTTCCTGTGAGGATTAGGCTTTCTAAGCCCTCTATCCTCAATATGAGTACATTAAATTTCAGTTGCATCTCTATAAGTTTCTTTTTGTATTCGTTTTCTCCAAAAATCCATTGTTGCTCACATGTTCTGTCAATGGAATCTTCAGCATCAAGCAGAAAAAGGAGTTGTAACATTTCAAAAAAAAAATTGTATTCTTTATATGAATTGACAGATTGTACAAAAAGTACATCAGCATTTCAAAATAGTTATTATAAAAAAAAAACTTATACAGAAACAGCAAACAAAGAAAAAACAGATTTTGACATATTGATGTTAGAAAAATTAACGTATCGATATTGTCAACTTAATGGCCATCTTTAAAAAAGGAGGAACTCATGAAAGATAGTTAATTTCATTTTAAGCGCACACGTTCATATGCAGGCACTTACATCATTACTTAGTTAAAACTTGTTTTATTTCAAGGTGGAAAATTGATCCATAACGGTGATATGATAAATATAAACAGTGTGTACTTAGAGATCAGGCATATATGTATAATTAAGAAAACAATATATCAAAATGTGTACAGCTGAAAGAAAAAAGAAAAAAGTAAAAGAAAAAACAATGAAGAGTGTGTGTAAACTGAAAAAAGATATTACGAAAAATACAAGTGAACATATCATTCTACACATAAACTCATAACCCTCATACGCGTAGACGTAGGAGTACATACACTATGGAAAAGAAAAATCCTGCATCAATGAAATGTGCATAAAAAGATTCGATATAAGTTTAAATAGTATATATTACCGATGCCCCCTCCAAGTGGACAGATTGTTTCTCGGAGAGTTCGTCTACGAAACTCTGGAGTCGGGATATTGATATTAAACTCTATCAGCCAAGTCATATGCTTTTTACTTGTATTTATTCTATGTATACATATATACGCATGTCAAATCTACACTCAGAATTGTAGAAAATGCCCTACGTTTAATTACTGTCATTGAAAATTCATACTTTGGATAAAACCGGCTCACACAGAATGTAACTTATTTTTTACTGTGATCAGCTGCGATAATTTTAATTTTTCTGTCCATATGTATTAACCAGTTGGCGACGCTTCAGTTTTCTTTGAAATTGCTAAAGATAAAATATTCTTAAAATTAAATGTTAAAGCTACATTTCAGAATATGTTTTACAATATTTTCTTTCCTTAAAGCTGATATTTAAATGTTGGCAAAATATTTAACACTCAATAAGCTTGAGATCAATAAATCCCATTTTTGTTTTCTTCCGGGGCCGATATTTTTATTATAAATAGGATAAATTATTTGTTGCTAACTTGTCTTTGCCAGGCTGTTTTCTCGTTGCAACTGTCTACATGCAACCGTCTACATGCAACTGTCTACATGCATCCGTAAGTTATCGGTTAACAGTTTCTTATCTCGCGCTTCTTGCTTGTTGAATTGTTTTCCGGTTGGTTGCTTCCCAATAACATTTTTCCCCACCAAAAATGTATTGCCCCATTGCCAGCTTATGTCTTCTTAATAATATTTTTTTCTTTCTCTCTAATTGTATTTTTCTCATATTCTCTAAAACTTAGTAGTAATCACTTGCATTCTAGTCGCTTTATTGCCTTGCTTTGAGAGGGAAACAATAAAAAATATTATTTCAATTAAAAGATATGTATATTGAAAAAAAAATTACTTGTCTGTAAATAATCACACATAGGTGTGTGTATGAATGTCTTCGTACACGAAACGTAAAAAATTAATTCACAGAATCAATGAATTTCAATTTTATTTTTAATTTACGTTTCTGATAATAAAATAAATGTAATTTTATTTTTTTAAAAAATGGTGATTATGTTATTCTTTGCTGTAAGGATGTCTGTAACAGTAACGGTGCAGGCTCGTCTGGCAAACAGTCATTTCGCATAAAAAAGTGGAATATTATAACGTCTTGAATAAGGCATAAATTTGAAAATAAGACATGTATTTATCTGCTAGATAATAAGTTTACTGTTAGTCAACAAGCACGTGTGTTTACTCAATAAAATAAAAAATAATTTTAACAAAATAAGAAATATTATTATGCATGAATATATATATCTATACATCTGAATGTGTTTTAATCTCTTTCTCTCCCTAGATAGATAGATAGATTTCAGAGTGTTTAGGTGTCAATCTAAGCACAACGCAGATGATTCGGTAACATCTAAGATTAATAGTGCAGCAGCTCGGAAAACCCACTTTGATCGTTCTGAGAAGAAAAAACAACCCAGAATACCTTAAAATGAACACGGAGACTTACATCAAGTGACTTTAGGTGGTAGTACTGTTCTGGGTTAAGAGAGTGGAGGTTGGAAGACACTATGGCTGGTAACGCGACTCTGTACCATGCCACACAGGTAGGAGAACCTAGTCATGGCTGTCAGACAATTTCTGCGACCACATCAGCCCTTACATTTGGCCAACTAATTCCTCTGACAGCAACCTACTGTATTAAGTTCCACTAAGCGGAAGTCCAACATATTTCTTTGTAACACCAAAGATGAAATAAAAGCAAGGATTATATGATCGTTCACAAACTTAAACAATAAGTCTTAAATTCCGAGATCGTCCATGTTTGAAGATAATAGGAATTTTTTGAATAACTTTACACATTTTACTATTTCAATATATCCTTAATTAATTTTTGTAAATATCTCTCTTAAAATGAAATGCCATTGTTATTTTCCTTTTTACATATATTAGACGCTATTTTATCCATCTCACCAGACATACACACACACATACACACACACTCTCTCTCTCTCTCTCACACACACACACACACACACACACACACACACACACACACACACACACATATATATATATATATATATATATATATAAATTAAAAAAGGATTAATTCAATGATGTTGAATGACCATTTCGATGGGAAAATCCCCACGGGGGATAACACATCACCTCAGCAACCGAAAAATCCTTTCAGAAACTGGAGAAAAATCAGTCTAATTTTCCTTTTTAAATAGATTTGCAATATATATATATATATATATATATATATATATATATATGGCCAAGCAATCTTTCTTCTAAACATGTTTCGTTAAAAAACACCGATAAGGATAATCTTATTAAATAATTCATTAATTCTTGCAGGTTTCCTTCTTGATGGAACTAAGGAATGTCATAATTCTGTATAATAACTAACTTTCCATGCACTTTTAGCCTCTCCAGGGACCATTCTCAAGGAGGTTATTCTTCCGATGTTGTTACTGTTTCATCAAGTTTTGATTGTAACGGAATTTATTTAATGATTTTGGAAAAGAAAACTAGACGCTTTTGATAAATTTTTAATCATTAAATAGCTCTGAACAAGTCCCCTTGGTTTTAGTCTTGGGTTTGTTAATAAGCACAGCCTTCCTTGTTAAACAGAATAAACCAAAGTGGAAAGAAGAGAGGTGCTGATTGGATAAAAGCTAGCCATTTTGAAGTTGATATGAGGACAATCAATAAGAAACAATGGACAAAAATGAGACATAACCAACAAAACAATTTGGAAAGAGAGGAAATACTAGTAAGAGATCAGCCAATGAAGAGAAACAGCATCTGATGAGAGAAACACTTTGAAAATCTTACAAAAATCAGACAGTGACATCTATATTCTCCTTTGAGCATCGGTAAAGGTTTAACAATTTACGGTTCAAATAAGACTGTGACACTACAGTGCGGCTGGACTGCTGCCCTCAAGCCAGATCCTGGTCGAAACGGCAACAGATGAGCTGCCCCAGCCTGGCTGGCCGTCTGTCTAATGTGACTCTCGTCCTCGCCGACGGTCGTGACGATCCCAGTTGTAACACTGCCACCCGGTCGCACGGTTGGTCTGGTCGCAGTCGCTGGTCTGGACGATCCCGTCCAATGACGTCGCCACAAAAGCTGGACTACAGAACGTCTTTTGCAACAACGGGCCACTGTCCCACGTTGTGATTAGATCCCAGAAGTCTCGTCGTGCAATTTCAATAGTCGTCCCTTTCAGCCAGTCCGGACACTGGTGTACACTTATGAGTTCAAAAAAATAAAATCAATAAAGTAAATGAACGAAGTCGAACACGCCTGGAGAGCTACGTAGAATGTCTTTATATAGAGAAAAAAAAATGTCTGTTTTTTTTCCAAGAATACAGTTGTCTAAAATGATATACAATCGTCGGAAATGATATACAGTTGTTTAAAATGCTGGAGAGAGAAAGTTCGCCAGAAGCATCAAAGTTTCTAATCCTTAACTGATATGTTTACTCTAAATTTCTTTAGCGTTGAAATGTACTTCTAAAACAGCAACGTTCTTTCGGGTTCTTGACGGAATTTGACGGTATGTGCCGAATCGGAGCGGCCGCTGACGGAGTGTGTGTGGGTACTGGCGGCGGTGGCACTCTGCCGAAATCTGAGCTAATTAGCTCTCCAACTGAATTTTTCGTGTCGAGCATCTATTTTTATAACCAATTTCGATCCTTTCTGGGGATCCGGCCGAATCACAGTCTTCGGCTAATAAAAATCGGTCTCCGCCCCTTCGATTTGCGGATGTCTTAGCTCGACCAATGAGATCATGCCAACTCACACCGAACCGAATCTAGCTCGGGTCATTTCGGACTGTTGAGCTACACAACGACCTTGACATCTGGGTGACCTTATCAAATCACTCTGACACTTGTTTTGTCTCCGCTTTTCAGATTAGCGGAATACATTTCAAATCTAATAGAAATCCATATTGAACACGAAAAGAGGCACAAATCATGAAAGACGAGAAATGTATATTTATCCAAAATAACTTTATTTTATGCTCCCGTGTTTTTAGAAGCACTTGATGGTACTAAAATTATTATTTTTCTCCTGAGCTCACATCGTGTGACGCAATAAAACACTAATACTATCACCAATATCAATTTCTCTCTCCGTTGCTTTAAACCAACCAAAGGAAAGTATCCCCACGGGAGAATGGAAAGCATCAGCGCGTGAGATAGTGTTACAAGACTTCGAGAGTTAAAATAAAAACCCATAACATAAGATGCAGCAGTAAAAATCTGAAAGTCGGATTGATCTTTTAAGTACAGATATTAGCAACTGATGTTCTGGAATAAAGTTGTATGGATTGATGAGACAAAGATTAATCTCAACCAAAATGATGAAAAGGCTAGTGAGGTGACAAAAGAAAATATCTGCTTTGCCTTATGGTCCAAAGCTCACTTAACTCATTTGAGAAGCATGATAGAGGGAGTGATCTGAAACAGGCTCTTTCGTGTTTATTGATTTTATAACCCATGATTGTTGAATTCAGAAGATTACAGAAACATTTAGTCTGACAATTTGCAAAGATACATCCAATCTATTTGGAAAGAAGCAGATCGTGCCCCTGAATAATGAGGCGAAACATATTGGCAAATAAACGAAGGACTTCATCAGACAAAAAATGAACAGATTTAGACGGGCTAAGTCAATAACTAGACCATAACCCAGTAGCGTATGAATTTAATCTGCTATAGAGGATACTGAAGGATCAAACGAGAACTGAAAGAGACTGCTTTAAAAATCTGAAAAAAAAAAACTTCACAAATAAAGAATGTGACAGTTTAATGATGTTACTGGGTGCAGATTAAAATTTTATTATCAAGTTATCAACCAGGACTTAACAATTGCATTGGCAATTTAGAATTTTACTTCACCGTTGACGATAAGATTTTTAATTTTATTTGTTACCATATATGAGAAAAAGAACACTCAGTCAGAAGTTTGGAAACGGCATAGTGAACTGCTTGACATTCGCGTCTGAAGCTACAATTCGAAAATTTCTTAACGTTTGTGTGTAAAAATGAGGACGGCGTAGATGATTTCGGAAATAGTTGGGTAATATATCCTGTCAATATCATGAATTTTGAGATGATCACAAGTAATGTCGACGTTATGCTTTCATTACTCTTCACATCTAGATTCCGACGTGGTCTGGCCAACGAAGATTTTATCGAATAAATTTACACTTGCGTATTTCAAGATATTTTTCGGTAATTTTGGTATATCTAAACGAACATCATCTGATATTCCTAAGCAACCACTCATCTATTTTTTTTATATTTCACCCCATTCAAGCCGTGACCACCGCTAATGCGCAGGGTGTTACAATGAGGAAAAAAACTTGGTACAAGGTTTGTCGAAAATAGGATATAAGATAGACGGGATACAAGTATATAGAAGATGTCAGCTGACCATGCACTTAAATTCTTAGAGATTTTAGATATCAAGAAATCAAGTAAATAGAAGTAAGTTTCACACCAGTGAAATGAACGAAAAACTTTTAGAGCACAAAAGGATGGTATATTTAAAATCTCTACGGTAAAAGACTTATCTATAGTTCAATATAACAGTAAACTTAAATTCATGTGATAGGGGCACACAGGCAAAGAGCTCGCCGAAACATTTTCTATTAAATATTTATAGAAAAAACGTAGGGAAGCCACATCAAGTCGGCGAGAAAGTTACTGAAGTCGAGATGCTGGGTTAAGATTATTCATATTGCGGATCATTCTTTAGATTTGTCATAACACCTCAAGATAAATAGCTTGAGTATCCGACCAGATATGGCAACAGTATAAAATGTACAGACGAATAGTAGATTTATAAATGTGCAAGATATATTCAAATGAGAAACCTTTCTGGTCTACGCCGTGACTCAAACTTCCTAGCTGAAGATGCATCTATAGACTTGATTCAGTCGTTTCACTTTAGGTGTTAATTTTCAGAAGACTAACGTCATTTAATCTCATGGCTAGTACGAAAGCTTCTCTATTCTGGGTAAAGGTGAATAATTTCGTCAAAATCCTATCATATTTTTTTAAGATTAACATTTTTTATTACTTTGAATAGTGTGATCTGATTCTCCTGCTCTATATTATAAAAATTCTTTTTAAAAGGCATTAAAATTTACAAGCCATTTCGAATCCCAGTCTATAATTGATTGACGGTAATTTTCAAAAACAGTAACCTGGTTTAATTTGTCAGCCTTGGCAAATCTCCTTTTGAGACGAGAGTAAATGGGGCTGTTTTCTGCAAAAATGCTCTTCTGGAAACTGATTATATCATGAGGATCAGGGATGAAGACCAGAAAGGTGTAGGACCTAGAATGATGTCTTGAAGAACACCCACGTTTTTGTGAAAGTATCCGGAAGCTTTCCCGATTAAAAAGACCTTCAATTTACTATTTAGTTGGGATGTTTTGATTAAATAAAACGATCGCCTAATATGTAAAACCCCTTCAAACGGATTTGACATATCTAGTGCAACAGCTCGAGCTTTGATATTCTTATCAAGAGCCTTGTATACATATTCATTTATAGCTGTTAGCATATTAGTGGTATAGATGGCGAAGCGGAAGCAATATGTTTTGCCATAGAGTAAGCCGTGAGAGATGAGATGCTTAACTACAGTATTGATAAAATCCTCAAAGACTTATGCTAAAAGGCGGTAAGTCGACAACAGGGCAATAGTTAGATGCGTCAAAGGATTTCTCAGAATTATTAAAAATCAGTTACTACAAATGAGGAATTCCATCAAGCAAAAAAAGCATGAAGCATTTTGCCATTGATTATAGAGTGTGGAGGGGATAGTTGCCCATATCTGTTGATTAGTGTAGAAATAATAGCTCACTATGATAAGGTTAGGATGATTATATTCTGGAGAAAAGTGCGCAATACTCAAGATAGGACATAGGTAAATATAAATGGCATGGACGTTCCTATCAATATCTATTGACAACATTTATTTTTATGCTTGAACGCAATGCTCAGGCCATGCCTGGATTTTTAGGTATATGAATTTATTTAACATTGTAATTTAATTAAAGAGAAGCTATAATACAGTTTACTGAAATAGAAAGTGTATATTGAATTAACTGCGAAAATGCAACTGGACAAGTCAGTTTACTATGTCGTGCTTGATATTTTTTTACTGTCAAATGCTATCATATTTTTTAAGTTTACCATTTTTTATTACTTTGAATAATGTGATCTGTTTCTCCTGCTACATACTATAAAATTTCTTTATAAAAATTTATATGAAATCCAAAGAAAAATATGTAATACTAGGAATCATGAAATGGCGTCTCAGATGCAATCTTTTTCCCACCAACCTAACTTAGGTCCCATGTGACTATTCTATAAATACATTCATAGATATTGTTCTGATGATTTCAACTATGATACCTAAATTTGTGAATATGAACACATTAGTAGACTGGCTGTTATATCTCATTATTTTACAGTTAAAATATTTAGATATAAGCGTAAGTTCTCGGATATCATTTTTACTATCGCAATTCTCACTTTTAAATTATTTACCTGCTTTTTGTCTCCCAAAACACATTGTTCTTCAAAATGTGCTTTATTAAAAAGAACCTACAAGATATGCCGTTTCATTTTGCCTATTTATAGGTATATGTGTTATTTACTATTTATCCTCTTTCTTCTCCATCTCTCTTTATATATATATATATATATATATATATATATATATATATATATATATACGAGTTTGATTGAAATAAACAAATTTGATTAAAATGAACCGAAAATGCTTGCATATTTCATATTTTATTAAGTTCATCTAATTTTCGAATCAGTTTTTGAGAGCTGTACCTGAAGCTGTCTGTGATTCGTAATTTGTTCTTGTTTCATTATGTATACAAGACTCAAAAGCCTATGGGCGGTTATTATACAAATAAAACTACATTATATATAATGTCATTAACACAGGAGACGGTATTTTAAAAAGGATGTGATTGAATTAATATACTATTCTTATGTATATAAAATATGTAGAACTCTTGAACTATTCTTATTCTAATACAGTATATAGTACTATTGAACCATTCTTATACTAATATAATATGTATATTATCTTAGCATAAGAATAATACAAATATATTAATAAAATTATAAATACATGATACAGTAAAATAAAATGATTAAAACAAATAATTGCATTCTATTTGAGTAACCATCTTCACAATAACCGATACGTATGGTGTCAGGTTAGACAATTTTACACTTCTAGCACCCGAAAATATGCCAGAATGTAGACAATTAACCAAAGGAAGCCACCATTATACGCAAAACATACAAAAATGAACGCGAGCAAACACAATTATAACCTCGCCACTTACGCTGTATGCAAAGTAAAAATGAATATTGCACCAATGTAAAATGCATATATAAACTAAAAAAAAACAAGAGATATATTACTGATATCCCCTAGCGAGTGGACAGAGTGATTGCTGGTTATTTCATTTCCGAAATTCTTGAGTCCGTATACTGAGGTTAACACTAATCAGCAAATATTTTATTTTTATTAATTATATATATATATATATATGATTATGATTGTATTCTCTGGAGAAGAAAATTTTAAAAACATTTCTGCTATATGCGTGACTCTTCAGAAATGAATTGAGTTCTTTCGGTGACTGGCGTGTGTATACACTGCTTCTATACAACACGTTAAAATTTCCGTTCTCTGATTCCATGCGCCTATGGCTTCAGGAGTAGCGACTCCGACTGACACCAAATCGGCAGAGTTTCCATCCTGGCCAGAAGCAAGTGGATGTGTCTATCCACACTGATGAGCTGTGACACAGCGAAACAGGCTTATATATATATATATATATATATATATATATATATTAAATGTCTACAGTATTGCTCTACTGAAATGGGATTCTTAAATCTACAGAAAGTAGTCAATTATAGGGATATTATTATATTAATTGTTTAATATTATGTGAATGATATATCTCAATCCCGACAACAAAGACACGGAAAAATAGTATTTATTTAAAATAGATTTCAATGTAGGATGCTCCTTTGAGAAATACAGCATATTTACTGTCGACTAGTCACTTCTTATTACAACTGTTTTTTGAATTGTCTATCTTCACTTCATCGATTCCTTTAAATCACTAGGGAACAAATTTCAATGGCTTTCGATGAAATTTTCGTCCGCTAACTATACAAATGTTTTATCTGTTTCGCTCGAAAACGCTACCTATTTTTGTATTCATAAATAGTTTATCCTCAATATGCTATGTCATGTTGCAGTTACACATTATGTAACTAGGTTTTTTGTACATGATGTGATGGTATTGTTGTATTATGCATACTTTTATATGTAAAACCCTAAATATTTTTTTAATTTTAATTTATAACACATTTTTATATTACTAAATTAAACTAAATAGAGATCTAGACCTTTTGGAACGTTTCTGCTTTTAGAAGAATATGTTATAGAGACAACTAAAGTATATAAAAGCAACTCAGTTCCAGAGTTAATCAACCAATTCATTCAGACAGTTACTTAAGTTTTGTCTTTAACATATTTTTAAATTTGCACATTATTTAATTTGTGATTTTACCATCGTACTTTAATTAGACGGAATTATATTTCACTTACTCATCCGTGTTTCTACTTTAATTTCTTATATTTTAAGTATCTAGTCCTTAATAAATTCCTACTTAAAACGAATTGGTCTTTATATTTAAGATTTTCTTTTTAACTATATGAATTAATATGCAAAATATGTTAACAAATAGACAGAACAACCGAGTAATAAATAAGAAATAAATAGAATATTCAAATTAGAAAAAAAAAACTTCATTCCTTTTGTTTTATATGTTAAAATTTTACACTTCTAAATAAACAAAAAAAAGTAACTGATATTGTAAAAAGAGCTAACATATTACAACAACCGGAAAACAAGTTCTGCAGTGTATGCAATAAAAGGCTGCGACAGAGGGCTCAGATTCAAAAATTATTTTTAGAGTGTCTATGTTGAGTTTATGATTTGATAAAACTAGGTCATTTAATTGCACGTATACCGCAACATACCTAGATGTAAGTGTACCTTTTCTAGATAATCAAAACATAATCTCAAATATTGCATGATATTTAAACACATGCTCAATTCATGGGTGATAATTTTTTTTAAATCCAAAAAACAGGTGCTTTTATTAACGCTTTGTGTTTTCCCAATATCAGGTGTGGTGAGAGCCTACTAACCACAAGATCGATTGCTATATTTGCTTTGTTGAGACATCAAGCTTACGAAGAAAATAGAAGATTGTATCAAGTATCAATATTTTGTCACCGCGATAAGACCAATACTATATTCAAATAAGATCCTTATTACAAAATTAATGGGTCTGCAAAATCAAAAATTATTTTCTAAAAATATTATGCTCTCCGAGTAGTCAGACACCGATTCTGAACACAGTGTATTTGAAAATCAAAACGACGCAAAATGTTTAACAAGGCCGAGTTGAATGATCTTGTAAGGGTCCAAAATTCGCTAAAAGTGCTGCGGAAATCTAAACACCAGGACTTTGATAGAAACTCTTGTTCACTGCCCATCTACAGAAAAATACAAGATCTTATATATATTTGAATAGAGGACAGTTAATATATTTCTGTAACAAAGTGACACCAGCAAACTATATCGCCCTAAAAGAAAACGAATACAGGAGGAAAAATGAATTGATCACAGATAGGATTATGGACATGATGCAATGGAAACAGAAAAATGTCAAAACATGGAGCAGAATACAAGAAACTAGACAAGGAAATAACAAAGAAATACAAAAAGATTAAAATGAATGGCTCAACGACAAATATGCAGAAATAGAGATATTGAGTATGAACATTATAGGAGACATGCATAAAAAATAAGACAACTAACAGGAGAAAGGACATACTCAGAAAGAGGATGCACAAAATCTAAAGAGGAAACACTCATAATAAAAAAAAAAGGGAAAATTCACTAGAAATCTCTTTCCAGACAAGGGAGCAATAGAGAAATACCGACGGACTAGAAAAACTTTGAATCAAAATTGAAACTTTACCTGCAAAATTGAAGAGAAACAAACCATCAGGACCAGACGGTATTTTAATGGAGAAAATGGCAGTCTTCGGTATAAAAAGAGTAAAGAAAAATTCAATGAAATCTACAACAGTAGCAATCTATCGGAAGAGCAAAGCAGATTAATTTTATAGCAATGCCTAAGAAGACAACCCCTAAGGAACTACACAGAATAATCCCATTAATTAGTCACATAACAAAACTTATCATCTGTATTCTGATAAATAAAGGGCGCAGCTGAATTAGGGCAGAGATTTGACAAGAACAATGTTGTTTGTCAAATACAGGTCAAGGATACTAAAATCAAGTACATGCACCAATTTAAATACGTCAAAAGTGTTTTATCAGAGAAAGAAAAATGTGGCACTGAAATCCGGAGATTATTGTGATGAAAAAAGATGCATTGGTAAAGATAAGCAGAGTATTGAGAGAGAGGAAAATTTCGTTGGAAACATAGAGTAATAAAATATTTGTGGTTCTTCATCGACAATTTGTTGTGGCATATCTTAAGGCAAATGTTCGTAGCCAATTTCTTGTGAAGTTGTTGTCGCAAAACTTCGGCAGAAAGTTGTATTGACCGATTGGGCCTGAAGCAAAACACAGAAAATAGAAGGTAGGTTAAAAACAGTGTCTTATTATAGCAGGAACATATGTACAACGTAAGTGTTAGTAATAAGTAAATAGAAATAAGTGAGTCGGAACAGTACAGTTACGCTGCTTATTGCCTGACTCGTAGATGGCTTTAACTGCGTACTGACTATCATCTTTAACTGCCTTCCGAAAGTTAGGGAGGTAATTATATATAGTAAGAGCAAGAGTTCATTCTTCGTAAGAAGGCACCATAACAGAAATTTTCTAAGATATACTTTTCCTACATGACCACTAATGCTGGACAATCTTATCAAAGATATAGAAAAAACTCGAAGCAACAGAAATGTGTTTCTACAGAAGGATGCTGAGAATATCATGGACAGAATATGTGAACAACAACAAGATTTTTCAGAGGATAGAAGTGAGGAGGAAAATTACACTTAACATCAGGAAAAACAGCTGGTGTTTCTGGATTATGTATAGACGAATGGGTTTTTGAAGAAATTAATGCTCACAAGACAGATAGAAAGAATGTGAGACTGGGAAAATCATTGTGAGACTTACTTGATCGGCTTGGGCAAGTGGATGGCATAGCGGTATTTGGTAAAGAGTCCAAGAGAAAGAATATTAAGGACTGTAAGAGATAGGAGGACATGGAGAGATATAATCGTCTAATCCCGATGGGACACGGCATGTACGAGAAGGCTTACCTGGTTTATTTAAAATAGGGGTTCAATCTGACAAATCAAATGATTGGCGCTTCTTTTTAGACAGTTCTAAAAAAATCTTAAGTGTAACTTGCTGCTTAATGCCAAACTATACGGATTGATATCGATTGGGCACTCTACAAAATTAAAGAAAAGAATGAAGATATAGAAAAGTTTTTTAATTTTATCATATATAGGCAGGGTGAGTGGATCATATTTGCTGACTTAAAAATGCTTAATTTAACTGCTAGGACAGAATGGAGGGTATATTAAATATTCCTGCTTCCTTTGCCTATAGGGCAACAGGCTTGAGGTAGAACACCATTTTATATAAATTAGATCAGCACGTTTAGCAGTTATTGCTAAAAAATAAAATTTATTTCATCATCTTTTAGTGAGCAGATAAAAAAAAATCATATTTTCCCCACCGCAAATCAAACCATGACTCGTTAAACAATTGTGTAAAAGACTTAGATACGAACGGCGAGTTATTAAATATTCCAAAAGTTTAATTTATGAAAAAGTCAAGTGAGAAATTTTGAACAGTTTACGCATATATATATTAATTAACGGCAGCAATTTTCTTAATGTCATGAAGAAAGGCAAAAATGATGCCTGGTTCTTAATCATTGACACGTTAGAAAATATCATTTATATTGTTTGGACTGTTGTTCTCATCATTATTTCCATATTGACGACATTTAGGCCTTCTTTAGATGTTTGGAATTTCTAACCGAACCCTATAATTTCAATCACTTGGCTATATTATTCTAATTTTATATGCCATGCCAGTTCCGGATCTCATTTAGTTTACTCCCTTTAACTGAACTTGCTAAGGTATTTGTTCACGACTACTGTAGACAGTTATTGAACTCACAACGCTTTGGGTCAAATCACTGGATCTAGACCAAGGCTTTTATCCACAAGGCCATGTATTCTTGAGGATAAAAGCATTGATTATATCAAATTTTACAAATACAGTATATCCTTTTGCAACTTTAAGTATTATTCGAGTTTTCCTACTTAATCTTTTATGTGAAATTTCAACATCTTGATTATGTCATTTTCTTTTCGAATTACGCTTGCTATCCATTTCAGTTGTTGTTGTTGTTGGTAGTGATCAATTGATAGCGGTTCTGTGGTCCGGTAAAATTCATTGTTTGGGAATCTGTAACATCAGTTTACAGAGTCTAAAGATTTTTTAAAATAGCCACAAGATTTAACATTGATCTTAGTATTCGGTTCTATACAGCAGGCTATTTACATATATTTCTGAATAGGTTTGATGATATGCGTGACATCCATATAGACGCCTTCACCTGACGAGCCTATTTAAACAACCACACGTGTTTTTAGTAACATGTTTTCGTTTTCTAGCAATTTTCTCTGTTTGTATAAACTACCTCTAAAAAGCCAATTCTATCTTCAGTTTTTTATCTCCTATTTTATGTTGTTATAACTGATGCATAAAACATTAAAATATTTGTTGCGTTTATTATGCACTAATTCTACATCCTGAATTTTTATGATGGATTCAGTGTATGTGCCATCATAGTATTCCTAATTGGGACTTATGATAACAAACATAATGCCCATTGTCTAAATTCTAAATAACTTTATCTCCATTTCTAGATATAATTTTTTATTAAGTTTAATTTGAACCCGCTACTTTATTTATGTTGCTCAAAGACTAATTTATTACCTTGTAACTGGGCTTAACTTCTTTATCAGGGAAATAATTCTGACGGTCTTCTTTCTTGAAATCTTTGTTGCACAATTGAGATTTTGTTTCAGTTATAGTCTGATATATTCCGGAGGGTGATTACTCCTCCTTTTCGCCTGGTTTAATTGCGATATTGATATCTTGAATATGCATCGATATCCATATGCATTTATTCGTTCTTACTAATATTGCTTTTGTCTATATTTCTGAGAGGAGGTATTTTAACTATATACATTAATTACATTGTTCGTACTGTTGTCCTCATTATTAATGTTAAATTCTCAACGTTTCTGCTGTTAAAATGTCCGTCTTTCGTCAGCTGATATTTTTAGAACTTTGAACCGAAACCAGAATAATCAATGAGTATGTTGCCGCTCCTGAAGATTGATTCCATTATGTTTTAGTAAAAACTCGAACTTTCTTCAAATGTTGCTGTTTGCTGCGTCTTTTTTTTGAACTGAGCCCAGACAATTCTTTTGTTGGTTTTTGACAGGACAACATCGAAGCTAGGCTGTACAACATGCAACACATTGGATAAATCAAAACTTTTAAAGAATAAATTGAAATTATTCCTGAAAGAGAACGTAACATTAACTATTCTGTGTTTGGTTCGAAATTTAAACAAATATTACCTGAAGAAGGCCGGACTGTGCAAATCTGAAATGTTGTGAATGTGATAATGAAGGTTTAAACAAAATTCCAAACAATGTAATTTGTGTAATATTGTTTTTGTTAATTATACTGTTGGGTTTGTAAAATTAGTTATACTGTATACTAATAGTGCTTTGAGGATTCATTTTATAATAAAATTCTTTTAATTCATTAAAATGATTTTGATAGTCTCATTATCATAATTTTTATTATAATTCATTTATTATAATTTTTATTTTTTATTAAATAATAATAGTAAATATTATTACAGATAAAGAGAATGTGTATATTATGGAGGCCAATTGTTTGATTATTTGAATTATTTATAAGTTTATTTTTAATATGATTGTATAAACCATACAATAACTTTTGTATGCATGTTTTTTGTTGTTGTTGTTTTCATTATTTCGCACCTACTTTTGTATTTGCTGAAAGTAAACATTGTGTGACGTTTGCTAGCCGTTTCTGTCATAGAATTTATATTAGTCGAGAAACTCTTTGTAACTTACAAGCATATGTAGATGGATATGTTTATATTATAATACATTCATATTGTTTCTTTTCTATGTTTTAATATATCGTATGTTTGACCTCATTGTGGTTAGAAAACATTTAAATATAATGATTCATATATGTGTGTCACCAGAATGTGAGTGTTTTTTTTATCTGTTGCTGTTTTACTTAACGTTTATACGTGTTTCTTTTTCAATAGTTTTTGCGAGCAATATATATGCAACGTATTTTGAAGCATTACTAATTTTGGTTTTTCTCAACTCAAAGTTTTAGAATGCTCTTTGTAAGCAACTCAGACTATTGTTGCGTTTCTAGATATCAGTTCTACTCGGTTTATCTCTACCGACACACTGCTTTTGGCAATGTTAGTCACCTTACGTTTCATATCAGCTATACTTTTTTTGACCGCCTTTGATCTTGGTCACGATTCATTCCGAAATAATCCGTTCGCTCCAGCTATTCATTCCGAACTGACCCTTCGCTTTCAGCTAAATCACAGTATGACCTTACAAACCCCACAATATTATTCAGAGACCTGTAAATTTTTGTTATCATTCTGTCTGTATTCTTAAAGTTCCGACAATTCTATAACTAACAGTTCTGCTTTCTTTATGCCGGAAAAATATTAAAATGTCTTTTAGTTCAAGTTTAACCAGGAGCTTAATTGTTAGAAACTATCCTCATTTTGTTATTAAATGAACGCTTAATTTAATTTCGTCAAAACATCAAAGTTAAGCAACATTGAACCTGGTCAATATCGGAGTTTGTTAATTTATCAGATTTTATTTGTTTATCGGCATATCAAATTTTATGTTATTTTAATGCCAAATTTTATTATCTTTTCAAACATATTTTCAAAATTGTATTGTTGATATTTTTTAATTGTATTGCAAGCAATTATTATATTTTAACAAGAATTATTTTCCTAAAATATTTTTTTTTAAATATATTGATGGTATTACTTTTAAAAGATTTCTCTGTGCATGTATTTTTTTTCAAAAATGTACTGCTGCCAATCTTTTTTTAATAAATAATTGTTAAGACTTTTATAATGGAAATATTTTGCTGGTTCTTGTTACTAAAGAAAATGCATTTATATCCATTAATAGTATTTTCACGTAAGTTTGTGCGTTAGTTATATGCTCACGGTTGGCTGTATAAGAGGTGCTACAAACCCAGGTCAAGATGAGTGGGCCTAGCAACTTTAAAACCTATTGATTAGAGGTTTTTCTGTCGGATGTAGTTTATTGTTATACAAAACTCAAACTCAAACTCAAACTCTTTTTTTTCAGCTATCAATTAAATAGTATGGATTTTTATTCGAAAATAATTGCTATCTCTTCGACATTTTTTACTTCTCATAATATCGTCACAACTTAGTACGTAGGTAATCATGGCTAGCCAGAATCTCCTCTCCTTTGAAGCTTTTAATACATTTCGCCTGTTTGTTATTTCTTCTACTCTCTGGTACGTCCTATATTTTCTTAAAATCATCATGTATGTTATATGCTGTTTGCTACAGTGTCACTTGTTCTTATATATAAGTTTCCTTTCTTTTCCATTTTCAGTAAAATTTTCATTTTAACAAATTAAGTAAAAGTGAAAAATATTTTGTGTGTTGGAATAACAATAATGGTTTGAAAGGATGTTATAAAAAACTTAATTCTCATAAGGTAAGAAAAATAAAAATTTGGGATACGATATTGTTTTAACAATAGTATGGGGATATGATATCGGTTTAATAATAATATGGGGATATCATATATGCTTAATAATAGTATGTGGATACGATATCTGTATATTAATATGAGAATACAATATCCATATATCAAATAACATGGGATAAGCTATCGGCATATTAATAATATCGGAATACGATATCGGTATAATATACCGTTAAAATAATAAAATGGGATACGATATCGACATAGTAATAATAATATGGAGAAACGATAATGGCTAAATAATCATATGTAGATACAGTCCCAACATACATCTTTGGAAATTTTTTGAAAACCCATACTATGTCTTGATCTAAGTCATTTCCATTAAATCAGGCAGGAGAAACTATCGAGATGTGTCAACGGATAGCCTAGCACAAAATCACAAATCATTACAAATTTACAACTACCCTTGGGAATGCCAAATAGCGCACTTTCTTCCAAAAACTGTAACTGAACTCTTCTCAGCAAAATTCTAACATAACATTTGCCTGAAAATGTGACTGCAACAAGGAATAGCTAACAATCCGAATACACGAATATACATCAATACCAAGAGTCAATTCTAAGCTATCGATCTGAACGAAAGCATTTTAGCACTCCGATATTGAAAATGCTTCGGGTATAGGAGGCAATTATTACAGGAAATATACAATTAGCGGACACAAAATAAACGAAAACTTTTCTTTAAGTATCAATGTTTGTGATAACAACAGATCATAAAAACTTGTGACTGGGTTTTAGCGGGCTGATCATAATCGACTATTTTTCCCTTATTTCCAGAATGCCTGATCTTCGTTTAGATATTAAGGACAGGTTGTATATGTGGGTGTACTTGTAAAATAAATGTGCCAGAGCAGGTACCAGCAACAGGGAACAAATGGCAACACTAGAATATAAGTGTATTCGGAATGGCGTATTGAACATTACATGTTAACTAATGGAACTTCCTATAATGATGAATGCGGTTAGTTACACAAGTTTTCCCCATTTTCTCTTTTTTTCTCTTTCTCTCACACACACAGACAAACACACACACACATATGAAAGCTGCTACTGAGACACACTCACAGACAATATATATATATATATATATATATATATATACAATTTTCATTAAAGACGACAGGCTGGATAATGTGGTTAAATGTTTTGTTTTATCTTACTTGCTTTGGATAAGTATTTTCCCTCTTTTCTAGACCTAAATGACAATAACCTTCATGGAAAATCTGCTAAGAAAGAAGAAGCTAATTCTCAATAGGATCAACTATGAACATGTTCACATTCTGCTGTCCGTGTTTAGAAAAAAACACATCCTATGAATTTAGATAGTTACATAAAATAGGCACATTTTATTAAAAAAATTAAAACATCAATGAAAATGGCTAAAAGAATAGCCGAAACATCTCTGATATACATAATCTTCGGACAAATCTTACACATTTTACGTCAAGAAAAGTGAAAACTAATATATTTGAACAATTTCTTCATAATTTTTGGGCAGAAAAGAAGAAAATGATAAAAAAAAGAAAATGTAAATAAAAAAAAGCTTAACTGAAACCTGTATAAAAGAGGGATTGCTCTCCAATACACAATTATATATATATATATATATATATATATATATATATAGTGCCTTTTATCCAACACAGTTTGATTCCCACTTGATTATTTCTACAGACTCAGCTCTTTCTTTGCTTTCCTTAAATGGTTTCAGTTGTCAATATAAATTTGAAACTATTGGACAGCCTTCTGCTTTGTGACTCTTCTCTATTCACCAGCAAATGGAGGCTCGCGTCTTAATTTGCTGATCAAATATTAATTCGTGGTACTTTGATCTGAAAAGATTTTTTATCTTCTTTTTTATGCTTCATTTACTATAAGTTGCGATTTTCTGCTTTTTCTACATTCCCTTGGGTATGTCCGGGTTTTTCAATTTACATTTAATTCCCAAGATGTGCGAGAAGTTGGAGTCATTGGCATTTACAAGCTGTTGCCATTACGTAAGCGTGAAGGAACATTCAATGGTGCTGACTCGTATGTATATTCGGATACAAGACGAAGTGTAGTCATAATTTGTGTAAAGAAATTTCTTCTGGCTGAGTTCACTTGAAGAGGGGAGGCTAAGGTTTAAAATCAGAATTTATTCTGTATTTTGGATTCGTAAGGAAACATAACTCCCATCCATTGATATGTAGTCAGAAAATAAACGTTTATAGCAATTAGTAAAATTCGAGATATGATTAGTTTATATATATATATATATATATATTCTACAGCAATGAATTGAGTTCTTTCAGTGATTCAGTGACTGGCGGGGGTATACACCGTTTTATAGCACGCTAGAATTTTCCTTTTCTGAGTCCATGGGCCTATGACTTAGGGGTTAGCTACTCCGACTGACACCAAATAGGTCGAGTTTCGATCCCGGTCAGAAGCATATAGATGTCTACCTCACTGATGAGCAGTGATACAACAAAACAGGCTTGTATGTGGGTGACGAATATATATATATATATTCGTATCCATATATAATCCATATATATATATATATATATATATATATATATATAAGGTGTTTAAATTAATGAATATAAATTTAATATTTTAGTATTTACTTTTTATAACAAGTACTCAATACAGAAGTAGAGTATTTATAGATATATATATTTATTTTTTGTTTCGATAATAGCATACATCAATTCAAAAGCTATCAAGTTTTAGTGTTTAACGCATTATCCTGAAGTATTTTATCATATATAATTTCATAAGGAAGAAATTAAAACAAAAAAAAAATTAAAAGAATATAAAAAAGAATAGACACCATATTTCTGAAATGTACTGGAGTTGGAGGCTGTTATAGGTTTAAAGAATTGTAAGTGTAGATTAATGATATGAAAAAAATAGTTTAGCGATGTATATGTAGACAAGAAAATATGTCCATTTTTTACACAAGAATAGAATAAATGTACAGCCAATCTGTTATCCTGAATGATGATGCATAGAGTACTGAAATTTCATAGCCTTGAGCTGCTGTATGTAATTATTACAACAATATTTATACCCGCCAAACGTATATATATATATATATATATATATATATATATATATATAGAGAGAGAGAGAGAGAGAGAGAGAGAGAGTCCTATTTCATAGATCTAGAGTACGGTTAGACAGCCGATTGTTACTAACCAGGCCTGAAACCAGATGTAATTGATATTGTCGGTGATTCTACGTCTGAGCTATGAGCGCTCGGCTAATGCCGGCGGATTATATATAGTGATTTTCTAAGCGCAGCTTATATGTGGCACAAAGCCAAATGTATGGAACACCCAGTGAGGATAAGGCTCATTACTCAGTTGTAATGGTTCTAAAGACAAGCTTGCTAACAATTACACCACCACGAGTTGCCCAAAGCGGATATACATATTGTGTATTTGGGCAGCAATGCACCTTTTATGAAACTTTCTTTAAAAATGACAGAAAATATATTACGGTTAAGGTTTTATATAATTTTTCATTTGATTTGATGATATTTGTTTCGTTTTTAAAACACAACTTATATAAATATTCTCCAAATGTTTTCTTCTTCTGAGCTATATTTTCAGTTATACTTTTAGTAGTTATCGTGAAGGATTCATTTTATTTTACGTGTGAATGAATGTGCGTAGTGTTTATGTATTCGTAGAACCATGAGTGTGTTTTATATTCCGAACACGATAATCACAATGTTACCGTGTTCGGAGTTGATACTGTTAAGTATTGGATTTTTATGATTCCTGATATGGATTATGAAATAGAGATGTATTAATCAAGCCAGTACCAAACTTTAATTATATCTGATGTGTTTAGAAATCTGATCAAAAAGTAGTAATTGAATTGTTGCAATAATAATGGAGCTAAAGTAGGTAGATTGAAACCGATTGACCTCGATTGACTTTGATCTCTGTCGCATACAGATTCAGTTGTCGCTCGCACCCCTTTTTTAGAAGAGCGCAGCGAAAGAAAGTTTATAGAATGTGATCGTCTTACCACAGGACAGCGTCAGTAAGTGTAGCCATGATGATTGCAGCATTTTTCGGCGAAGCACAACAATTCCTAGGTCCATCAAAAAACCATATTCCATGAATGTCGCCACTTGCGATTTCTTCTTCCCAAAAATAACAAATCCCACTTTAAGATACAAGGTTTCGAAACCGCGAGGAAATCCAAGACAATGCAAAATGGCCGCTGCTCGCTATCTCATAAATGTAGTTGCATGAATGTTTCCATGAATAGTAACGGAGATCTGTGTGGCTTCCAAAAGTGATCAAATGTCGAATTAGTACATATTGTAGTTTTACCGATAATTTTTTATCAGACCGTGTACGACAGTGAGTAAAAAAATGAAAGCAATAAGAAAATCGATATAATGATATCGATTTTCTGAACTCAGCTTAGATGTGGCACAAAGCCAAAATTATTGGGCGCACAGTTAGGATCGAAATCACTATTTAAATGTAATGATTCTAGTGAGACAATTTTGCAGTATTATATCACATAGAAGTGCGACATTTTTTATGTTATATAAGAAATATTGACCACATACATTGTACCTCACGATATAGCAAAATATCGCAAATTTACATCCCATCTCTGAGAAATATGTTCAGCATCCCGTTCACGGAATTTCAGCAACAACTGAGGATATCTCAGCTTTGTACAACTCAAACAGCCGCAGATGATACCAATTAATCACAGCATTATTTACTTCTTCATCATCATAATTACGTGACACTTTCATTGGACGAAGCTGATGGAAGTGAAAGTTTGCAACATCAGTTAGTGGTTAAAGAATTAACCACATCAAATTTTACCAAGCTGTGATACATACCGTCGTAGAACCCTGCCTTTGAAAAAATGTTATGTTGAGAAGTAGGAATCTGTACCTGTCGTGTATAGATATATCTTCATGTACGAGATATACATCTATATAACGGTGAAACGCTGGTTCCCTTAAGATCATTGATGTTAAGCGACAACTAGTCAATTCCTTCACAGGTGACCGCTGGCAAATACAGGGTGCTGTAAGCTTGAATGAACGTATATTTTACTGGATAATGTCACACATTCTTAATCCAAGAGCGATTTTCAATTCTAGCTGGGTTCGTTATTTCACGCTAATATTCTTGGGAAAATTATGAAACCACCTTTTCTCCTCCAAGTTACGGGGTGAGTAGTAAGACTTGTCTTACTAAATGGTTACTATTTCTCAAAAGTCCTTGCAATCAAAAAAACAACTATTTGGTTTTACAAAACTTG
The DNA here is from genome assembly GCA_037127315.1 of Ascarosepion bandense. NCBI lineage: Eukaryota > Metazoa > Mollusca > Cephalopoda > Sepiida > Sepiidae > Ascarosepion > Ascarosepion bandense. Next base: position 509,776 of record JBBBDQ010001663.1, on the reverse strand, counting down.
CAAACTGTTGATTACCCTTTAAAAATGAATCAATCTATCAACAATTCATTGATGTACGATAAATTTGAGGTCAGTATGTCATATATTAATTATATATTGATAATTAAGAACGAAAGGATGTTGTGCAGTAGATATCGGCTCGGAACGACAAATCGGGGAGCGGAGTTTGAATTCCATTTGAATTACTTGCATTCTTTTATACGCAAATAATCTTGGGAAGAAATTAATCTGTCTCTTCCTCCCAATTATGGGTTAAATAACAGGAGAGATTGGGTTCTACGGGTTTGACTGGTAACACAGTATTCCGCAGAAAATAAAAGCAACCTACTACGGGATAATCTTCTGCCCAGTCTGTCATGTCTCTTTCGAGATATGATTGCCTTGGCATGTATCACGTATGACACTCAAGTAACTGACTGATGTCATATATAATAAAATAAATCTTATTCTTTTTTGGCTTACCCTCGTATTAAGACCCAAGGAGATATCATTAGAAAGAAAAAAAATCCCTTAGACACTGGTCGGGTAGATGAATTAGTTAGTTTGTGAATTTGATGTTATATTGTTTGTGAGTTCAATCCCTTATTTGGGCAGTGTAAAATGAAACAAAATACTGTCGAGCAATAACTAAACGGTAATATATAAAGGTAGAAATTAAACGATTTCTTCAGACATGATAAATTGAACGAGATAAATTTATACCGAGAAATATTTATACCGTAGATGAGATAAAGGTTTGAATATTGAATTTGCTGTAGGTTATTCAGATCGATATAAACCTGAGGATGACGGAGGGCACAATGAAAAAAAAAACAAGTGTAATTCCTAGAAGTAGATGTAATCGAAGTATTTTATGTATTCGTTTTTCAGAAGTCGATTGAAAAAGTGAGGCCAAGTAGGCGCACTGTATTGCTCTTTAGGAGACTAGTCATACTGATGGCGAGCAGGAATTTTTGTCTTTGGTGGTTAAAGAAGAGCGGTGTGCCACTAGAGATGACTTTTTACCTAAAGAAGTTGAAAAGAACGCGAATGTAATAAAGTAATATCGAGGAAGTTTTACACGAATTTCAAACTTTTATTTTGTATAGAGCAAATAACATATCATTAGATACGTGAAACACATAATTTAGAATTGAAACTTAGGGAATTTAACACTCACATGCCCGATTCATTGCGAGAGAGACAGAAGAATACAGGGAGAATAATAAACTTTGGGTATATATATGGCAGAAAAGCTATTAGTATGCATAGTAATGAAACAAATGTTAATTAGTGTTACAAATGCTAGAAAGTTGTAGAGGGGAAATGTTAAATAAAGTGAGAAAGGAATGTTTTGTGAATGTGTTTGTCGCATTTTGATAATTTTTTACAGGTAGGATCTGTTTCCTTTGCTTACAACTGAATTTTATAAACAGGAAGATCGGCCGTCTACAATCTACCTACTCGCGATTCCCTCTATATGGTTTAGACTAGATTTGTCAAATAAAAATCATTTTGTCAGCTTGATGGTTCGGTTGGTCGAAATCAAAATTGATATTTAATCCGCGTTAATATTTAAATCTCAAACGGTGAAGAACATATTTTTTAGAAAAAATCAATTTCTTATTTGGGACAACGATAATTAAGATCCTAGTTGAAGTGTCTCATATACTTGAGCATTCATGGCACTCCACAGATTCTCATCACTGAGAACTGTACATATCTATTTACACAAGTTCATTAAGCAGTTTTTTATTATTATTCTAATCGTTTACACGGTAAAATGCACAAGAGCCAGTCAAGGTAGTTGATAAAATATCGAGTGGATGCTTTTCAAGGGAGAAGGTAAAAAGTACAGACTTATGAGGTTTTATAGGAAAGTACAGACTTATGAGGTTTTATAGGAAAGTACAGACTTATGAGGTTTTATAGTTAACTAGACTTAATAAAACTATTGACATTATTCGGACAATTATCCTCGCATTTATTGCTACTTGTACTACTTTTTCGCCATTGTACGCTCCTGTCTTCTTCAAATGCTAGTAATTTCTAACCTAACGCTTTATTACAATAACTAGGATATCTCATCACCATTCATTGGATAGTAGTACCACTTCTGGTAATCATGAGTTATCTCTCGCTAACACTGTATGTTAGTTGTTCACCACTGCTGTTTGTATTAATCGAATAAACATACGCTCGGAATTTGGTTCCATTATGTAGCCATTCTTGGAAAAAATCTATCCGATCGGAAGTTATATTTTACACGTGCAATGCGAAAAGAATTCATTCCTGTTTACGTGGCATGCTGGATCTTACCTGGGCGGATCAGAACTTGTGTACATACAGAATAAATTCCATCAGAATATTTGCCATGAGAATAGCTATACCGTAACAAGAGGGATGTGGCGGTACATATGAAATAAATGAGGAAAGTGAATGCTAGACGATCTCATCACGGATGAATGAGAGGATTGGAGCATCAGAAATGTGGTTTTACAGAGGGATGTTGAAGATACCTTGGACGTAGGACGTGTACAACTTTGGGATTTTGGAAAGGATGTAAACGAGAAGGAAACTCAACTAAATATCACGAAAGGACAAATGAGGTTCCTGGGACAAGTTATGATAAATGAGGGCCTGGAGAACTTAATACTCACATGACGGATAAAGGGAATGAAAGAGAGGGGGAAGCAAAGCAAGACCTACTTGATAGGCCTGACCAACTAGATGTCGAAGCGGGGTTTGGGAGAGATACAAAGAAAGAAATATTGAGTGTAACAAGAAACAGAGCCAAGTAGAAGTCCATGTTCGCCTAAGACGTGAAAGGACAGAGCACATAAAAAAGTGATTAAAAATAATTCATCAAGCACGAGGCTGGTCGAGAATGAAAATCGACAATCAACACATAGGTACTGATTATTCAGAGCTCACAATATGATAAAGAACAGAATACACACCATTTACTTGCTACACAAAATTATAATATGTAGTGTGTGTTTCTTCCTTTATATATATATATATATATATATATATGTGTGTGTGTGTGTGTGTGTGTGTGTGTGTGTGTGTGTGTGTGTGTGTGTAAAAAATGTCAATTGGCGGTCCCGGATCCCAGCATAATCTTTCTTGATTCTTAACTATTGTGGCCCCTCTATCAAAAGCTGGATTACAGGAAATTATTTTTGCTTCAATATTTGTTCAAAGAAAACAAACAGAGGAGGCCTTCATCAGTCTTAATGTATATTGATATTGTTGAGATGAAAAGATTTGATTGTATTTTTTTATTTATTTTTCTTTTCCCTTACATTGGTTTATTTTTCTAGGCTATTGTAATTTTTATTTTTTATTTTTTCTTCTAATAGGTCAGTAGGTGTAACCAGAGTCTATCTCATACGGGACGGCTAGAAATGTCATATTGAAATGTCAATTAGACGCCTCGTGGTTGGCTTTCTTGCTCTTAGCGTTGAAGGAAGTTTCGTTCTTGGGGATGAGCGTTAAAGATGCCGTCACTAGCGCCGATGTAAGCCCCGGAAAAATCGCAGTACATCATAGTGTATCGTCAGGTCTTGAGAGTCATTCCTCGGTTCACGACTTTCACAGCCTAGAAAGGTTCTGTTTCGTGTGTTAGGGGAGATTTCGCTAAGTATCCTCTAAAAAATTGGCTTGGCTTTGTCGGCCGCTAGGTTGCGCTCTTTCTGGTCTTTGGTGCCACCAGTGAGTTAATTCAGCAACCCTGAGTTTTTGCTTACTTGTCGATAGAATCGGAACGTGCTACTACTCAATGACGTACTCTTCAGATTGGTCGTAGCATATTTGCTGGACTGTCATTGGTGTGGCCTTAGCTTAGAATAAACTTAGAATAAACTGTTTACCATTGAACCCATGTGAGCCATTTCTGAAGCTATGTCAGCGAGTTGACGGATTGTATCACTCTCAAGCAGCTTAAGTCCACTGATCTCACATACGCGTGTGAAAATGTGTTACCCCCGTATCCTGGGCAAAAACAGATGGTGTTTCTCTCGTTGCTGGTCTTAACAGAATGGTGATTTGTAGGTCGCGAAGGAGTTAATCGATACGAACGTTTTCATTATCATGATTTCACTGGAATCTTTAAGCGCTAACTTAGGATAAAGATAAAATCTGATACATAATGTTTGTTGTCGACAAATTTAAGTGAAAGGTGGGTATCTCTGACCAGCTTGGTACTTGTGAATGGGGCTACACTTCATTTAATTTTTAAGTTTCTCTACCCATAACGGGGCTTTTTTCCTTGGAATTACACGCTAGTTAAGTTAATCATGTCGAGATTTTCAACCTGCCCAGTTTGTTTTGTGATATTTTTTCGTCTCCACTGATCCAGCTTTTCATTTTTTTTATTTTAACCTTGTCCCCCACCTGTAGTGAGTGTACTTTTTGATCACCTCTATAGGCAAGATCTCAGTGGCTACGCTTATTGTTTTGTAGAGTAGAGAGTCCTAATGAAATCTGTTTATTTTAGTCTGAGAAATTTTGTTATATCTTAATTTCATTTTCTGTGTTCATCCCTATTCTTACGCCTTTCATGATCATAATATCTTAGTTATATATATATATATATATATATATATATTCATCCGCAGTCATCACAGCACATCAGTACGGTTAGACAATCTCGGTGTTAGAGCGTAATACACAATAGGTTAATAAATTTTTATGTGATGGGTTTCTTGTCATAGGTTCTTTTTAATTATAGTATATAGAGGATGGATTGGTGACGAATATTTTAGTGAATGAATAAATTGTTAAGAATAAATGGGCCGTGAATATGATTAGCTAGGTCTAGAATAGTCAGTGTTAGCTCTCCTTAAGAAAGTTCTACCCTTGGGCTTGTGCTACATTAAATGTATTTTACATTAATAAATAGAAAACGATAATCCAACGCACTGACCTGCCTTTTGGTTACTCTGTGGAAAGTCATGATCGCCTACGTCCTGAAGGGACAGGGGACAAAAAGAAGAAGTGACAGACAAGTTATTATGCATGAGCTTTTTATGAAATATTTTTTCTTGTGTTCTTATGATCTGATTTGATTTTGAGAAGAGATTATATAAGAATTAGCCGAATGTTTGTTTAACCGAGCGCTTTTGGCTACATTTTTAGCCATTATCAAGGACGTATTTTATTTTAATCTAACAGAATATATGTTATGTCATGTATATTTTTACAGTAGTGTGCATATAGCATGTTCCGAAAAGGGCAGGCACGTTTTTAGTGTTCGCAGTTGAGAAAATCGAGGGTTGGTGTTTTCATTTTCATTAATAATAACTTGACTGCCTTTTTATATGAAATCTGCAAATACACACACACACACATACGCGCGCGCACACACACACACACACACACACACACATATATATATATATATATATATAGATAGATATATAAAGATAGTGACACGTATATACGCACGCGTACACACACACATACTCGCATATATATATATATATATATATATATATATATATATATATATATATATATATATGCGTATGTGCGTAAGATATGCAGCAGTAAATTATGTCGTTCATAGATGTCAACACTGAATGCAAACGAAGAATATTCAATAAAGTTTTTGTAAGACATCTTTCAAAATTTTCCGCTGAATATATCTTTTTTTTTCAAATATAATCATAATTTAACAAGATTAAAATATTCTGAAAGAATGAGATGGGAAGAGAAAGCAAAAATACAAAAATCAAAAAATAAATATAAAAGTCGCATTTTCTCTCTTTTCTTAAACATGATACTTCTAAATCCGATGAAATGCACAAAGTATTATATTTGTTTTATTTTATTTTTTCCGACTGTTAGTGACCCAAACATTTTGTTTGATTTCGTTTTATTTTGCGGGGGTGGTGGTGAGGAGTTGGTTTCTTTTACAATAATTTTTCAAAATTAATTTGAAATCAATATTTTTTCCAGTTTTTTTTTCTCTTATGTTTCATCGAATGCCTAAGATGTTCCGTTTTGTTTTCTTCTTGAAAAACGGGGACACAATCAACGCCGTAATTAAATCTAAATATAGCATCGTTATTAGCGTTCTCTATGGTCGACTTTGTTTAGAGCAGAACTGATTTCTCTGCATGTTATGGCGGCGGGGATGGGAGGAAGAGGCACTAAATGGACGCTGGAAAATGAGTAACAAATCATGTTTTAAACTCATACGCAGTATACGTTGAGTGGAGGCTGAAAAAGTGATATTTAGGCTGACCAATCCGCTTGAGAGATTGACGCTGTGAAGATTTGAAATGCAAACTGACCTCCTCTTGTTAGAGCAATTTTTTTAGAATTCAAAACCTAAAATAGGGATGTCACTTAGTTTTATTTTCTCCCTTTTACCATAATTTTTCAGTTTTTTTTCATCTATATTTGTCCATATTTTTTCTTTCAGTTGAGACTGAGAAAATATCATTTTTAATCATCCTTCCACACTAATTAGTCACATTCAAATCTTTTAAATTTGATTTGAAACATTTGAAATTACTTTAAATTAAATGTAACTCTCGTTAATCTTCTGTTTTATTTTATGACATGCAATCGATTATTGGATATCTGAATAAAACTTAAAAAGTTACAATTAAATATCTGTGGAGAGATACTGTGATGCAAGTGTATTCATGCTAATTGTTAAATTATTCGTTTCCATACAGGAAAAAATACCACATTCATTTAACTTTTAGATTCATTCATTTTTACTGAAACAGTTTTTAAGGATTTAGATTTCTCAAGTCTGCCAAATGTGTCTGCTGTTTCAAGTATTATTGGAGGTTTTCTTACTAAAACTTTGTTTAATCAAATAGAAATTGATATAATTATATTAAATTCCAGATTTATGTGCTACCTTTGTTGAAGTTGTTGCTGTTGTAAGCTTTCAAGTGACGTGATACTTGTTTGGTATTTTTTTTAATTCATTGCGTTAACATATAGAGACTGATGGTGACCCATTGTAGAGGGATTCATTGTCTGTGTCTCGAAAAGTTTTTTATTGACACAAGATGGAAACATCATATCAAATCAATTGCTAGGATGATGCTAGAAAAGTTGATTAACTACTTTGTGCTATACAATTATTTTTAATACAATCTTAGACATCTGTAAATCCATAAATGAAGTTTATTTATGAAGATAGTTCAGTGTCCAGCGAGATATTTTGTCTCGTTAGATTATGTATTACATACTTATATATTTATCATCGTCCTGCATTAAATAGGCTATCAAATCCGTTCCTATGCTTCTGCTATGTATTTAGAGATTATTGATAAAATGAAAAAAAGAATCTGCAATATTATGTGTCACGACATAGAAACTCGACTTCGGACGCTTTTCAATTGCCGTAATGTAGATTCCTTTTATCTTTTCTATAGACATTTTCATAGTAATTGTTCTGATGGACTTTTTCTTTGGTAGATCATGATTACGGAATTAAAAGTAACAACAATTACTTCAACAAATGGCAGCGAAGGAAAGCGAGAAGAAAGGACTCGCTATAAACTACAGAAAGACAGAATGCTTATCAGCAAAAGAATAAGCCGAAGTGCAAATTACAAATCACGTATACTAAAATCAAACAAGTACAGGGTGATCCAAAAAAAAACAGAAAATTTTAACAATCCCCAAAAAAAAAAAGTGATGGATGAAAAATATTTTATTCGAAGTAATTGAAACTTTAAAACATGCCATTTAAGAAACAACAATGGAATTTTAATTTCTTTAAATTACGTCCTGTAGATGGCGTTCTCTTCTGCGAATGCATTGTTGAAATCTGCTGTTGAGACAATGACAGTGACTGAGATCCTCTGTTCATTAAAAACATGTTCGATTATCTCATGTAATGAAACTGCACACCATACTGTCACCTTACTAGCGTGTAAAGGGTGCTCTTTATGATTTGCGTCTACCCAGTAACGGTAGCTCTGTTTATTCACGTAAGCTGTGTGATGAAAATGGGCCTAATCTGACATCCATAACTTGCTTGGAAATTGAACTTGATCCATAGTTACTGAGATAATAGAGTATTTACTTCGTGAGGCCACTGTTTCGTAGTGCTGCCACTTGCTCATGTCTGCCAATACACACTTAAAAAATTCCCGTAATTTTGGCTCACTAAAATGTATTTAGCTTGGAAGTGATCCAACAGCGGATGGAAAGTGTGGCACTCTAATTGACGACATATTGAGATGGCCAGAGATACATTTCAAACGAGACAGAAAAAATTCTTTGGAAACAAAGAAAAGGGCACTGAATTGTTACGTGATACCCGTCTTCCTCTATGCTGGATATTTCCTCAGAGATGAAGAAGAGACTTGAAGAAACATTCGTGTCTTTTTATAGAAAGATGCTAAATATACAATAGGGGGAACATGTGATCAACAACGAGGATTTAGGAAAAATGGAAATCGAAGAAAGACGCATGCTTAAAATCAGGAAGAAGTAGTTCAAATTTCTGAGTAATGCGGAAGGAGGACTTGCAATATTTGATACTCACGGGATAAATTGATGAAAAGAGAGACAGAGAAAAGCAGAGTTTAATATTCAAAATTAAAAAAAATATTTAATATACATAATGAGCTTGAGTAAATGGATGATATAGTTTAGGGTTAAAAAATAAAGACGAAATATATCAAGTGCGATAGGAGACAGGGGGCTATCATCGCCTACATCTTGAATAGATACAACATATAAAAGAAGACTACATTGGAAGATATGTCTCGGAATATTACAATTGATATTGTTAAATATAACCGTAAGTTCTATGTTGCTAGTTTATTTATTGCAATTCTGACATGCAGAACTCACTCCTCACCTTTTGTTTTTCAGTATTTTTTATTTCAGAAATGTATATGCAATGACAATAGTTAAATATTGATTTCGTTATTCTTACCCTTTTACTGTACTCTCTCTCTTTAATATACTTTAAATTTTTCAATGCTGTTATACTCTCAGTGAACATCTACATCTTAGTGAATTTTGCCCATTGCTTGGGTGTAATAATTAAAAAATATCTTTAAACTTAAATATTTAATTTGCTTGAAGCTATTTTTTAATGCTTGGTACTTGAAACGTTTTAATGTAGATGAACTATAACACATTTATTAAAATAAACATGCTCTTCTGTATAAGTTAAACTTCATAGCGAGAATTATATGAAATAGACACAATGTATGAACGTGAATTTTTCTATATTTAACGGGGTGTTGTCTGTATTCATCTACCTGTTAAATGCATAGTATGTCTTTTTTCATTATGACGTTATATAGACGACAATTTATCCATTGTACACTGTACATCGTGATGTGCGTTGCAGTGCAGTTGATATCAACTCGGAACGATAAATTGGGGAGGCGATTTCGAATTCCAGTTGAATTCGTTGCATTCACTTACGCACAAATACTATTGAGAAAGGTATTAATCAGTCTTTTCCCTAATAATTAGACAGATTGGGTTCTATAGCCATGGCTGGCAAACAATCTACCGCAAAAAGCAATGGTAATCAATCTACAGCAGAAAACAATGGCAACCTACTTCGGGATAATCGCCTGCTTAGTCAGTCATATCTCTTTCGGGACATGATCACCCAAAGCGTGTATCACGTATGGCACATAACTGACTGACTGTACATATATGAAAATGAGATACCAATGTTATTTTCATTCATGCATTATTTAAACGACAATTTATTCATCTCACCCTGTATATCTGTTAAAATGAGATATCAGTATTTTCATTTTTGCCTGGTTTAGACGTCAATTTATCCATCGTACCCTGTAATGAGATGTAAGTCTTTTTATTTTTGCTTCTTTTTGACAAAAGTTCATCCATTGCCTCCGGTATATCAGTTAAAATGAGTTGTCATTTTTTTGCCTCGATTAGACGATAATTTATCCATCTCCCCCTGTATGTCTGTTTTATTTTTGCCTCGATGAGACAACACTTCATGCCTCGCATCCTTCATATATTCCTATATTTACACAGTACATTTAATAAAGAACTATTATTTGGATATCTATTTTTAAAATTTCTCCATAAAATATTAAATATCGTTTTGAATATTTTTATGCTAATGAGCATTCAAAAAATAAGGTTAAACTTTTTTATGATATTCAGCTTACTCACTATTTCTTTCTACCTTATTAACTATATTATTTGGATGTTAATCCTCTAGGCCCAATTTATTAGTTATGCATCTCGGAAGATTTCAATGGTGTCTTTTTTATTGTAAAAAACATTTTGTAAATTCTATATTCTTTAAATTTCTTCATTGTCCAAATTTCTTGTTCATGATATTCTCTGCATTTTCTATTACTAATTTCATGGTAATTGTTCTAATTATCTTTTCTCGGTCGTATCTAGATTTTAGGAATCCAAGAGCAGTACTAGAATAACGGCAAGAAGCCATAATATTACATTTGAAATGAATATATGTAATCGTAAGTTCCATTGCAAACATATTCTTTAACGGCACATCGCTTTAGACCTCTCTTCCGGTTTCTTGTTTTCCAATCAACCTTGATTATCAAACATTTTATTGCAATGTCAGTCGTTATTATCCGACTTCTTCATTATTTGTACTTTTACTGCCGTCGCAAATTAATATGATTTCTCATATTCTTTAATAAAAACCTTCCTTCTGAGTGGCTTTATTCTTTTCTTTTCCTTTTGTATGAGGTCAAGTTTATATTTCTTAATCCAGATCTATATATCCCTTGATTCATCGTAGAGACACCACATGTACACGACTGCTTGACGGACTCTAACCCACTGCAGGCTGGTTTTGAATTCAGAGTTTTCCTTCTCCAATACCGTTTGCCACCCAAGGCTAGAAAACTCACATCGTGCTGCTGTTTACACATAGTTGGGGAGAGAAGAGATGGAGTAATATCTTTCCGAAGTAATTGAATGTAACAGATTCGGCTGAAAATTCGAGCTGGGCTTTCGGATTCCTCAAACCGACCCGCCATCCATCACTCCACCGTGTCTCCTTTATTTCTTTATACCTTGCTTATTTTCCGAAAGACTTCTGTATTTCAGTGCACTTTCCGATTTCTGTGACTTCTTCTACTTCCGCTACAACACTATGCTGACAGTTGAATTTCTGTCTCTACTTCCTTTCATCTCTTAAGTATATAATTATTATTTTTGGCGAACTCATATACCAGCAGTTATTCATACCTATGCCTTCTTACAGTTGCTAATTCTCTAGTTTTTCTTTCATTTACTGCTTTTTATAAGAGTTCTTTATCACTCTGAATTTGCCATTAACAGGACTATTTTTCTATTAGATTATTATATTTACCGATAATAAACCCTAAGAAATCTTAATAGCTTTACTATACAGTATCGATATTTCGTTAAAATTGGCTTAAGTACAAGAAACGAAACCAGCGGTAGAAGGTTGCCCTTAGTCACTTATACAGGAAGATCATTTTAAATAAATTTATGTGAATTGCTAGATTTTTTTAATGAATTCGCGTGTAGATAGTATTTGGATATGATTGTTTTATTTAACGATGACGACTGATCAATATAACAAGGTAAGAACCCTACACCTGACTGAACCCTATAGCTTCGTTGGCAACCTAAGTACTACGGAGAGAAGCAAGAGCCTACTGTTGGAAACCTTCTGCATAATAATTTATGAATCGAAGGAGGCACGGTTGTCCAAGTCGTATCACGGATGGCACTTGTCTTTGGAGAATACAATCTGACAGAATGCTAGTTTCGAAATACGAACTGTTTTCATCTGCACTAACTGTTAGACAAGGAGAGAGCAGCCGTCTCTGCAATTTAATGCACTTTAAGAGGATGGTGGATTCATTTTTCTAAATTAAAAATGCTTCAGCCTGAATTTAAACCCATACGTCAATTCTACAGTCAACGTTGAAAGCCACAGGTACATGAATGGTTAGTAATCTGGAATATATAGCGCTTAGTAAACTGTCGCATTTTAATTAACCTTTCCCTTTTAATTAGAATAATATGGTTCGATGGTGAAATTGTCGCCATTTTATATTTTAAATTTGGCACATGCATGTTATTTATTTTTTATTTAGTTGTTTGCACAGAATGTTAAATTTAGTTAGACACCGTTTGTAAGAAAAAGAGGAGCATTATGAAAACCACTCACCTAGAAGTTTGGAAATGACATGCTGTACTGTTTGAAATCTGCCCTGGAATCTAATATAGGGAGCATCACAATATTTGGGTGAGTAACTGAAGACATTGCAGAGCTAAGAGAGGGATGTGACTAATGGTGATTACGAAAGTGTTTGCAGTGATCACTTGTAATAGTGACGTTATGTCTTCATCCATCTTCAGGAGAACCTCATACGCAACACAAAGGCCTCCATCAAGTTAAATGAAGAGGTCTTGTTTTTCTGAAGCGTTTCTGCTGGAAGACACTATCTCTTGCAACAGGATTCGGCACCATGCTACACAAGCAGGAGAACCCAGTAGTCATGTCTGTTAGTTTCTTCGACCACATCACCCACTAAATCTGGTAGCTTTTCTCTCCAGATTGCAACCTCCTTGATTATTCTGTGAAGGAGAAATTACGCGATATACCAACAAAACTATTTGTAACACCAAATATGAAATGAAGGGAAAGATCATGACATTATTTACCAACTTAATAAAGAAAATCCTCCAGAAGAGATGCAGGTGATTCTGAAAACGTCTTAAGACTATAGGATGCAAATCCTTTATAATCCGCCAACCAACTAAAAAACCCAAACTAAATTACACACCCGCAAAATCGAATTCAAATGACTACAATATTTGGAAAAATCCAAAGTAAAATTGAACACCCGCAAAAGTGGATACAAACGACTATTAACAAGTCAGTGCGAAAAGTAAAATCCTGAATCCTGATTGGATAAAAAGAGCAAATTCATATATGACGGACTTTCACATCTATATGTTAAAAGGCTTGCTGGAGCGGCATTATGAAAAACTCACTATTCAAACCACAATGCTGTCCTGTCAAAAGCAGTTACTCAGATGGGAACGTTATCTGATAACATCTCCCTACCATGTAAGAAAGAAACTTCAAGCTGACTCGCCTTTGCTGCCAATTTCCTTTTATTCCTTTTCACTCCACGCCAACCCGGACGTAGACACTCCACAGTTTCATTCGACCTTTTCTTTCGGCGTTCCTTTCTTCATTTTCACACCACGCCGCCAAAGAGAACAACAACAACGACAAAATGGACGCGTTAAGTACAACTTCTTTAATTGTTTTGGCTTCTCTCTCTGACAACCTGTCGCTGACCTACCAAAAAGAGGAAGGAACAAAGCCTTTCCATTCTGCTACTACACAATCATGAACTCTAAAGTTCTGCGGACATTCTTAAAACCTACATTTCTTTACGAACAATTTTAACTACAAAACTTTCAAAATTTTCTCAATGAACATTTTCCTTTTCGCAAATATGTTATAGTGTTCAGTTAACAAAATTTCACTTATATTTTCCTTCTAAACACTTCTGTCATTCTGTAAATAATTATTTGCTTTATTGTTCGCACGAAATATTTTATCCTTTCACATTTCAACCTTCTGATACTTAAATTGTTGGGACTTCGGACGTATTTGGCACAGGTCAAATTTTCCAAGCATCACTGAGGCCCCTACAAGAGTGTAGTTAAGTCAATGGCGATTTTATTAAATAAGTTAATCCTTTGGTATCTCATGATATTTTTGTGCAATTTTCGTAAATATATAGGATAAAATGAGACGTAAGTATTACTTAATATCTTGCGTAGGTTTGTCTGTGCAATATGCATTTAGAGTCTTTAACACTTAACGAAGCATTAAAAGCATATCTATACGCCCAGGAAGGAAATATATTCGTTTGAAACGCTTCGTACTCGTCAGTTTGAGAAATCTTCCCGGTGAAAGCAATATGAACTCAGGAAACCCTTTAGGAACCGGTATGTTTGTTCTAACCTACCAGCTATATGTGCTTACCCACATACCAACCGAGGATTACTTTTTAAGATAGATGCTAAAAGCCTTTTCTTAATTTTCTTAATCTAGTTCACTCAAAGCAAGGCAGTAGAACCACTAAGACGCAATAGTTTCTGGGTGTTGACGGGGAACATTGCTAAGGAACTAAAGCAGAGAAAGGGTGATCAAACGAACAGCAGATAACGATTGACATTGAATTAAATTCTTAACAGATCAAAGCTGACTCAAAAGCAGGGATGCGGAAGGGAGTTCTACAGGTGAGAATTGTGAGAAAATGTTTTAGCGTATAATTTACAGTTACACTTTGTCAGCTCAACTGCAAATTGATGAGACTTGAAAACTTTCGCTAATGGAAACTAAATTCATGAGATCGTCGAAAATATTTTGATGTAAAAACTTGCAGAATATATCAAGCATCAAAAGAGTTGCCTCATAAAAGACAGCTTGGCATTGCAGATAATGGTTAATGCATCATCGAAAAACATTTAATTGTATTTTATTTGGAACGAACAAAACAAACATCAACGGAAATTATATATGGCTCAAACTAATACGTGTGTAAAGGGTGTGGGTTATGCGTTTCTGTGTGTCTGTGTTTGCGATAGAATGTAGAATGTTTATAAAATCTTTAAAGGTAAATAATAGAGATCTAATGGAAGAGATTAATAGATATTTAAAAAAATATCTTTAATTTGCTGCAATCATATTAAAGTCAGGCTTAAGCTAGAAAAAAAAATGAAAGCATTTTTGACCCAGACAAGTAATTACCTGTTAATATAATTGGTTATATTCCTTACAGCCTTACAACTGATCATCATTTTAGCTGATAATTCGAACGAAAATGTGACATGACGTTTTGAAGTTAAGGAATATGATTAAATTCTACATAACAAAAACAAACCAGAAATATATACTACAGTTATTCCTTTTTACATGGTGTTGATTTGATACAAAGCAGGAATTACATATTATAGATTATGATCGAAAATAATTTATTCGAACATAACGGTAACTGGTTTTGATAGGGCGCTGGTATTCGGAGGTAGAATGGAAAATGATTTAAAATCCAGCCTAGTTAATTAAGTTATTGAGAAATATACAAGTATATACACGTCTAGAAGGCTACTTTATGAATAGTAAATATGTGTGTTTGTGTGGGGGGTGAATAAACCTGAACGGTTTTCATATAGCGCATATATAATGCGCCCGTAGCTTCTTAGTTATAGCAGTAGGCCTAACATAATCAAATATCGCAGTAAGTTACATAAGAAAAGGGTGAAAGTTTAAGCAGGGAGAGAGCGAGGGGAAACACGAACCAGTTATTGGGGGGTATCAGAGAAAGGCCAATAGAAGGATGGAAATACCAGTGTGAAGATAGTTGCGAATGTAAAGTCAAAAAGGAAATAAACAAGATACACGATGTGATGGGGAATGGACGAGAGAAAGACTGGAGTCAAGTGGACAAAAGATAGGAAATGACTTTGCATTTAGATTCTTGGAGATTGTAGTTGTTAGGGAATCAAGTATACGGAAAAGAGTTTTACAAACTGGAGGTTTGAGAAAGGAATCTGCCGATTTAAAAGTTGTTTTAACAGTAAAATATTAGGGCGTTAATGCCAGTCTGGTTGCTCGAGTAACTTCTTGTGGAGGGGACATCAATGCGCTCAGTTCGTCGAAGCAGAAGTCATGAAAAAGTGTATAAAAAACAGAGAGAAGCCACATCCTGTCGGTAAGAAGAAAGTGGCTGAAATCGAGCTGCCAGGTTTGGACCGATCACATAACATATTCTCCTTTGGAGCCTGAGATTAATGGCAGGGGTGGCCGACCAGATATGACAACATTATTCAATGCAAGTTGGATGTTTGATTTGTATATGTGCAGGAGGGACTCAGGCGGGTAAAACTTCTTAGCACGACACAGTGACCCAACCTGCCTAGCAGTCAATTTAGCTATTGGCTCAATGTAATTGATTGAATGATTGACATTACTAGGCTTGTTTACCGCCATATCAAGTACTTAATGGGAATTTTATGCCGAAGTTTAATTATTTGATATTTGCAATAATAAAAATATGATACATATTATTCAGCATTTACAATTGATTACATGGTAAATTATACGCTTTTGGGCATATACATGTTCATGTGGACGTAACTACAAAAGTCGGTGATATGTGTTTTTGTTGTAGTTTCATGATTAAGGCCTTACAATGAGGCAACGATTATATCCATCAATTGCTAACACATACCTGGAATACTTTTAAAAAATAGTATTAGAATTCACATCACTAAAGCAAACTATGTGGATGATATGTGTACATGAGACCTTCTTTCTCTGACCACACCAGGACTAGTGGACTATGTGAACATTATAAGACCATCGATACAGTTAAACAATGCGGAAGGAAAAGAAGCATAAAACTGGATGTACTAATATCTCGAACAGTTCAAGTGTTAACCAATAGACATATTGACAGGAAATTGTTACATATTCATGAATATTTGGCCTCGGCTTCTCCAGAGTATTTAAATTTCGAACTGAAACTTTATTTTATCCAATGTTGTAGGTAGTTCTATTTCCACATAACATGCCTCATCTGGGTGTCTCAGTAACAGTTATCTACCTTTAACTCAGCTGTCCATATTTATTTTTGTTCAACACAGCTGTAACAAATCACTGAACACACTATGCATTGGGTGAAGTAACTGGATTCAACCAACACTTTTATCCACTGAGCCTCATAGAATCAAAGGGTTCAGTTCGAAATTCCATTCACCTGAAGAAGGCTGAAGCGTACAACGACTGAAACGTTGTGAATAAGCCAAGACGTAGGATAATATGCACAGTTATTAATACATAATATATAGCTTTGTTGTACTTCATTGAGCATTATTGCATTTAAATCTGAATTATAATTTTTATATATGAATGCATTCTCATAAGTATATATATATATATATATATATATATGGTGTAGATACAGAAGAATCTAAAGGAGTATCGTGTACATGCAGTGGTAGGATAACTCTCTAAGATGCCTATTTCAGACGAACCATCATCAGCTTCCGTCTTTATTGTACAGAAAATTTTACACGAATCCATATATATTTTACGCGAATACACACAGACACACACACACACACACACACACATATATATATATATATATATATATATATATATAGTACTGTGCAAAATTATTAGAACTAATTTATCGTTTATGTGACATCCTGACAGAAAATAAACAATTTAATTAAAGCAATTTATTGGATTTTCTCAACAATTGTTTAACAAAAAAAATACTTGTTACAAAATAATTTTCATATTTGCTATAATAGCCTTTTGCTTTGATCACAGCCTTCATTCTGTCAGGTATTGACATCACAAGTTTCTTCAATGTATCTAATAGTATCTTCTGCCAAGCAGCTTGTATTGGTTTTAGAAAGTGTGTCTTGCAAAATAACATTAGATTTATCAATTTTTATCCAAAATATCCCATAGATGTTTAATAGAGTAGTTTGAAAATAACTTGTTTAATAGAAAATAGAAATAATTAAATATAACTGCTTTTCAATACATTTCTTTTATACCTAGTTTTAAATAATCAACATTCATTAGCAATTTTTTGGCTTTTCACTCTGTATTTAAATTTCAGTGAGGTTTTTAGGAAAAATCGCCCCTGTTCTAATCACCCCTGTTCGAATACTTTTGCATACTACCGGTAATGTACAAAACTTTTAGGAGACGTGTGATTTTAAACTTTATTTTGATGCCTCATAAAAGATAAAATTGGTCTTGTCCAAATACTTTGCACATTACTATATATATATATATATATATATATATATATATATATATATTAGAAGTATTTAATACTAATTGGTTGGCAGTCCACTGTTTGTAAAGATTTAATGTATTAAGAGTGATCAATACTTAGTAGACCTTACATATGCTGATATTTTTATTATAAGTTTATAATAAAATATAATTTACTGCAAGACAAAAGTCATTGTGTATTGGTACTATCTTATTAGCACCTCATCACGTGGCAAAATAGTTTTTTTTTCACGAATCATTTAATATAGTAGCATAAAAACAACACAATTTTTACTAAATGCAGACACTAAGGTGAACAGATTTTAAGAGGGTTTTCTCAGTGAACCAATAGAAAGTAAGGTTAAAAGAATAAAAGAGATTTGATTCTAAGGTTAAAAGGGAAAATAGACTTGAAATTACTCGAGACCCAGACGTTTTATAGTCTGGATTTGGTAAATAAGTATAATCTAAATAAAAAACATTCTAATAGATAGTTTTTCTTCTTCTTTTTTTTAATCATTTCACCCCGAGCAAGGCGGAAATGCAGGGGGCTACATAAATGTAAAAAGATTAATTAGAAAAGAGTGAGAAGTACAAACTAGTTAGAAAGGAACAATAGAAAGCTGAGAAAGCAGGTGCGATGACAGATACATAGGTGGAGAGAAAGAGAGGGTTATACAGGGGTGGAGAGAGAGCTAGAGTCCAGTGGTTAGTAGATGAGTATTGACTTTGCATTTAAATTTCTGGAGATTGTAGCCGTCAGGAAAGCAAGAATACGGGAGCGAGTTCCACAGGCGGGAAGTGCGAGAGAAGAAGATGCAGGATTAGAATTGTCGTTTGCATTTGGCTAACCTGACTGTGAATGGGTGGGACCCAGATGCACGAGTAAACACCTGTTGAGGAGGCATCAGTGACTTAAGTTCGTCTGAGCAGAAGCCATGAAACTATTTATAGAACAGACAAAGGAAGGCCACCATTCGACGATGGGGAAGTGGCTGCAGTCGAGCCGCCAGATCAGTACCTATCACATTACAGACTCTCCTTTGGAGCCTGTCAAGAACACTGAGGAGAACGGCAGGGGCACCTGACCATAAATGACAGCAGTACTCCATGGGCTACAAGACATATTTTAATATGTAAGACAGAAGTATAGCTGAAAATATTCAAACTAATTTATTACTTATTACACTCTGTATGGACTTTATAAAAAATACACGAAAATAGTCAGCTTTTTTATCCCTCATGATTTCTTTTTTAATTCTCTAGAAACATATTCAGATTGTTTCTGTGTCGCATGTATTAGATTTAGTTTTACATTTTTTATTGATTTGAAATGAGTTAATTGACTCAGCATATCAATAAGTGGAAACATTTTGAAATATCTTGAGGACAGTTTAGAAATTCCTAAGGATACGTAGCAAATATGTATTTCTTAGCATTATTAAAGGCGACTCTGTCGTCTAAATTATAGACTAATGCTTTTCTTTTTGCGTTCATGCGGTACAACACAGAAATCAGGTATGAAAATTAATCAGCTTTCAAGAAGATTTAAAAAACTTAATTTAACTCTTTTCAAATGGCGTGACTCATCCATTGATTAATCTAAGGCAATCGCAGACATTCTTGTCAACAGTAAGAGCTTAGTACTGAAAAGTTATACGAACATTATTAGCAGCTCTTTGAAAGAGAGGTTCAACAATTTTCAACCACATTTTATCTGAAAAGAAAATGCTTTTATTCTGTGGATCACAAGCGACAGCAAATATTTGATTGTTACATACTGTACTTTATCATTCACTAAAATAAAAGCGTAAGTTAAGAAGTAATGTATTTTGTTTTACTCTATAAGGATTAATGAACACCACCAAACATATACAATCAGTCAGTTAAGTGCCATACGTGAAACACGCTTGGGCGATCATGTCTCGAAAGAGACATGTCTGACTGGGCAGAAGATTATACCGCAGTAGGTTGCCATTGCTTTCTGTAGTAGACTGGTTGCCAGCCAAGGCTATAGAACCCAATCTCTCCTGTTATTTAGCCCATAACTGGAAGGAAGAGACGGATTAATACCTTTCCCAAGGGTATTTGCGCGTAAGTGAATCCAATGAATTCAACTGGAATTCGAACTCGGCTCCCCAATCTCTCGCTCCGAGCCGATATCCACTGCACCACAACGCACATCCAAACATGTGGGGCTTCTGCTAAACAATTCAAGTTTCTCGAAGAAATTCAAAGGATCCGCAGAGCTGTATTCGGTTCTGCCTTCGCATCTCGATACCAATCATTTTCTCACAGACTTAACATAGCTTCCCTCTGTCTTTTCCACAAATATTTGTATGACAACTACTCTGACGAGTTATTTTTCCCTGGCCCACTCACCACGTTAACTTAAGCGTATTACTTGATTGGTATCTATGCCCAATACTTTAACATTGAAGTAGTTAATCTAACCCTCACTTCTTCTCCAACAGTTTTTTCTCGCACTTTCTTTCTGTGGAAACCCCTTCTGTTTCCTTGCTTCTGTAACGGTCACCATCTCCTCAAAAACTAAATGATACTTAAGTTGCCATCTCTTGTCTTCTTTAATCCTGTTCAGGTTCTATCCTTTTTTCAATGCCCCTTATATCAATTTTCTTTCTTACTGTAACGCCAATATGCACCAGTAGAAGACACGCCTTGCTTGGAGTGATATTATTTTAAAAAAATTGCAAAGCTACACACCATAGGTTCAGGTCCTTATTTTTCAATATAATCAACTCATCTTTCAATGACAATCTTCCACCTACGAATGAGATCATATATTCTAGCTTTGTGAAACCTCGTGAATATAGCAACAAAATTGAAGGCAACAATCCGAATGAGGTAGTAGTGATGTGAAAATTATGCGTGACCCTTTACTTTACATTGTCTCTAAGGAGAGGTCTTTGCTTATGTGTTCTGTCCAAAGCACTCATGGTAGCTTTCAGTAGAAACCAATAAGTCTATTCCTAATGTATGTGGAAATTGGTTCAGCGTTCACTGCTATATCAGAAACCCGATAATACATACCAGGTCAGCACTTATTGCTTTGGTTCTAACGGTTTTTCCTGTTTCTTAAGACATCCTTTCACTTCTGAACGATATATTTTTCAATTGCAATATATTTTGGATTTGTCACATTAAATTTCCTCAATTTCAAATCTTTTCCATAACCGGGTATCAAAAAATGATTCCAAAAATTAATGTAAAACCTTTATCAAGTATCTTCTGTATTGTTTTTTCATTTTGTTTACCCTATTTACATTATTCGGCCTATTGGCTTCATTTTTGTTGCCATTCGTACGACGTTTCAGCAATTGTAAGCTCCGGTAATTTTCAAGTGCTAGTAATTATGAACTGAACTCTTTAATACGATCACGAAGATATATCTTTCTCATTCCTTGTGCGAAGCCTCTTTTAGTAATTATGTGTTATCTCCGTGTAACTGGACACTCTAACTTACTTGTTCATTACTGTTGTAAACTGATATTGAATTCACAGCACTGAGTCAAGTTACTAGAACTAACCAACGTTTATATCCATTGAGCCATGTGTCCTTAAGAGATGGTAATAAAGGGTCTGATTTGAAATTCCTAGCATCTAATGAAGACCAGTGTATTCAACGGCCGAAACGTCGTACAAATCGTAACAAAGATAAGGACAATAGTAAAGTCGTCGGACTATTCTGAGAGGAGGTAGTACGTAAATAATGTAAATACTGTCTCGTCTCAGAAATATAAACAAATACTTTCTGTTTGTTGCTACCTTTTTGCACCCCTCATTTTATGGTGAGTAATTACTGTTCTCATTACTTTTAAACCTCACTTTTAAAATTATTTCTTTATATATATCTGAAAAAATATACACATTTTCATATATCAAAAGTAATTTTGAGAAGATCTATGGAAAACTTTTTTCGGGTTACGCGTTTTGTCTTTAATGACATCATCAAACTAAAGTGATATTTAATTTGATACCGCAACGCATGCACCCGAAGGATATACAATGTGCGTTTCAGAAGTTTTGAGACTTTAAATGCGTTGCGTTTATTAATTTCCAAGACGTACAAAACTCTAAATATTCCAAGTAGAATCCACTGACTCCAAAGCTATAGTAGCGCTTCAGCTCTTCCCTAAAAGACCCTTGTAAGTCACTTAAAAAGGAGATCAGGACCCTTTTTGTAGCCTCCTCCATCTTCTCACTATATTCAGAACGAGATTCTTTTATAGATTGAAGAAAAGCTTAACGTCATAGGGGGCAAGATCTGGATTTTAGTGTGATTGAGCCACAATTATGCTGACCACTGACCATGTCCCTACTTACACAAACGCGCCTTTCTTTATGCTCATCACCGAGTACGCTAAAAAACGATTTTGAAAATGGTTGCTCATGTTCAGTTCTTTATAAATAATTATTTCGCACAAACAGAAAAACTGTATCATTATTGTCTTTAGCGACACAAGACGATCTTCAATCAAGAAATTGTGAATGTTCACAATCAGCTCTGATGTTCAGTGATCCGAGTCTGCATTGTCTTTCTTACACATCGCTCATTGTCCCTCACATACTCTCTACCATACTTGAACCTCTTGTGACATCGGTAAGCACATGTTCTGATCATGCATGGTAATCTATAGTCAAAATGTAGCATTTCATACATTCCTTTAGCATTTAGTTTATTGTTTTCACAAAGCTTTTACAACCGTTTCATTCATCATGAAACTAAAAACAAAACAAAGAAAACGTTGGTGAAATGTATAGTAATGCATAGAAATTATGTACAAAAATACAATAATTTAGAAAAATTATAATTACTGAATGTACCTATTATCTGTATATACTTTTGAAGTATATATTTAAATCATAATTTAAATCATGTATTTAAAGTATACATGGTTTTAAATTGTATTTTTATATATACTTTTAAAATATTTATTCTGTAAGCCTTATTATATCTAAGTCGAGTAGATTATTGAGAAACAGCAAAATTTCGTTGGAAACAAAGTAAAGTGTACGGAAATGTTACGTGATGTCTGTCCTCCTATATGGCAGCGCAATTGGAGAAGATAGACTGCACTATCGCCCGGTTCACACTCCACCCACGACTATTGAACAGGTGTAGAGGCTCATCCCTTGTTCCCTGTTTATGATGTTGTTTCCGGTTTTCTCTTTTCCAATCTTTCCACTTTCCTCTTTTGTTAATTTTTTTTCAATTGGAGTAGATAGACTGAACTATCGCCCGGTTAACACTCCACCCACGACTATTGAACAGGTGTAGAGGCTCATCCCTTGTTCGCTGTTTAGGATGTGGTTTCCGGTTTTCTCTTTTCCAATCTTTCCACTTTTCTCTTTTGTTTTTTTTTTCAATTGGAGTAGATAGATCTATCTATCGCCCGGTTCACACTCCACCCACGACTATTGAACAGGTGTAGAGGCTCATCCCTTGTTCCCTGTCTAGGATGTGGTTTCCGGCTTTCTCTTTTCCAATCTATTCACTCTTACGTAGCCCCCTGCACACCAGTGGCCTTACCGCCTTGCTTGGGGTGATGTGATTAAAAAAAAAATGTTGGATAGTTTCCTCAACGATGAAGAAAATACACAAAGCAACAGAAACGTGATTCAACAGAAGGATGCCGATTTTACCATTGATCGAACATTGAGCAACGACGAGAGGATGGAAAGCTGAAGTTTCTGGGAGGGTTAGAAGATTTTTCCCAAAGGTATTTGTGAGTAAGTAAATGCAAGGGTTTAAACTGGAATTTAAACTCGGTTGTCCGATTTCTCACTCCGAGTAGAAATCTACTGCACTACAAGGATGCAGATCTTTAAAGCTTTCTCACCAATGTTATAAGGAAAAGCGAACGATTGAGCGTTGTATTCATGACATGGCGGGTCTTAGATTTAAATATCTGTACTGGTGGAACTATATGGTTCATCAGACAGAATTCTTTACAGCTTCAGCTCCTAATTTGTTTTTCGGCCTACACGGAGGAAATGTTTAAAAGAAGCAACTTTTTTCCATAGTGGACATGAAAAGAGTAAATAATATCAAGTCGCGAATTTTTCAATTAAAAATCCTTGGAAATCAATATCTTTTCTGTTGAGCTTGTCAAAAAATGTTTGCAAAATTATTTAATCACATTTGACGATGGAATTTGAAAATACTTCAAATTCTTCTTTTCTTCTTCTATGTATCATGTCTTTTCAGGACCTAGGCGATATGTTCTTCCACGTCTCCCTCTCCCCTGGTGGTTCATGGCACGCTTTATCCTGTTACCCCATCCAACTCGCGCTTTGACATCCACCTGCTCAGGCCCGTCAAGTATGTTACACGCTGCTTTCCCTATCTCTCTTCCCTTCTGTTTGGCCTTTGAGTATCAGATTCTCTAAGTCCTCCTTTCTTTTCCATATCCCAAAATCTGAACTTCCTTTTCCTGATGCTCAGTATTAATTTCCTTTTCGTTTCCATTCTTTCCAAAATCTCATCATTGCTCTCATGCTTTATCCATGACATCCGCAGCATCCTTCTGTAGAGCCACATTTCAGTTGCTTCAAGTCTTTCCTTCATTATCTATGAGATTGTATAGAATTCACATTCTCTGTTTCTCTCTATGTTTCTCTCTCTCTCTCTCTCTCTCTCTATATATATATATATATATATATATATATATATATATACTTAGTGAGCCAGACAGACCTACCCAGCTCTCACCTAAACGGATCGTCAGGGAAAACTGACTCTTTTTTTCTTTGGGCTACGTGCTGACTCGGTCTGAACTCTTTTGACTGAGATTCATGTAATTAGCTCCTTCCTTTTCTAAATTATTTTTTCCCTTCTTCGTATATCCGTGGAAGGTTTTTCGATACACGTATAGTTATTATCTCTACACAAGTATACTTATTATCTCTTTTACATATATATATATATATATATATATCCTAATTAATATTAAAATTTCATTTTAATATCAAAAAATGATACAGGAAGAGAGCTCCATGTAATAAAATATTACAGAGAAAATATAAATTAACTAGGATTAATTCAAGGATGTTGAATGACCATTTCGATATGAAATTTTCACAGGGGATAACACATCATCTCAGCAACAAAAAAAAAATTTTTTGAAGAGGTTTTTTTGTTGCTGAGGTGATGTGTTATCCCCTGTGGGAATTTCATATCGAAATGGTCATTCAACATCCTTGAATTAATCCTAGTTAATATATATATATATATATATATATATATATATATATATATATATATATATATTAACTCTTCTTGACACTCAATATAATATCGCGTGATGAGAAGTCAGTATAATTAATTAATTGGAAGAATGAACGCATGCTGAGAATAGTCTCGCACAAATTGATATTATCAGACAAAACGAAAAGCCATTATGCAATACCCGAAAAATAATAAGAAACATTAACCCATCTTCTCTCGGAATTAGAAATCAGAGAGTCGATTTCAAATTCCATTTTAACTTGTTGCATTTATTTAGGCACGAATACGTTTTGGAAATGTGTTAATCCATTTTATCTTTCTCCCTCTATCTAAGGATTTAACAGCAGAAGAGATTAAGTTCTAAAGCCTTGGTTGGCAACCAGTCCGACGCAGAAACAGATGGCAACCTCCTGCGCGAAAAATTTTTTACCCCTGCCTAAAATTTAATCTTATGCCTTTTATTCCTATATCTAAATTATCATTATACTTTAGGATTATAGAAAGTTAAATTTTCACTCTAATATGTTGAATATTTCCCTTGTTTTCAGCTAAAATAATAATGAGTGCTATCTTTATGCGAATGTAAACAAAAGATAGGTGTCAGTTTTAACTGATGCCACGTAGATGTAAATGCATAAAAAATGTTTTCATTTTAATCCATAGTGGTACAATGAAACAAGGCTAAACAAATTCCAGCATACACCCCGAAAATAGATTCATATTCCTGTAAACCACCGAAAAAGACGTAATCCATAGCAAAAAAAAGAAAACATCTGCAAGTTATTTAAAGACAGAAAAATATTTTTAGATTGTAAAAATTCTTTAGAGATAATATATTTTTTCTTGGTACTATTTAACTTATAACTTGGAGAGAAAGGGTTGATTCATACCTTTCTGTGGAGGTGACGTTAAAAATTCTTACTGGAATTGAAACTCGACTCTCCGATTTCTAATTCTGAATAGTTATCCATTATATTACACTAATATCTACTTTTGACGGTACCTGGATTTCTTAACCGGTCACCTATCTAGGTTCGAGGTTTTTTAATTCGGTGATGGGACGTGAACCGATGTTTTAAATTAATGTGGCTTTAAAAAAATTGATGTCTGTCAACATTTTACTGGAGAGCTACATTGAAAGAAATATTTTTCTAGCATCTTAATCATCGTCACCAAAAATGTTCCCCTGAATTCTCATCTGTCCTTCCAAACTCTACAACTACTGCCTCTTTGCTTCTTGCTTTCATGCCTGCTGAATGTTCTCCTCTGTGGTTCCCGTTTCTAAAAACTCTGGATAACCCTCAGACCCCTTTAATTATCGTCCCTATCAGTCTCCTAATAATTTTTAACAAAGTATTATCAATGCTGAAGTGGTTCAACAGCAAACTGCTCAAAGTCTCTTCTTCGACAAATAGTATGGCTTCTGCTATGCTATGTCTACGGTTGATATGCTAACAACCATCACCAAATATATATAGCAATCTCTCGATAACAACGGCGAACCACAAATTATTGCCTTTGTTATTTTCTATGAGTCTGACACGCTGGCCCTCTGGGCAAGATTCAGAGCTATGTTATAACTTATCATTTGTTGAAATTAGTTCGATCGTTCTTGTCAAATCGCGTAATAAATTTCGTATTGAACGGGCATGATTCCAAATTCTGTTATACGAATGCAGGTTTCTCTTAAAGACCCATCTTAAATCATACGTTTTTTTCTGATCTTCATCAACGGTCTCCTTGATGTAATCGCATCCCAAATAGACATCTACACTGACGACCTCACCGTTTACTCTTCCCTCAATAAGAAATCCGCCGAGGCTGATAAATAATACCTCGATGCTGATCTTGAAAATAAATTAATTTCTGTAGTGGACTAGGGCAAGAAATGTTTCGTAAATGTGACTGCTTCCAATACGAAGCTGCTACTATTTAACTACCATAGACAATCTTTCTTAATCCCTAATCATCATGGATCACGCTAGTCTCCCTGAAAGCAATGCACTGCGCCTCCTCAGTCGATGTCAAGTAGAACTACTATATTGAATTAATAGTTAAATCTATTGCTAGGAAGTTCGTGTCACTGTAACTGTAGGTGGACTGCCAAGTCAGGATCGATTACATTGCAGCTACTTGTTTAGATTTTTCGAGAAATGTAAGGTGAATAGCAAGTGATCCCTGATCAGATATGGCAACATTATTCAATGCATGGACGAATGGTAGATTTATAGATGTGCAAAATGGATTCTGGAGAGAAAAA
Source organism: Ascarosepion bandense (assembly GCA_037127315.1). Lineage (NCBI taxonomy): Eukaryota > Metazoa > Mollusca > Cephalopoda > Sepiida > Sepiidae > Ascarosepion > Ascarosepion bandense. The sequence continues at coordinate 482,467 of JBBBDQ010001663.1, read as the reverse complement.
CTTAGAGGCCCGGAATAGTAACCCCACATTATTTATGTGATAAGTTTCATCATCTGAATTTTTTTTTGGTTTTATTTTTCTCCCGTATTATATCTTCAATTGTCTTTCACGCGTATGTTAATATTCTGTTAATTGGGATGAATGATTTATTTACAACTTTTATAGAAATAATTTTAGAGAGAAAGATTATTAATGTTTTGTTGTTTTTGAAAGTGCCATCGGTTAAGTATATTTTAGGAGACGGGAGGACTTTCTAACTTTTGTTTCAAGCGTTCAGGATAAAATGATTTGCCTAGTAACGATATCTAAGGTATTCTGGACTACATAATCTAAGGGCTCTCAGGTAGAATCCTATAACTAATCATGATTTTATTCATTGATTGTGGTTGTAATATATATTAGGTAGATCCATTTTTAGTCATATAATCTAATGTCGCAAGAGCAATTTTTATGAAAGATAATGCATCAGTTTGTAAGTATTAGGGTGTTATCAAAGTAATGACCGATCTCAGAAACACATTTTATTCTTAAAAATGAACTATAGAAATGATAACATTAGTCAAAGGTCGAGCTTGTGCATCTAAACGCCTTTGCCATCGATTGGCGAATATTATTATTCCCTCGCTGATAAAAAGATAATTGCCATAATTCCACGAATCTTTGAAAGCTGATTCTAACTCTGGCTTTCCCCATTGAAAAATGAGCTTAAGTGCTTAAACAAAGAAATCAGTGGCTGAAAGATCAGGAGAATATGGAGGATGTGGTAAACTTCCATATCCAAAAGATGAATTTTTTGTGACGTCATTCTTGCAACATATTGTAGTACATTTTTTAGAGCAAAATTAGACCACGTCGATTCATTAATGCAGGACTCATTTTTTGCAGACATGCATTCATTTCAGCAAGTTGCCTGAAGTAAATCTCTGCATTAATGCGCTGACTGGCTTCCAGAAATCTGTTGTAGATAACACCAATTTCAGACCACCATACAATTACCGCGATCTTTTGTTTATGCAATTTTAGCTTTGGGAAATATGTAGGGGACTCATCATGATCAATTCATTGATTTGATTGTTTACAGTTATCATAAATGATCCATTTTTCATTACAAGTGGCTATTCAGTCAAGGGAGTGAACATATTTTAAGACGCCTAAGTTTTTCATTTTCAATGATATCATGAGACTTTTAAACTTACCAATAATCTACCAATCGCGTGCTGACACCAAGCCTCTGAGATATTTTTCTGATACATTGACGTGGATTTTGCTCAACAACTGCTTTAAATTCTTCCCTGTCAAGTTTGCATGACCATCTTCTACCTTCATCATCTTCAAGGCCCTCATCACTTGTACGGTAGTTTTTGATATCCACTTGGTACTGTCTGGCTACTCGTAGATCTATTTCCTCATGCTCTGTTTATATTGGCAAAAGGTTAGGAGGCGCTGTGCCCAAGTTTGAACCCCTCCAAGAAATGTAAACGAAATTATTTTTGTCAAGTTTATAAATAAGGTCTTCTAAGGTCATGATTATTTTGTTTGAAAATAAAATAAAAAGTATTAAATTACACACATTAATTATTATGTATACCAAAATTCACGTAATATATCCCGCGAATACTATGTTAAAATTGCTTTTCAGCATACAACTCGTAGAGCGGCTATTATTTATGTAACAACTTAATAAATAAATAAATGAATGAAAGTTCAATCAAACTGAAAAGTCTGCACCACGATTAGAAAATTCATTTAGTTTGTCTATATTTCTTAGATGCGGTAATATTTATAATGCTTACATTATTCAGACTATTGTCCTCATCTTTGTTGCTATTTGCACGATGTTTCGTCCGTTGTACGTTCCGGCCTTCTTCAGCTGCTAGAAATTTCGAACCGAACACTTTATTATAATCACTGGGGTATATCATTCTCATTCAATACCAGGCTACAGCAGTGATGAACAAGTAACTTATAGGGTTAGAGGGGGATAACTCATTATTATTAGCACCTGAAAAATGACGGAGGTTACAAAGACCGAAACGTCGTACAAATGGCAACAAAGATGAGGACAAGAGTCCAAATAATGTAAATAGTGGTCATTTATTTTGTTTAATTTTTTTGGTTTATATTACTATAGATTAAACACTTCTGATCATAAATATCAATTCTCTTATGAGATTTTAGAAAATTAAAATGTGGTAAAATTTGCTCTGCAACTGTTTGTAAAATGATACCCATACGTAATCCAGAACAATATATGCTCATAACATATAGGATGATTGGGTCTAACGGATATCAGGTAGGAATCAGAAGTTTGCAGAGATTCAATTCTAATCTAATCCGTTACAAACACTTACGTGCAAATACACGTATGAAATATATTAATCCATCCTCTTTTTTCCTAATATAGATTAAATTGTAAGATTTTAACCTGGCAAAATATTTTTATAAGTATTCTCATCAATCTATCTAATTTGGTTTCGATTAAATCGCAAAGTGTTGATAAATCGGGTAAAACAAAATAATCAACGAATATTCTTGGCATCTGAAGTGTTTAATCTATAGTAATAGGAAAAAAATATTTTGAGAAAAATAATAATAAATGATAAAATGATAATTTCTGATATCATTGCCGCGTAGAAAACTCCAGACAACTTTGTGCTGACACACGGTGGATAGGTAATTTCATATTCGATTACACAGATTTAAACTGAAAACATATTTTAAATTTTCTCTCTGTAATACTACACGATGTAGGTTGACAATTAAAAGTTGAATGAAACTGAAGATAACCAGTATTTGTGTGTGTGTGTGTGTGTGTGTGTGTGTGTGTGTGTGTGTGTAGAATAAATGCCTGTATTCTCATAAACTCTTGTTAGAGCGTTATCGAAAATTTTAGGGAAAATGAAAAGATTAAATTAAATTAAAATAAAATTACCTATATAAATCTCTGTTTTACTGAGTTTGTTTCAAATAAATGTTCTAGCGAAACTTGCAAACACATCAACGGAAATTGAAAAGGCTTTCAAAGATTCATCAAATGTCCCTATACGTGTGATTGCAAATTTTAATTAAAACATTCCTTTAAAAATATTGCCCAACGTAACGCAGATTCATAATATTTGTAGTGAATTAATTTTAATGTCCACCATCTTAGACAATTGTGCATACTACCTCATTACTTTGTCTCCTATCTTGATACTGAAAATATATAATGCAAGTAAATAATAAAATAAGTGTCACTTTCTGTCTAAGAAACTCAGCTCACAACCTTGAAAGGTCATAATTTATGAAGAAAATAACGAATAATGCATTCCTACAATCTCATCGTGGGATGTCTCCAATAATTATCTACTTGCATGTACGTATGTTCATTTATCGAATTTCAAACATCTTGCTATGCTTCTATTTATATATTTTCCTAACTTTGGAATTTAACCTCTCTATCTAATATATTTATATTTCTGTCCATCGATTTATGCTCATAATTTCACATGCTTCTCTCTTTCTTTCTTTCTATCTATCTAACTCTGGACACATTTACACAAGCTTCTATGTATGTATTTATATATGTATGTATATATATATGTATGTATGTATCTATTTATTTATCTATCTATGGTCATATTTTAACAAGTTCCTATCAATGATTATATTTAAACAAGCTTCTATCTATCTATCTGTGGTCATTTTACATAAGCTTCTATCTAATTATCTATCTATCTATCTATCTATGGTAATATTTGCACAGGCCTTTGTCTATTTATCTATCTATTTTATGTACTCATATCTACACAAGCATCTATCTATCAATCTATCTATCTATCTATCTTCATATTTACACTAGTTTCAATGTATGTATGTATGAATCTATCTATTCAAGTCATATTTAAACAAGCTTTTATCTATGTACTAGCAGCATAGCCCGGCGTTGCACGGGTATAATGAAAGCTTTAAAACTAATCCATGGTCCAGGAGCTCAGACTCTTTCTACGTTGGCACGAAAGACTAAAAAGCAATAATTGTTTCCAGTTAAAGCGAAATCGTAGACTGAAAAAAAAATGACTGGATGTAAGTGAAATTTTTATTTCCTGGTATCGATATCAGAAATTTTTTTTTCGTCGTAAACTGAATTTTGAAGGCTAAATAAGTCCTCTGAGAAAATGGTATCATGGCTGAGACTAAGAACTACAATTATACCTACTTAGCGCCAAACCCGAAGCAAAAACTAAAATAAAAGGGCTGAAAAAATACAGACATAAAGGCAGATAAACAGACACACACACAAACATCTTGCCTTTTGCATATATTATCGATTTCCTGCACTACTGTAAGAACAGCAACCTTGACACTTCTGAATATCGTTTCTTATGTCTTTGTCTATGCGTGTATCAAATTTGATTAAAATTGGTCCACTCCTTCTATAGCTCGATTTTTGATATTTATCAGGAGTACCTCGACAAAAAACATAGCTAAGAATACTCGCAGATGTTTATAGTACAACTGTGTAAAAATCGGTTCAGCCGTTTCGGAGTCTATATGTAACGGACACACACACAGACATACACATACACACAGACAAAGTTTCATTTATAAATAAGTTTAGATCTAAGGTCATTTTACATAAGCTTCTATCTACCATCGTCATATTTGTACAAACTTCTGTCTCTCTATTCATCTATCTATTAATCTGTGGTCATATCTACACCAGCTTCTATCTATATATCTATCTATTGTTGTTCATATATGCAAATCTTCTATGTATGTATGTATGTATGTATGTATGTATGTATGTATCTCTATCTATGGTCATATTTAAACAGGTTTCTTTCTATGTATCTACGGTCATTTTATATAAGCTTTTATCTATCTATCTGTCTATCTGTCTATGGTCATATTTACGCAAGCTTCTATCTCTCTATTTACTATCGCTCTCTCTCTCTCTCTGTATATATATATATATATATATATATATATATATATATCTTATTAATCAATTGTCATATTTACACATGCTTTATCTGTCTATCTATCTATCTATCTATCTATGGTCATATTTAGCCGAGCTACTATCTCTCTATGTACTATCTATCTATCTATCTATGGCCATATTTAGCCAAGCTTCTATCTCTCTATGTACTATCTATCTATCTATATATCTTATTAATCAATTGTCATATTTACACATGCTTTATCTATCTATCTATCTATCTATCTATCTATCTATCTATCTATCTATCTATCTGTGTGTCTGTGTGTCTGTCTGTCTAAGTTATTCTTTCCATTGATAAAGGTATTTGTACTAAGGATCATAGATACATAGATAGGACAAACGACGCTTTTGTGTCGTATCTTATTGATGTCAATCTAAACCTTCCTTTTCCCGGTCTTCACATAGCGTTTTATTATATTAACACAATGTTCCTTTTGTAATGATTAGCCTGCTTGAATCAATTCACGTTTTGCGTGTCTCAGCCGTTGGCCAGTTGTTCTGCCATCGTCTTACTTTCAGTCAGGAGAAAGACGAATATCAGTTTGAAATCGGAAACATAGGTGCACGAAATGAAAGGAATCAACTTATTTCTTCATGAAGCTATTCAAGAGAAGGCGCCTTTGAAATCTGTTGAAAGAAATGTTATATTGGCTGGGTGTGACATTTCGTGTACTGGAAAGTGTGCACTTATCTATAGATATACACACACACACACACACACACACACACACACACACATATATATATATGTGTGTGTGTGCGTATATGTGTGTGCGTATGTGTGTGTGAAAGAGAGAAAGTGTGTGTGTGTGTAGAAAACAATCTCTAGTGTCTCTGACTTTTCACTAATTCTTTTAATGGGAAAACCCCAAATTAATATCTCGATGTTAATATTCGGATTTTATTTCTTTAAAACTTCTATCCTTTAAAAACATTCTACCCTTCGCTGACCCTAATTTTTGTGCTTTTGGTATGACCGAAACTTTACTTCCGACATGAATACAGTCCACAATTAATACATTCGTCTGCCGAAATGGACCATTCACTTCATTTAAGAGGATTTGAAATTTATATATATATATATATATATATATATATATATATATATATATATATTTGTCATCCGTATACAATCCTGTTTCACTCTGGTACAGCTCCACTGTAGGCATACGAATCTTTCCAGCCCGGAGTGAAACCAGACCTTAATTCTTAACAATCTATATACTTTCTATATCTTCTGATATAATTCTCAGAGGTGAACTGTGACGAGAAATCGTAGTGGAATTTTGGGAACACGCTTTCTTATAATTATTTAAAAACAAACGTTGTTGCTACGGAGTTCTGTCAATAATCTTACCGTTCGCAATGCAAGGAGGATGTCATAGTAAATTGCAAGATTGCGTTAAATGTTAGGTTGCGCAAATTCATTTTAAAACATTGATACTTCTTCTTCTTCTATGTGCCCTGTCCCTTCAGGACGTAGGCGATCATGGATCTCCACGTCTCCCTATCCCTTGTGGCTCTTAATATGTTTGCTCCTGTTGCTCCTGGCAACCCCCGTTCTGTCATCCACCTGATCAGACTCTGCAGATATGTTATCCGCTGCCTTCCTCTGTCTCTCCTTCCTTCTATCTGACCAGTCAGCATCAGGTTCTCCAGGCTCTCCTTCCTCATTGCATGTCCCAGGAACTTCAGTTGTCTCTTCCTGATACTCAGTATTAATTTCCTTTTTGTTGCCATTCTTTCTAACACTTCGTCGTTGCTTGTATGCTCAGTCCACGATATCCGTAGCAGCCTTCTGTAGAACCACATTTCGACCGCTTCCAGTTTTTTCCTTATTTTCGATGATATTGTCCAGCATTCACAGCCGTACTGAAGAACTGACATCACGTAGCAGTCTAGCACTCTTTTCTTCGTTTCTATTGAGATCTTCCTGTGTGTTAGTATTTTGCTCATCTTCTGGAACGCGTCCTTTGCCATGCCAATTCGCCTTCGGATCTCCGTGTCGCACTTTCCATCTCCTGTTAGAACACTTCCTAGGTACTTAAATTCTTGGACTTGTTTGATTCTGTTATCCCCCACCTGTATTTGACATTTTGGTTTGTATCTTTTGCTGATGACCATGCACTCAGTTTTCTTAAAGTTTATTTGTAGTCCCTTCTTGTTACTCTCCACTGCTACTTTCTGTAGACCCGTAATAAAATTTATTCAGTTCTTCACTTTATCATCTACCGAATTTCAACTTAACATCAAGAAGCTAATTTAGAAACTAGAATGGATTATCTTGAAAATAGATATAATTTATCTCCATTTTTAAAGATATATGGTTGAAATAAATTATATATATATATATATATATATATATATATATATATATATATATATATATATATATTCTAAACATATGCTATTAAATATAAGAGACAATGAATGTCTATTATGTTTAATCATGAGAAGTTCTAAACGTCGTATTTTTGCTTTAATTTCAGTTGAAAATAAAGACAAAAATTCTCCAACAAGAACTGCGTTTATTATTTTTGGTAACTATTGCCGTTGCCAATCGGAGTTTTATGTCAACACAAAATAAAATCGTCGGTGATGGTGGATGTTATAATATTTCAGTTTAAACTACCTCTCTGAAGATGGCTCATGTAAGCCGAAAGCTTAGAAGAAAACCAATAAATAATTTTTGTCTTTATTTTCAACTGAAATTAAAGCAAAAATACGACGTTTAGAACGGCTCATGATTAAACATAATAGACATTCATTGTCTCTTATATTTAATAGCGTATGTTTAGAAAATTATTTGCTGCCTCGATATACTAAATATATATATATATATAAATGAATAAGAAACAAAGAAAAAATTGCAACGTTTAAAATACTATTTGTGTTCAATATAAAAATAGAGCAATGTATATTTATTGTAGATTAATCGTTAGAACTTGTACAAACTACAATTTACTACAAAAGTGTACATTGAAACTCATATCATTATTTAAATTACCATTATTACTAACTACCTGATGAGACACTGTTCTTTCAATGTCGAAACAAAATATCCACTTTTGTTGTTGCTTGTAGTTTGTACAGGTTCAAAATGTATATATGTAACTTTCAAAAAATACTGACAAGGTGTATGGTTAAGTGTTTTTTTGTGGGGGGGTGTTAATTAATTTACCTGTTTATATATCAGCTTCAAGATCCAAAACCCAATGCTGATCAATCCAATTTTATAATTTAGAAATAATTATAATATTTTGGTGTTACATTCCTCACAAAAAGGTGCAATGACTTATCTCTGATCATAGCTCAATTAGGTCTCATGTAAATGGACACGAAGACATACAAAAATTACTTCACATTATATAATAATAAAAATATATTATCCTTCTCCACATGTTAAACAAAAGGCTGAAAATAATGTAAGCATAAAAAAAAGTATTCTATAATATCAGCTATTGACCCGGCCGCAATGTTTCGATGTTGTAGGGAGACTATAGTTGTGTCTCTTGGGGTGAGCTCATGGAAGTTTAGCCCCTTAGAGATCTCTTCCGTTTTTCGAGGATCATCCTCTTTACTTTTCTGACCACCAGGGCGTCCAGAGACGTAAAAATTAATCAGCATGTGCACAGCTTAGCTTGGAGCAAAAGTCAAATTTGGTTCACTTACCCACGGATGGTCAAAAGCCCTCAAGTTGATATGTTATTTCTTTGTCCTCGTTCTATAAACACCTTTGTTCCTTTGAACTGCAGCACCAATCATTTGTTTTGGGACATATTTAAATTCTTTTAATATGTTTACATTTTGTTTGGCTTATTAAATGTTTTGTTTGTTACAGTCGCGTATCTTTCTTTCTATATTCGCATTCGGTGTTGGTGTATCAATGGCTACGCTAATGTTAATATTAGTATCAGTGCTACTGGAAGGCTAAAACTCATTATTTTTCCTAACACAAATTAGCCGTTAAATTATAGCTCTCTGATAAACCCATACTAATAACCGTGTTTGGAAAAATCAAATGAAATAACTCTAGATAGATACTCAAAACAATCCATAGATTCAGTTAAAGTGACAAAAATATCATCCCTGATACCTGCAAAACCGTAACCGAAAGCCATTGCACTTGCAGATTATTTAAACAATTTCTACATATTTTATGTCCAGAAATGAAATGAATGACAAGAACACAAGTAGAAATTAATCGTAGTACATCGCCAGTTAATTTTAATAAAATTTATAAAAATTGCAAGTTAGAAGTTTGTTGCTTCCAAATTCACGTGAATTCGATGACTCGGCCAACGCAGTTAAGTTTCTTTATTATATCTAATAGATTGCTTTTAATACACCATCATAAAATAAGTCTACTAGACATACTGACGTAACATAATAATGTTGAATATACTATCGACTTTATACTTGATATTTAAATATGATTAAACAAATAGTTTTTGAAAATTATGACGAGTAATCCATTTCCTAACCTTATACAAAGTTCTGTAAAACTATCTTTGTTTACATGTATTTACATCAGGATATGAAAACAGCAGTTCTGTATATCACGAAAATTCAAGAATTTCTGTATTTAAGGCTTAATTCGACTTTGTCTAAATATAGATTAACTGTGGTCGAGTGCTTAAGACACGTCAGATCTACTGGCGGCTTCTCTGGTCTTTAGGGATTGCAAGTTCCGACATAAGGACAAGTTGATTTGTTTCCTAGATGTGTAAATTGAGTATAATTTTTTGTTATTCAAGAAGCTGAAAGATACATCTACACGCAAAATATGCAATAGAAATAAGCGTCCCCATGTAATTTTCGGTTAAATCTAAACATTTCAGCTATAAAATGATGAGACCTTGCCGCCAATCTAGTAATGCGCTTCAATTCATAAAGTCTGTGGACAATAGAGAAAATATTATCACAATAATTTCAGTGAAAATATTTGTAGAAAAACAACATGGAAGGCAATTTACGGCGGTGCGAAAGCGAAGGAAGCAGTTGTGAAAAATGGAAACAGAATGATGTTCATATTTCAGAATAGTCGTAAGTCGATTGAATTCAGTAATAATTACTTAATGTCGGAAAATCTTTCTTTGTTTTTTATTCCTTTATTTTTTATTAGTGTGTGTGTTGTGATGCAGTGGATATCGACTCGGAACGACAAATCGGGAAACCAAGTTCAAATTCAAGTTGAATGCCTTGCATTCACTTACGCACAAATAACATTGGGAAAGGTATTAAGCTCTCCCTTCCCTCCAGTTATGGGTTAAATAACAGAACAGATTGGGGTTTATTGCCTTGCCTGGAAGACAGCAATGACAACCTACTGTGGGGTAATCTTCTGTTATGTCTCTTTCGAGATATGATAGCCCAAAGCGTGTATAACGAAGGCACTTAACTGACTGTGTCTTACTTTTTTTCTCGATTTTCTGTTCCTTCGACACGTTTGCTTTCTGTCCCAGTTTTCATTTGATTGCTAGCTTTACACATACGAGGTCAGCTTATTGATGTCAGAAATGAGCTATAACGTTGACAGATATCATTCATTTCTCAAGATATCCAAGCACATTTAACCTCTTTCCGAGATCGTCTTCTGGTGTGAGTTATGGCAACAAATGTAACCGGAAAACTATGTTGCTAAAAATTACTGTACACTCTTTCCTGCTTTAAATGTAACGGGTGAAAAATTGATAGTGTTCAATGGAACGTAAAAATTATAAATTGCTGGCTAATGTTGTTATGACGAGCTCTTATGATGTTATGATGAGCATAACTCACACACTTGAAGATGATCTAGGAAAGAGGTTGAATGTACTTGGGTACCTTGAGAAATGAATGATAATAACATCTGTCAACGTAAATGCACAACGTTGTTTATTATAATATACAGAGAATTGCCTATCTACATAATCTTCTTCATTATATTAAAGACCGTAGTGCATTTATTTGTGAATATACAAGGATCAGTCAATAAATAAAGTGAAGTTTTTGGTATAAGGACTTCTAATAGAGATAGAAGTTTATTTTTTCTTAATTTTTCAACGTAGTCTACCAGCAGTGTCACACACTTTTCCTATGTGTATTCCCTCAGCGTAAAAATCTTTCGACTGAATTCTCAGCCAATCGCACACAGCACTTTTGACTTCATCGTCACTTTTAACCTTTGTGCCTTTCGTGAACGCTTTAAAGGGTCCAACCAGGTAAATGTCTGAACGGGCAAGGTCTGGGCTGTAAAGAGGATGAGAGAGCAGTTCCCAGCCTCCTACTTCTGTCTGTGCACTGCAGTAAGCCTCTTTGGCACCAACCGGCAGCTGACCTTCGAGTAGGCAAGGTCATCATGGACAATTCTGTGTGCTGTCCCAACAGACAGGCTCAAAGTCTTTCCAATGTAATCCATTGTCACCCTTCTGTCAGAGAGAATGAGTTCATTGATGGATTCGATCACCTCAGGAGGCCTCAATTCTGTAGGCTCCCTAGGCCTGTCTGCATCCTAAGCACTGCACCGTCCTTCTTTAAACAATTTAGCCCACTTGTAGACATTTTTGTGTTGAAACATGGAGCACCATACACAGTTCACATTCTCCTATGAATTTCAACTGTTTTGCATCCTTCGGCAACTAAAAACTTGATAACTGACCATTCTATCGAAAAATCCCCCTTATCTATTGAATGACCCTCGTATATATATATATATATATATATATATATATATATATATATATATATCCCTCCTGTTACACAAATACAGAGAAAAAATAGAGTCGCAGAGTCGGCGTATTTCAGTAGGGAGACAAGAGTCAGGCAGCATCGTCTCATTTTATTCTCTTTACTCCCATTTACGAAAGGATTTGCTGCGTGCTTGCACTTTAACGGTGCTTTATGATTTCATTTTGCAATAATCATGTCGTCGTAGTGAAAAATATATATACAATATGCTTTCTATTTTAATAAATACCGTTTTATTACATATATATTATCTTTGATAATGGCTTATGTGAGCCGAAAGCTTAGACCCGATAAAAAATTCTTTTAACGACATCACCATCAAGTATATCAGACGGTATGAACGGATCCTACACAAAATTAATAGACAAAACTTGTCTATATTATTCAATGAAACCTGCATTAATGAAAAAATGCTGCCAAAATACACACAATTTAAATTACATGATCCAGCAGCCCAACACACCATCACCACCTTGAAATATAAATGGCGCCTTGTGAAAAGGCAAATTGAAATAGCGAAAGAAAATCTTGACACATTATACAAGAACAAACATGACCTCTACTCTTTGATAATGGCTTATGTGAGCCGAAAGGTTAGACCCGATAAAAAATTCAACAAATAATGTGATTTTTGTTGTCTTTTAACGACATCACCATCAAGTATATCAGACGGTATGAACGGATCCTACACAAAATTAATAGACAAAACTTGTCTATATTATTCAATGAAACCTGCATTAATATATATATATATATATATATATATATATATTAGTTTAAAAGCTATGAATTTATTGACAGTTCCAAAGGACATTTCGTCCATCAACTCACCAGGAGAAAATTGTTGGAATTATAACTCAAACGGAAAGACCATCAACGAAAATGAAGAGCAAAAATTAGGGAGAACACATTAAAATAAGTATACACATAAATATATATACTTATACACTACCGGTCATAATTATTAGACCACCCCAGTGCTTTAAGAAATTATGCATTTCATAATATTCTTTAGTATTTTTTGCCAAGTGAATAACTGTAAATTAAAATGAAATGGTTCTTTTGATAATACTGCACAATAACATGTGCCTCAAATGAATATTTAACAATTTAATAATTACTTATATTGCAGTTGCATCAATGAAAGAATAAAGAAAATTTAGGGTGATTCGGATGAGTTCATCTTTGCTTTTTACCTTGCAAAAATTTAGCAAACTAATAATAACAAAGAACCATTCTATTTATATATATATATATATATATATATATATATATATATATATATATTTGTGTGTGTGTTTGTTTGTCCCTTTCACTACCGATTACTTGATATTAGTATGTTCTTAATTGTTATTTTAAAAAAAACAACACTCAGTAATATCAAATATGAACACGCTAACAACACCCTTACCGTGTTAGGAACATCCTGATTACTATACAAATATACAAAGTAATACATACATTCTGTTACACTTAAAATAAAATACGTATAGCCAAAATCTCTTGGATAAAGAAAACATTCGAACAAATTTTATATAATTTATGTCCCCAAAAGAAATAAAACATAAGATCTCATAAAAAATACATAAAAATCTTAACCATCACACCTTGTATGACAATTTAAATGTGTGTATAAAATGTCTCTTTATGCACGATTATATAACATCTACATTGAGTTTTACGTAATGACACTTTATAGATGTTGGGTATATCAATCCTCATTTAGCATTTCTTTTATTTATATGAATTGTAAATAAATAATATTCTACAAATACGTTCATACGCTCAATAATATAATTTCTTCTATGGACCTCATATTTAGGGGTTCATTTAATCTTTTCTATCATTTACCTTAACACAGCGAGCAGCAGAATTGTCCTAGAAATAGGTCAACAACAGTGTGACTTTGTTAAAGATACCAGAGCAAGGAATGCGATATTCATGCTGAGAATGCTACCTAAAAGAGCAATAGAAATGTAGAAGGACCTATGTCTGTGTTTTATAGGCTACGCAATAGCATTTGACAAAGTACGCCGCACAGACTTGATAGACACGCTCGAAAGACTCGACATTTTTGGAAAATACCTTAGGATAATCAAGAATATATATTGGCAGCAAACCGCTTACGATACGCATAGGGAGAGTATTCAGCAGGCATACGAAAATAGAAAAGAGCGTAAGACAAGGATGTGTTTATTCAAAGGATCAATTCAACTTATACAGTGAAACAATTCTGAGAGAAGTAAAACCCTTGCAAGGATTCGTCATTAGCTGTCACAATCTCAACAATGAAAAATACGCAGATGACACAGTGTAGATAGCAGACACGGAAAAGAAAAATGTAGGACTTTCTACAGACGGTAGCATAAGAAAACCAGAAGAAATGACTAAACATTAACTTCAAGAAAACTGAATGTATAGTCATCAGCAAAATGAAGACCCCAAAATGCCAAGTACAGTTCAGAGCAACTAAAATAGAATATAAAGAAATAAAATTATCTGAGAGGCGCGCTAACAGAGAATGGATAGTGCGATGTTGAGATCCAAAGACGTATTGGCATAGCCAAGGACGCATTTCAAATGATAACTGTAGTACTGAAAAACAGACAAATGTCACCAGAAACAAAGAAGAGAAGCTATACTCCTATGTGGTGTCTGTCCTTCTGTATAGCAATGAATGTTGGACGATGAATTTGAGGCCTGAGGCAGAAGAAATGTGGTTCTACAGAACGATGCTAAGAATACAATGTACTGAAGACATAAATAACGACGATGTGTTGGAGAGAATGGAAACAAGGAGAAAACTCATATTTAACATAACGAAGAGACATGTTGTTTCTGGGTCATGTAATGAGGAAAGAAGGACTAGAGAAAGTAATACTCAGAGAACAGATAAAAAGAGTGAGAGATACAAGGGAAAGAAATGGATGGCAAAGCGGGGCTTCGGAGAAATGCCTAGAGGAAGAATTTTGATCAGCGACAAAAGACAGAGATAAGTGGAAGTTCATAATCGCCTACGTCCTGAATGGACACAGCACATGACGAATTCTTTGCTCTGGGGTACCTCAACGTGGTGTAAAGGTTAACAATCTTGTCTCGCTAGAACTTATTACATCTGCGTAGTGAGTTCAATCCTCGCTGGGTACGCAATTCTTTCGCCCTCAATCTAAGATGAGCTTAGAAATCAACTATCCTTTGCCTAAATTAGTGACATATATCTGCTACTCCAAATTCTTTCTTAACTGCTACATATTATTAGTAGATTTGGATGATACCATAGTTATTTGCTTTCCTAAAATGGAAATGACTTGTGGTTATAGGTAGAAATATCAGTATTTCAACCTGCACTGCAATAGAGCCATGTGTACATGTCGGGCCACATCAATAAATTGCAACACAAAAGCTGAAAGAGATAAGAATTACTGCCTGGTAAATAGAATTCCTTTTGATCGGACAACATGCGCACATGAATATACTGCATACTGGGACTATTGTCCGACAACGCAGCTATTGTTTATATCATCAAGTGCGGCTATAGCTTAAACCTATTTCAAACAAGGTTGACAGCGCAGGTCAGGTGTCATTTCCGTTCACTTGATTCATTTAGGAATTAGGGTTGATGCTGAAACAGACTAGCTATCTCTCTATTGTGCACCATAGTTTCATACTCACAATTTCCAGCGATAGCGTCAAACAAAGGCTTAAGAGAAAGCCTTTCATGTGCCGGGTATTACGGAAAATGATCAACGTCCTATTCACATTATGTTCAGTCTAATGTTAATCTGTGCGTCCACCATGACAAATATCAAAGACATTGAGGTTTTAAACGAAAAGCAGATTAAACAATCTTTTCCAAGATAAAATATATAAAATAAACAGGAAGATTTGCGACTTATGTCGTAAAATAAATGCAAATATTTTCTAACAGTTTTGGGAAATAGCTCATACATAAGCTAAGATTTCTGAAGAATAAATACAAAGATGTTCTTAGAGCTCTGGAAACTAATTTAAAACTAATCTAAATTTTCTGACAAATAAATGTAAAATAATGTTGTCTAATAAATAATTATGATAATATTCTGACTTTTGAAAAATCATTTCTTATAAAATAATTAAAAAATAAATATAAAAAATTTTACTTAGTTATCTAGTAAAATATTAAAATTTAAGATAATATTTTTGATCAAATAAATGTAAAAATATATCCTAATCTTTGCTGAAAATAATTCGAACCTAAGCTAGGATTTCTTATTTTTTATTATCAGTTGACCCTAAACACGAGAAAAATGTTACTGGTGCGCATCGGGTTACAGTAAAAGAATAACTTGAGAGAGATGTGACACAAGGTCTTTTTTAACATGGGGAACCTGAGCGCGGACGCCCAGGTACTGGTCAAATATTACCTATCCACCGCAGTGGATAGCTTCAGAACTGGTCTGTACTGGTCTTATTTTGGTCATTGTCGCTCTACAGCCAAAAGGCCGAGGCGCAATGGCGAAGTATTATTTACTCTTCTCCCCCACTTGAGAGAGATGTGACACAAGGTCTTTGTTACTGTGGGGAACCTGAGCGCGTACGCCCAGGTACTGGTCAAATATTACCTATCCACCGCAGTGGATAGGTTCAGAACTGGTCTGTACTGGTTTTATTTTGGTCATTTTCGCTCCCCACCCCCAGCCAAAAGGCCGAGGCGCAACGGCGAAGTATTATTTACTCGTCTCCCCCACTTGAGAGAGATGTGACACAAGGTCTTTTTTAATGTGGGGAACCTGAGCGCGTACGCCCAAGTACTGGTCAAATATTACCTATCCACCGCAGTGGATAGGTTCAGAAGTGGTCATAATAAAAGAATAAAACTTACAAGGCTGACGTTGCGTTTAAAATATTTGAGATTAGAACTATCAGGGAAGTATGCAAATAGAGATGAATAACACAAACGAGGAGTGCTAGAAAAGAAACGTTTAGTGTAGAAGAGGGGGTTACATTTAACTAGATTGACGGTGAAAAATTGAGAGTTTGATTTCAATCTAGTAGCATGACTGGATACATGTAGTCAAAGTACCAGTGACAAAAGTTTATCAGAGCAATTGCCATAAAAGTACTTGTAGAAATGACAGACAAAAGCGACATCAAGTTGATAAGAAACTGACAAAAGGCGGACTGCCTAGTAAGAATCGATGATATTGCAGACCTTCATTTGGGTTGTGTAGAGAACCTCGAAATGAATATAATTTATGTCCATAAACTTTATATCTCACCGGATCAGTTATGGCAACAGTATTCAATGCACGGAGTAATGGTAGATTTAGAAATAGACAAAATGAATTCTTATAAGAAAAACATCCGGGCCCGACACAGTAAACTAAACTTCCTAGCAGCAGATACAGCTATATATTCAATGCAGTCATTCCCTTTCAGGTCATTTGAGAGGGTGAGGCTAAGAAGAGTGTTGCTCTCTAGGAGACTAGATTTATCCATTTTGATGGTAGACAGGAATGTTTCTCTGTGGGAAACGAGCAGTTTCATTCTGAAAGATTTAAAATTTACGAGCCCAGTCATACTTCCTTCAATCACAGATTGGATATGCTTTTGACGTGAAGTAGTCAGGTATGCTTTTTCAGCAGTAGACCTGGTGAAACGGAAGCCATATTATTTATTAGAGAGAAGTTTGTAAGATGCGAGATGCCTGACGTATTCAGCATTGATATTAGTCTGGAATCAGTCAGTCAGTTAAGTGCCAGACGTGATACACGCTTGGGCAATCATGTCTCGAAAGAGACATAACTGACTGGGCAGAAGATTATCCCGCAGTAGGTTGCCATTGCTTTCTGCGGTAGACTGGTTGCCGACCAAGGCTATAGAACCCAATCTGTCCTGCTATTTAACACATAACTGGAAGGAAGAGACGGATTAATACATTTCCCAAGGCTATTTGCGCGCAAGTGAATGCAATGAATTCGGCTGGAATTCGAACTCGGCTCCCTGATTTCTCGTTCCGAGTCGATATCCAATGCACCACAACGCACATAGTCTGGAATACTTAGGTAAAAAGAGGTGGAAGCCTAATAGCGTGATAGGCAGTAGAGTCAGAAGGTTCCCCATAGTTCTTAAAAACAGGAACTACGAGGGAGGACATTCAACATGCAAAAAAGCAGGAAGAAGTGAGCTATTAGATATAGAGTTTCAAAAGAACTGGAACTAGCTCAGGAGCACATTCTATTTCTGGAAAAGAAATATAAAAATGTTATGAGTTCTGAAAATTATTCAAATTTCAGCTTCATTTCTAATGAATAAATATAAAAATGTTCTATTTCTAGTAAATTTTCAAACATTTATAATAAATAAATAGAATAAGGTTCTGTGTTCTGGAAATTATTTAAATCTAAGTTAAGATTTTTGAAAAACACAGTAAACAATTTTTCTGGTAAATCATTAACACTCAAGATACAGTTTTAGACAAATAAATGTAAAATAATGTTTCCAGCGTTGCAGAAAAATAATTCAGACCTATGGTAGGATTTTTGTTAAGGAAATATTAAAAATTCATGAGTTCTAGAAAATATAAAAATGTAAGCTACATTTCTGATAAATTCATGCAAATTTTTTTCTGGATTCCGGAAAATATTCAAACCTATGCTAAATGTCTGATAAATAAATGTGATTATGTTTTTAATTCTAGAAAATAATTAACATCGAGGGTAATAATTCTGTAATATAATTGTAAAGATATTCCACGCATTCGGAAAATAATTCAAACATAAGCTAGGATTTCTGAAAAATAAATATAGATGTTTACTGCGTTCTGGAAATTATTCTGGAAATTATTCAAATCTAATCTTCATTTCTGATAAAGAAATAAAAGAGTTCTGAAAAATAAGGTTAGTTTTTATCAGTTAATGTAAAACATGTTTTAATATCTCTGAAAAATCATTCAGATCTATGCTAAGCATTTTTACAAATAAATGTAAAACATTTTCGAAGAGTTCTTGAAAATAATTTGAACCTGAGCTAAGGTTTCTGAAAGATAACTGCAAAAAGTTAATTAAATCTTCTAACAGATTGAATAAGTGTAAAACAAAACTTTTCTGATTACATAATCCAATCATCTACTTTTAAATACCATGTTCTTTCAGGAAATGTGAGATAATGTTCTTTATAACTTCTTCTTTCGCCTGATGTTTTACCATCACTTTGTAAACATTTTACAATACGTTCATCCAGATTCGTTACATAACTGATCCGTATTCTTCTGCTTCTCTTCCTTTAAATAAAACATTCTTTTCTCATTATATATCCCAGAAATTTCTACTGTCATAGTTCCTATCTTCCTTAAGTCGCTCATATATTATATCCATAGAAACCTTATCTTTCTTTAGTCTCCCTAATCTATCTTCTTTTCATATGAGGAAAGACTATCCAGCATCTACTATCGTAAATAAAATTTAATATCATATGTGTTTTAAGCACGAGTGTTTTGAAGGCCGGGACATTATCCTATCTCTTAGTATTTTTCCGTCTTTTCTTTCTTATAATACAAGTAAAACAAGTGAAGTCAAAAACCGCAAACTTTCGTTAAGGCATTATATATATCATCGCAGCAATTAGTAAGAGATGATTATTTACTATTATTAAAAATATTCGTCCAGAAAATTTAATGACGCAAAGAGAACAAGGGGAGGTAATACAGTAGTTGGTAAGGGAAACATACGAAAACTATTAGTAAAAAAACTGACAAATAACTCGAAAACTGTTTTTTCTTTGTCGGATTACATCCCAAATCTAATCAGATTGAGCTTGCCATGAGGTTTCTCATCCTTGAAGATTCCATCCGAATCCATTCAGAGGATCTTGAGATATCTCGAACCAGACAGACAGACACGCAAAAAAATGCGACCGAATACAATATCTCTGCCATAAGATAAAGGTGACAAAAGTTTGTCCTAAGAGTAGACAGTCAGGGACAATTATCTAACGATATACCTAATATAAACGATGTTTTTTGTTGGATCTTTTGAAGCCAAATGCTGAAGTGATGTCTTCTACCGTACAGTTCGAAGTGCCAAATCTTACTACAATGCTTCTCGAAGTGGTGTAATTGTTATCAAGATTGTAAAGTGAGTCCGATTCTTACTGGGAGTCCCATACTTTCGGCCTTGAGCCACATCTAAGCTACGCTTAGAAAAGCAACTCATAAAACATCGGCTTTCGCAAGCATCACAGAATAACATGAAAATCTATCTGACAGCGTTATAGAAACGGCAAATTTTAATAATAAAATGTGTTTTACTTATGACTCAAGTCTATTATACAAGGCTGGTCAAACGCCTCAAAGGGTTATCGATCATTTTTCTCTGTTTCAGTAATTTAAATTCCTTACAGTTGTCTACATCTTCGTTAGTATTCGTTTCTGTCCACACAACAAGTTAAGAGAGCCACATAGATTCTAGGGGTAATATAGCGTTGAGAATAGGAGATAAAATAAAAATTATTGAGGAAAGAAAATAATAAAAAAAAAGAAATTAGTAAGAAAACGATTGACAATACATTTTAATATTTAAGGATCAGTGTTCACTGGAAAGCAAGACGCCAGAAGAAACTTCCACGAATGTAATATAACATTTTAATTCTTCTTTTTCTATAAGCCGTGTCCCTTCAGAACGTAAACGATCATAATCTTCTATATCTCCCTATACTGTGTAACTATTGTTACGCATATGTTACATATGTTACATGTTATCTATTAAATGTTATCTTTTTTTTATCATTTCACCCCAAGCAAGAAATTCCGCTGCCACTATTGCGCATGGGGCTACAGAGGGGAAGGTAAAGAGGAGGAGTTGTTAGGTGTAGGAAATGTCAGAAGGAACGTGATAGATGGGTAAGGATACCGAGTATGACGGTGGGGCAGATGGCAAGATTGTTTGAAAGAATGGGAGCGAGTTAGTGTGTTAGGAGGTGTCAATTGACCTTACATTTAAAATCCCTGGAGATTGTAGCTGTCGGGGAAGCAATCATATGGAAGGGAATTCCACAGTCGGGAAGTGCGAGAAAAGAAACTTTTGGAGTAGAAGTTACGGTTGAATTTTATCGGATTCACTATAAAAGGGTGGTGTCTAGTTACTAATCTAGTTTCTCGTGCAAATTCGTATCTAGTGGGCAGCAGTGATCTAAGTTCATTGGAGAAGAAGCCGTGAAAGTATTTATAGAAGAGACACAGAGAAGCCACGTCGCGCCGGTGAGAGAGAGAGACTGCAGGCTGTCTGCCAAGTTGGTATCGATCACATTACATGCACTCCGCTGTACCTTGTCGAGAAGCCCGAGGAGAATAGCAGAAGCACCCGACCAGATATGGCAGCAGTATTCAATGCACGGGCGGATGGTTGATTTTTATATGTGCAAGTTTCAGACGGAAAAACTTCCGGGCCCTGCACAGAAAACCGACTTTTATAGCAGCGGATTTAGCAATGGATTCGCTATAGTCATTCCATTTGAGATCCGCTGTCAGTGTGAGACCAAGTAGGGGTAGTGTTTTACCCTCTGGGAGGCAAGGCTGGTCCATGCTAATGGGAAGTAGTTGCGATTGTTTATGATGGTTAATTGATAGTAGCTTCGTTTTAGAAGTATTAAAATTTACGAGCCATTTCTTACCCAAGTCCACTACGGATTGGAGGTCCTTTTCAAGCTCGG
Source organism: Ascarosepion bandense (assembly GCA_037127315.1). Classification (NCBI taxonomy): domain Eukaryota; kingdom Metazoa; phylum Mollusca; class Cephalopoda; order Sepiida; family Sepiidae; genus Ascarosepion; species Ascarosepion bandense. Next base: position 461,064 of record JBBBDQ010001663.1, on the reverse strand, counting down.
CTGCAAGGTTAACTTTGTCGCCTACAGCAGATTATATTATATTATATTATATTATATGTTATATGTTATATATGTTACATATGTTACATGTTATATGTTACGCATATGTTATATGTTCATATTGTTATATGTTCCGCATTGTTTCTCTTGTCACTCTGTTTGTGCTATGAGCATCAGATTCTCAAAGGCATCTTTCCTCATTACATGTCCAAGAACCTCAGCTATCTTTTCATGATTTTAATTATCAGTGCCTTGACAGTTTTGTTCCTATCCAAAACATCGTCGTTGCTTACATGTTCTGTTCATGATATCCTAAGCATCTCTCTATAGAACTACATTTCGGGTGATTCACGTCTTTCCTTCATTTTTTATGAGATTGTTCAGCATTCGCTGTCATATTGAAGGACAGACATCCCATAACATCCCAGTATATTTTTCTATGATTCCGGCAAAATTTTCCTATATCTCAGTTCTCTAATCATCTTCTGGAATGCATAATTGGCTATGCCAATACGCCTTCAAATGTCTGTGTCGCACTTTCCTTTCTCTGTTAAAATACTTCCCAGGTATTTTAATTTCTGTATTTGCTTGATTTTAGTATCCTCGGCCTCTCGTTGGCATATTGGAATCTTCTTTTTGCGGATGGTAACACATTCAGTTCGCTAGTATTATTGTGAGAATAACCACAAATATGAAAACTATAGTTTTAGTATAAATAATGAAAGCAATGAAGTTAAGCATCGTCGAGCCTAGTCAGTACCTAGATTGGTGATCTCTTGGAAATACCATGTTCTGTAAGCTTGGATGCGTGGAGGTCTCGTTTACAATGGCTCGTAATTGTTAATTTGTGAGCCCAGATGCAGTAAGTGTTAAGTTTGTTATACGCACAAATACCCTTGAGAAAGATAAGGCTCTCGCTCTTCTCTCCACAGCTATGGCTTAATAAATAGAACTTGTATTACTAAATCATTATTCAAACTATGTTAACAAAAATACTTCAATTTCCTACAAGCTATTTTTTTTCAAAAAATATATATTCGTTTCATACGAAGTTATTTGATAAATATCACGGATGATGCAATATTTTCAGGGCCAAACAAATTTCATCATATTCCCCGAAAGTAGATTCATATTACTGCTCGCCATTGCAAATGACCTAACACGAGGGAAAATGGAAATCGATTACATTCTGTTTAATTCATTCTAATCGATCTAGAACTGAAGGCATGTTGAACGAATGGAAATTAAAGCAGATGTTTTAATTAATTTGCACACTGGTGTATCATACTTTTTTGGTTTAACTAGCTCGTACTAGGCTACGGTGCCTACATAATTTAAACAGTTGGTGGAAAACCTCCATTGTTTTAGAGTGGGTTACGTAAAATTTCAAATTTGCCAGTCCTAAAATTACTATTAGCTGGTAATGTAGATTAGACAGAAAAAAGTTAAAATGTAAAAGTATATTGATGTATTCTGTCAGTTAAGTGCCATATGTTACACACGCTTTGGGCGATCATGTCTCGAAAGTGATATAACAGGGCAGATGATTTTCCCACAGTAGGTTACCATTATTTTTCTGCGGTAGACTGGTTGCCAACCAAAGCTGTAGAATTTAATCTGTCCTGTTATTTAACTTATAACTGGTGTGAAGAAACAAATTAATACCTTTCGTTAGAGTATTTGCGTGTAAGTGAATGCAATAGATTCAACTGGAATTCGAACTCGAATCTCCGATTTTTCGTTCCGAACCGATATCCACTGCATCAAAAACACATCTTTAATTTAAGAACCTTAACAAAATAAACCCTAATCTTAGAATTTTTTTTGTGGTAAATACTTCTCAGTAAATGTATACTTTGTATTTATATAGTCATGCTGAAATTATATTTTTTATTTTCTTTTATATTCTAAATAACCTGACTGCTAATGCATGCATGTTCTTCTAAAATCGAAGATAATTACAGATATTAGTTTAAAATAATGGCGGACAACATGTTTTTCAGTTTTTCCACTTTTAAACAACACATAGAACGAGAAACAAGAAGACTAATTAATAAAATTCAATCGTGTAATCAGGCAATTAATGAAGTCTAAGACATCGTCAATTTAATATGATTTTGCAAACCGTATCGAAACTATTCAAAATGGGCTTCTTTCAGCGCGTCTTTTTAATATGTTATGGATCATATCTGAGCAGAATGAACAACAAACAAAACAGCTTCTCTCTCTAGAATTATCTTTCACTCATTATCTCTCTATCTAACTATCTATCTATTTCACTTCCACTCTCAAGTGGATCATCGTGTGGTTAATTATGTTTTACGCTTTAAAAGCTATTAAAAATGTGATCATACAGCTTGCGTGAAATTGAAAGCTAATTCTAGTCCTATGATTAATAATGCCTGCTCATTATCAGTAGGAATGGGCCCTAGAGGTTCATGCTATGTTCGTAACCAAGAATTGTCTTTTACTCGTCAGACATAACCTTTTTGCTTTTCATCAGCATAGCTAATGTTAACTTGTGGATGTCTGCTGATTAGGAGATATAATGCTAACCTCCAAGGAAGCGACACATTGCGCCTTGTCAGGCTAACGTTTTCCGCTGACATTAAAGTGGAAAGATTGTATTGAATCATTTGCTCGTCCAAATCACCTTTACATATTTATAAATATACAGTTACTTCTTGCTTTAAAAATTGCTGCCATATCTGGTCTTCTGTTGTAGCTATATATCAGCGCGGTATCTATGCTGTGGATACATCTTACTACTGTTTTAATAGTAAGTCTGATCGGTTTGATAAAGTCAGATTGACTACGAATATGAAAAAAATATTCTTAACGGTTTCAGTCTTTCGTAAGTCTCAAAATTGTGTTAAATAGCCGATCTTCTAGATAATTTTTATCTAAGTGTACCCCATTTATTTTTCTATATTGTTAATAATTTTTATAAATGACTTTCCTGGTGTCATCGGTTCTCAGCTCCTGAACACGACGGTAATTTTTATCCGACAGCAAGGACGCTGATTGAGACGTTGTAAAGAACATCCAACCACCTCTTCATTGCTTTTGTTCTCAGGATCACCCTGACCCAAAGTGATAGCACTTGTTAGGATCTCAGCTATAAGCAAATAGATAACTCCTCCCCCAAACTGGGGTCAATACACTTTTAGAGAAATAGATTCATAAAAATAGACTTTTATAGAAAAATATTCATTTTTGAAGAAAAAACTATTACAGTAACACATTTTTGAAAGAAAAAATATTACTCTCAGCAAAACATTTTTACCACAAAGTTGCTCTGGACATCTCCAAGGCTTTCGACAGGGTTTGGCACTCAGGCCTCCTATGCAAACTACACGGTTATGGTATAACCGGTCGCCTGCTTGACCTAATCCAATCTTTCTTAAATAACCGCAAAATGAAGGTCGTTCTGAATGGGCGTGCCTCTTCGTCCTACAGCACGAATGCTGTTGTCCTACAGGGCTCTATCTTGGGCCCGACGCTCTTCCTTATTTTCATCAACGACCTCCCAGATGAGACCAAGTCCCAAGTAGGCATCTACGCAGATGACACTACAATATACTCCCGCACCAGTAAGAAACCTGTCGTGGCGGACAGACATAATCTCGCTGCTGACCTTGAGCGGGATCTACACTCTGTGCTTACCTGGGGCAAGAAGTGGCTTGTCAACTTCAATTCATCTAAGACCAAGCTGTTGTCTGTCAACCATTACAGGCAACCTCTCCTGCCTCCCATAAGCATGGACCAAGCGATTCTCTCGGAGAGTAATACACTACGCCTCCTCGGACTTACCCTGTCCTCAGACCTCAAATGGAAGCACTATATTGAATCCATAGCAAAATCTACTGCTAAGAAGGTTGGGTCACTATGTCGATCCAGGATGTTTTTTCCACCTGAATCCATCCTGCATATATACAAGTCAACCATCCGTCCGTGCATGGAGTACTGCTGCCATTTATGGTCAGGTGCCCCTGCCGTTCTCCTCAGTGTTCTTGACAGGCTCCAAAGGAGAGTCTGTAATGTGATAGGTACTGATCTGGCGGCTCGACTGCATTCACTTCCCCATCGTCCCACCCATTCACAGTCAGGTTAACCAAATGCAGACGACAATTCTACTCCTGCAGCTTCTTCTCTCGCACTTCCCGCCTGTGGAACTCGTTCCCATATTCTTGCTTTTCTGATGGCTACAACCTCCAGAAATTTAAATGCAAAGTCAATACTCATCTACTAACCACTGGACTCTAGCTCTCTCCTCACCCCTGTATAACCTTCCCTTTCTCTCCACCTATGTATCTGTCATCGCACCTGCTTTCTCAGCTTTCTATTGTTCCTTTCTAACTAGTTTGTTCTCCTCACACTTTTCTAATTAATCTTTTTACGTTTATGTAGCCCCCTGCACATCAGTGGCGTTTCCGCCTTGCTCGGGGTGAAATGATTAATATATATATATATATATATATATATATATATATATATATATATATATATATATCACGGCTCTCCGCTTGCGCAAAAACAATCCTTGTAGAAACCATTGCCATTTTAAGAATATATAATTACAAAATACTTTTAAAGATAACAGAGGTACTTTATGTAAAACAGTTTAAACTAAATTGAAACTAGAGAAAATGTGTTGCTGGTGTTTTAAAAGCCCTATTTCTATCCAGCAAGGCTTATAATTAATACTTGAAAGATAAACAGAGTCATGAACAATAAAAGAGTAAGAGATAGATAGATAGATAGATAGATAGATAGATAGATAGATAGATAGATAGATAGATAGGTGGGGGGCGGCTAAAATGATAAATATAAACAGAATAAAAGATAGATTGGAAAAGAAAACAATAGAGACAAATAGACAGATGAAAATGTTTGTGTAAAGAGAAGACTGATATATTCAAACTTAAATGAAATGAATGATAAAAATACACAGATACTAGGTAAAAGAGAAATAGAAGGAGAAAGAGGTAGAGATAAATACACTGAGATAGTGATAGCGATACACATGATGATCGAAAAGTAACTCCCTATTTTATGTATGAATGGCCAGCTAGAAGCCCTGACTTAACAAGCTGTGACTTTTTTTTCAATAGGGTTGATTATTTTATTTTATTTTATTTTTTTTTTCAATTGGAGTAGATAGACTAAACTATCGCCCGGTTCACACTCCACCCACGTCTATTGAACAGGTGAAGAGACTCATCCCTTGTTTCCTGTTTAGTATGTGGTTTCCGGTTTTTCTCTTTTCCAATCTTTTCACTCTTACGTAGCCCCCTGCGCTTCAGTGGCATTTTCGCCTTGCTTGGGGTGATATGATTTTTAAAAAAAGTAGAAGACATTTTCCGTTTTCTAAAAGAAAAAAAGAACAAAAAATATTCGTTAAAATCTGACTAAATAAAACTTCTCACTATAAGCGAAAATTAAAAAAAATACCTCATACCCCCACCTTTTTGCATTAAATAACCACAGGGGTTGATATGCTGTTAAACAAAACTCAAACCCATCGGTTCTCAGCTTTGTATCTCTTTTGTAGACACAATTATTTAATCCTGTATTTAGTCGGGGAGGTTCAATAAGGTCAGAATTGGCTGATCATCAAAAAAAATGATCGATATTCAGTTGTTAACTGAACAAAGAATAGCTTGTAAAATTTAACACCTGCAAAACTTTTTTGTGTTCTCGTTTTGTTACTTTCTATCAGCTTGACTCAGGCTAACGTCTAGAAAAACGATTCACTGCACCTTTTCGAACTAACGTTTCATGTTGACATTATGTTGACATATATTGAATCAATTGCTTTGTCTGCTGCTAGGAAATTTGGTTCCTTGATTCACGCTAGACATACTTTCTCCCCAGAATGTATCTTACATATTTTTAAATATCCTTTTCATCTATACATTGAAAATTGCGTTCATATAATGTCTGCTATTTTTGTTATATATTTACACGTTATAGATAAAATCCAAAGAATATGAAATGTTATTAACTCTGACCTCGATTTCTGACACCTTCCCACCGCTATAATATAGTTTCCCTGTGCATATTATATAAATATTCATATGATAATTGTTCGGATATTCTCGTTTCATTGGTACCAAGGCTTTATGAATTTAAACGCAGTACTAGATTGGCGGCAAGTTTTCATCATTTTATAAATGTTCTTCTTTTTTGTCTTCTATGTACTCTGTCCCTTCAGGACGTAGGCGATCATGGCTTTCCACGTCTTCCTATCCCTGATGGCTCTTAGCACAATTTCTCCTGTTACCCCACTCAACCCTTTTTCTATCCACATTATCAGGACATTCAAATACGTTATCCGCTGCTTTCCTCTCTCTCTTTTCCCTCTATCTGGCCTGTTAGTATCAGGTTCTCCAAGCCCTCCTTCCTCATTGCATGTCCCAGGAACTTTAGCTGTCTCTTCCTGATGCTCCAAATTAATTTCGTTTTTGTTTCCATCTTTTCAAAACCTAATCATTGCTCACATGTTTGGTTATAATATCTGCAACATCCTTCTGTAGAAACACATTTCAGTTGCTTCAAGTTTTTCCTTTTATGATATTGTCTAGCATTCACTGCCATATTGAAAAGCTGGCATCACATAGCAATCCAATACTCTTTTCTTTGATTTTAGCGAAATTATCCTGTTACTTAATACTTTACTCAACTTCTGGAATGCTTCCTTCGACATGTCAATTCGCCTTCGGATATCTGTGCCCCACCTTTTGTCTTCTTAGAAAAACTTCCCAGGCATTGAAATATTTGTACACGCTTTATGTTAGTATCCCCCACCTGTTTTTGGCATTTTGGACTACCCTTAATTTTCATTATATCATTATGATCTTTCGAGTTATAAATGCTGACTAGTTGAGACTTTTCCTAAATGAAACAGTGCTGCGACACTTGCATGCAAAAATAATCTGATTTGCATTCTTCTTGAATGAGATTGAGAATAATCTAATCTATATTAGACGCCGATTTGCTCTATATTCCTCTTGAAAGGTATTTTAATCCTTTCAAGATTCTTCCCACTGTGCAGCACGCACGTCTCTAGGCGTTCTTTCTGCTCTTCAAAGCTGTCTATTTTATTAATTGCCATTCGAACCTTGGTTGACCTCTCGTTAATTTTGACCATGACTGGAAAATCCAGAATTTACAACGAACCAAGTCTGGGCTGCTTATCTGGGGATGGTGATATCCCTAAATGGGTGATTATCTGGGGATGGTGATATCCCTAAATGGGTGATTCGTTCTTTTAAGAAAAATTGCTGCGAAATTATCTGCATGCTCGTTTGCAATGAGTTTGGTATTCAATCTCGTTTAATGGCCTCTCACTGTCCACTTATTGATCTCAAGGCGAACACCCTGACTGCTCACGTGCAGAAAAGTTTCCTTTGATTGGTTGCCAATTTAAATCAAGGTCGGCCATTTATCGTGGTATTCAAAATGGATGATTAGGTTAGAAGCAGAGTTCGTCTGATATAATACGTATTGGTGTTACGATAACGCTGTCGGATAACAATGGAGTAGGAAGCAAAAATTTTGTCGAGATAGGTGTTGCTGTTGGGGTTTCAACAGGAAGTAAACTTTTAAGATTTAGATTTGCTATCCCCATACACAATCGATTTTTAATCCATATTCATCATTTGATAGTTGTCAAAAATGACTGAACCCTGTAGAGAGTGACAAAGAGATTGATTCACGAATTTTTCAAAAGTTTTCGTACACGCAACGGTATGACTTGGAATTTAAACCCAACATATTAACTCAATTTTCTGGCTAAATAAAAGCTACAATACAATTATATTTATTATTGAATTATGTTTATTATAGAACTAGCGATATAGCCGGGCGTTGCTCGGGTGTAATGAAAGCTTTAAATCTAATCCATGGTCCTGGATCTCGGACTCTTGGGACGTTGGCACGAAAGACTAAAAAGCAATAGTTGTTTCCACTTAAAGCGAAACCGTAGACTGAAAGAAAAATGAATGGGCATAGGTCAAATATTCATTTCCTGGTATTGATATCAAATTAGTTTTTTCTTCGTAAACTGAATACAGACATTACTGAATTTTGAAGGCTAGATAAGTCCTCTGAGTAAATGGTATCATGGCTGAGTCTAAGAACTACAATTATACCTACTTAGAGCCAAACCCGAAGTAAAAACTAAAATAAAAGGGCTGAAAAAATACAGACATACAGGCAGATAAATAGACACACACACAAACATCTTGCATTATATATATATATATATATATATATATATATATATATATATATATATTATCGATTTTCTGCACTATTGTAAGAACTGCAATCTTGAATCTTCTGAATATTGTTTCTTATGTCTTTGTCTATGAGTGTATCAAATTTGATTAAAATCGGACCACTCCTTCTATAACTCGGTTTTTTTCGATTAACGATTATCGATATTTATCGGGGTACCTCGACAGAAAACCTAGCTAAGAACACTCTCAGATGCTTATAGTACAACTGTCTAAATTTTACAGAAAATCGGTTCAGCCGTTTCGGAGTCTATAGGTAACGGACACCCACACACACAAACACACACACAAAGTTCTATTAATAAATAAGTTTAGAATATATTTATTATAGAATCATATTTATATGTTCTATAAACGATGACGCGTATGGTTTTTTCAAGACAGCCATAAAAACAAGTAATGCAATTAAGACATTGAGGACGAATTCGTGTTCATTGACAGGTTGTTAAATGCCAAAATGGTAAGACTAGAAAAATAAATACACAAATAAGGGAGTTTGACGCTTCTGGACAAATGTGTGCAGAATGTGTGCGTCGCTCAGATTTGTCAACCAAAAATAAATTCATGCAAATGTCATCATAAAAATCGCCACCAGCACGAGAGGGAAGAAATCAAACAAGAAGGAAAGATAACGACCCCGATGCTCGGAACTTTACCTGAATAACAAAAAACAAAATGAATAGGATGAAGAGTAGTAAAGGCTTGAATATACAACAAAATACCAAATGAGTAAACCGTTGTAGCAAATACTTTGTTTACATGAATATGTATGAAGTTGCTTTGAGAAATTCTCCGAAAGGAAGAAATTAAATTTGGGAAGTGTGTGAAGAGATTTGAAGCGACAGAGATATGATTCTTTTGACGATTGTTCTTAGAATCAAAGACAATAATGGTGAACGCCTATGTAATATCTAATTTTCCATAAAGCAGTGATTGCTGGAAAATCTCCTCAGAGTTGTCGTTCTATTTAAGAGTGATCAGAGAAACAAAAGCAATAGTCATGGCTAGTTATATCATCTCATATATATTACCGAATTTTGGACAGTCTCCACACAGACTTGAACCGACAGAGATGTGGTTCTGCTGACTAGTGAACCTAGAAACAAAGAAAATAATGTTGGTCAGTTATTTAATGTCTAATCGCATATATACCAGTGAATGCTTGGGAATCTCCTCACTGATTTAAGAAGAGACTCGTGGCAAAAAAAAATGGTATTCTATAAAAGTATGGTGAGAATATCAGGTACTGAACATGTGAGCAATGAATAAGTTTTAGAAAAACTGGAAACAAGGTGATAATTAAACCTACCATCAGAATTAAATGATTTCACATTTCAGGCCTTATACATTTGTACATAGATATAACATATTAAAAGCAATAAAACAAAGAGAGTAGCAAATAACCTTCCTAATAAGCTTGTGTAAATGTTTTGTAGAACAGGAATTAAGAGAGATAGCAAAAAAAAAACGAACTTTATTAAAAGCCACAAAGAACAGGAATTTGCGCAGACCAGCTTCCTGATATTTTACATATTTATACTTTTCATTCACACTATATAAGTCGAAGAGGTATACAGGTTAAGTGGTACAATTTATGCGTATAGTTGGAAAAGATAACGATTAACCTTAGAATCGAACAGGTTAAGAATGTACTGATCAGAAAGAAGCGTCCATTTGTGAGACGACATTGGTTCGAGAGAAGAAGCTGCAGTTGAATGCGAAGGTGGTTTGCTACAATATGTGTAGCCTGTCGGTTCTTAGCCGTGATGTTTAGAGTTGGTTGAAATAAGAAGGGTATTTCGTCTGAACACTTTCCATGGAAGTAGCGAAAGAGCTGTGAGTGGCTTGCTACATTTAGTCTTTGGGAGAGGGTTTTCAGGGTTGAAAATAATTTGCCACAGAAAAATACGTAGAGATGCTTTTGGAATCTATCAAAACCGTAAGGAGTGAACAGGGCAGCTCCTCTGTCTTTATGAAAGTAGGACCCCATTTTGGGCTGATATGACTTGTAAAGATAGACAATAGCTCGGAGTCAGGTTCTTGCTGAAGCGGCATACAAACCGAATGTTTTTTCTATATCTTTTGCGTTTAATCCTATGTACGAGTTCTACTTGAGGTCTGGGTTGAGTCTGTGAGACAATATGCGTATGAGACCAAGCTGCTGATGTCAATCATTTCAAGTATCCTCTCTTGACTCCCATAAGCATGGACCCTCTGAGACACTGAAACACTAGCATGGACACTGTGCCTCCTCGGCCTTACTCTATCTTCCAATCTCAAGTGGAACCATTATACTGAGACAATAGCTAACTCCACTGCTAGGAAGGTTGTGTCACTGGGTCAGGTCGGGATGTTTTTTCCGCCTGAATCCATCCTGCATATATGCAAATCAAATCAACCTTCCGCTTTGCATGGAATACTGCTGTCATATATGGTCAGGCACACCCGCTGTTCATCTCAGTGTTCTTGACAGGCTCCAAAAGAGAACCAGTAATGTGATAGATACCGACTTGGCAGCTCGTCTCTAACACTTTCCCACCGACGGAATGTGACTTCCCGCTGTCTGTTCTATAAATATTTTCATAGCTTCTACTCCAACGATCTTAAGTCACTGGTGCCACTGCCACATGAGTTTACTCGTGCATCCAGACTGGCAACTGTGTCCCAAGAATTCACAGTAAGATCAACCAAATATAGCCGGCAATTCTACTCCACCAGCTTCTTCGCTCGCACTTTCCACCTGTGGAAATCGCTTCCATATTCTTTCTTTCCTGACGGCTAAAACCTCCAGGAATTTAAATGTAATGTCAAGACCCATCTCTTCACCACTTGACTCTAGTTTTTTCTACACCACCCTGTATATCTTTTCTTTTCTCTCCACCTTTGCAATTGTCGTCACACATGTATTTCTATCCTTAACTGGTTCGTCTTTCTCTATACTCTCCTCTTATCTATTTTTTTTATATTCTTACGTTAATGCCTTGATCGGGAAGATACGATTAAAAAAAACAACATAGTCGCTAAATGTACGGGGCCATCCCGAGAAATCACCATTCATCGTGACTGTGGTAGTTCAGATTCTTTTTTTTCAGATCATTTCACTCCAAACAAGGTGGTACCGCTACTGATGTGAAGGGTGCTACATAAGAAAGAATGTTTTAAGCTACAGGGAGTGAAAATGAAAAGGCAAAAAAAAAGGATGAAAACACAGGAGTGAAGACAGTTGCGAAGGTAAAGAGAAAGGAAAAGAACAGCATACAAGGTTTCCCCTGTAAGTTGTTCTTTTCCTTTCTCTTTGGTTAATCTAACTGTAAAAGGGTGGGACCTTGATGCCAGTCTAATTGATCGAGTAAATTCTTGTACAGGGGACACCAGTGGCCTAAGTATGTCATAGCAGAAGCCATGAAAATACTTATATAAGAGACAGAGTGAAGCCATATCCCGCCGATGAGAAAGTGGCTGGAGTCGAGCTGCCAGGTCGGGACCAATCAAAGGACAGATTCTCCTTTGGAGCCTGTCGAGAACACTGAGACGAACAGCAGGGGCGCTTGACCAGTTATGACAACTGTATTCGATGCACGGTCCCGATGGTTGATTTGTACATGTTCAAGATAAATTCAGGCGGTTTCGTGGTTTGTGTGTTTAATACACAAAGAGAGAATTTTTTAAGGTAGTGAATTATTTTCCAAAGTATGATCTTAAGAGCAGAGAAGAGAATCTAATAACCAGTGTGTAATTTATCATTATAACAGATGTTCAAATGCGCTTCATTATTTCATCCTGCGATTGCATTTTCCACATCTACAACTCGGGATGCCACTTACACATAGCGGCCATGATTTCTGTGAACCAAACAGACTTTGACGAGCCATTGTCATGAATATGATTTTCGTGGACAACTCTGCACGACACAGAACCCTACACACTTGATTAGAACCTTGCGTCTCAAAGTAAGTAGAAATTTTCTTAAATTTTATTTTTTCTAAATACATCTTTGGTCAATGACCTATGCGTTGTGATGTTTCCTAGCATCTTTGCTAATATATAGTGTCCAAGGTTTCGCAAGGACGATTGATTATTCAATTAAGATAACGCGCCGTGACATCGGTCGCTAAATCGCAAGCAATTTATTTGAGAAGTATTCTCGAGATTTCCGAAGAATGTTATCGCTAAGGCATACACTCGATAAGAGTTCAATCGAGATTTATCGGAATGCTGGATATGTCCATTCAAAAGCCATACTATGCCCCCAAAAATGTCATCGAGCTATAGATATATATCGAAATGGCATAGCTCAAAATCTTAGCAGAAGTATTTAGTTCTATTTTGACATCAAAACCAGGTTGATTTGTTTAACGACGACCGGCTAAAACAAGACCGACACAACTATATTTTTCACCTAACGTTTGACCGGTTTGTACATGAAGACTTCCCTCTTCATGATTACATGACAATACATAAGCAGCATATGTATAAGCATACAATCTGTTCTAAATATAGGCTGTCAAATGTAGGTGGAAAATAAATGATATTTATTTTAAGATTACAGATACAATTATATTTACTAAAACAATTACACTGAAAATTAAATATATATCCAGAGCGATTCAAAAGTAGGTGGACAATAAATGATAATATTTATTTTAAGATTTCATATAAAATTATATTTACAAATACAATTACACTGAAAATTAAATATATATCCAGGGCGATTCAAAAGTAGGTGAACAATAAATGATAATATTTATTTTAAGATTTCATATAAAATTATATTTACAAATACAATTACACTGAAAATTAAATATATATCCGGGGCGATTCAAAAGTAGTGGGAGAGTCAATGATAACATTTAAGATTGCATATACAATTATATTTACTATTACAATTATAATATAACCGATACACAAACCTATTCTACTTATTGTCCACGTACATTTGGACGATATTGTATATAAACACACTGATAGATATCGACAAAGAAACCGGAAGTTATTTAATGGAATTATTTTGAGTTGACAAATTAGTGAAGAATGCTATCTACGAAAATTTGAAATAGTTGGTAACAACCACATAAATATTTTTTTAGAAATAACTTTTGATAAAAACGTAATCAGTCAGTTAATTAATTGCCATACATGATACACGTTTGGGCAATAATATCTCAAAAGAGAAATGACTGACTGGGCAGAAGATTATCTTGCAGTGGGTTGCCATTACTACAGCCAAGACTACAGAACCCAATATGTCCTATTATTTAACCCATAACTATAGGGAAGAGGCGGATTATTACTTTTCCCAAGGGTATTTGCGCGTAAGTGAATTCAATGAATTCAATGAATTCCACCTCAAATGCTAATATTATTTACATAAATAGACCATTTCAGTCCATGGAGGATTCAATTAAGGAATATACTGCAGAAGTTTTAGCCATTCTAAACCACTATGTAAAACCAAACCCTATCTTCCAATATGGAAGAGAAATCGCGAAGATATTTTAAGATAGTCCCGTGTATGACGATAAACAACAGACGGCAGTAAATTATCTCATCGAAGGTTTTGAGGAGCGTGGAATCACGTTATAATTGCTGTTGTTCCCAGGTCAACCCTGACCCGGGAGTGTAGCACCTGTTAGGGGCTGATGTATAGGTAGATACTGAATATAAGAAAAAATTAGCAAGACATTTTCATAAAAATTACTAAAAAATACGCACATAGTGACAAATTGTACTGACTTCAAAGAAATTCTTACAAAATACTAATAAACAAATAACGTAAAGTTATTCCATGACATTATGCTATATACTATCTTACAAATTCCTAAATAAATTTTAATTCCTAAATAAATATTTCAAAATATTACTTCAACAAAACTACGATATAATATCCGTATTCTCGGTTCTAGTAATAATATCAACAAAAAAAAAAGAAAAAAAAAGTGTGAACTCGAGTAAAATATGTTTCTGAATCAGAAAGAGGATAGGCTGCGTTCATTGAAATATTTCACACCTCGTATATATATATATATATATATATATATGTGTATGTGTGTGTGTGTGTGTGTGTGTGTGTGTCTATGCATGTATAGTCATTCGCTAACGGTCCTATTTCACTGTATCACAGCTCATCAGTACGAATAAACAGGATTAAAACACCACCGTATTCACATCAGTCGGCGAGTCGATTAGAAACTATCAGTGTATAATAGAGAAAGGCATATATTAACGCGTTATATACACAACTGTATATACGACTGTAGCCGAGAGTGTTCGAATTTATTATTGAATGAACGATGCGTAAATGCCTGAGTAACTAATGTTTTAAAGTCTACCATTTCTCATAGTGCTCAATCATTATACAGAAGGCAAATATTATATATATATATATATATATATATATATATATATATATATATATATAGACAGAGAGAGAGAGAGAGTATTGAGCAGATATTTACGTAAACATATATTGTTAAATATAACAGACAATGTCTTTTACGTTTAATCATGGGCAGTTCAAACATCTTATTTTTGCTTTCATTTAAATATCCAAATGTTGGAGCACGGCACATGATTAAACATAATAGACATTAATTGTCTGTTATATAAATAATAATATATATATATATTTATATACGGAGAGAGAGAGAGAGAAAGACAGAGAGAGATAGAGAAAGATTAATAAATACATATATGTATATATACGCACGTATAGAGATATATTACCGGAGTAAATAAAAAAGTACCCGATGTAATATGACAGCTATTAAGTTTATATATATATATATATATATATATATATATATATATATATATATATATTATCCTACATATCAAGCACGAGTCGGAGTTTCATGCTCTTTGCTTATTTTGAACTCATTAGGCGCTTATTATGAACTCTATGAGTTCATAATAAGCACCTAATTACTGCATAGTACCTTAAATTTCGAGTCGTGTTGTAGACGTAGCATAATAGATATACTTTATTTAATATATTTTTCAGCAGAAATGTGAACACAATATGGCATGTGCATATAGCAGATGCAAAAATCCTGTAATTGCAAAAATAAATAAAATATATTTAAGAAAACTTAAATAATGTAAATTAATAATCATTTACACATCTTGGAAAGATATTAACAAGTAAGGGAATGTGTGTTGAGATAGCGGAAGATGCTTTCTAAAAGCTAGTCGAAAATAATAAAACGCAGCAAAATCCGGTAAGAAAATAAAAACAGAAATATCATGTAATATGTGTGTTCCTATATAGCAGTTAATGCTGAGATATCTCTTCACACCTAAAGAACAGAAACGAATCAACACAAATGTTGATTTACAGGAGGATATTGAGAAAACAATTGACTAAAAATGGAAACGAAACGATCTAATAAATAAATTCAGAAATGGACAGTTGAATTTTCATGAGCACAGAATTAAGAATGAATCAGAACTATTAAAATCCATGTGAAAACGTCAAAATTTTTAATACTTAATAGGGAAGAAAAATGTAGAGAACGATGATCGAAAACATCTAGAAGAAAAAGTATATATATATATATATATATATATATATATATATTCCTACACTTTAACAGCTGTCATCCCCTCAAATTAAAAAAATCTATCGTATATAGCTCATTTATTAGAATAAAACGCATTTGCTCAGACCATCCAGATTTTCTAAACAACATTAACAACCTAACAAAACAGTTTCTAAAATGTAAATATCCAATAAAAATAATAAAGGAAGCACTACATAAAACCATCCACATAGACCGTAGCACACTTCTCACATACAAAAAACGAAAAGATAATAACCGAATTCCCATGGTTTTTAACCATAATCAATATTCCCACACACTTATCAAAAATTTAAAAAATGATTACAGGAACCTCCAATCAAACAAAAACATCAAAGACATTTTCGATAGGCCACCCATAAATGCAAAGAAACAAACACCCAACCTATCAACTATCCTCACTTCTAACAAATATTTAAATAATACAAACCTATCAGGGAACTTAAAATGTGGAAAGCCTCGCTGTTTAATTTGTAAACATTTAATAACAGACAAAATAAAATTACACCCACCAAACCTTACTTGTGATAGCAAAAACATCATCTACTTTCTCCTCTGCTCAATTTGCCCCAACAGTGGATATATCGGCGAATCCGGTAATAGCTTTAGACTTCGCTTCAATAATCACAAACTAGATATACGACAAAAAAATGTATACTCCCCAATTGCAGCCCATTTTAATCAACCTGATCATACTTTAGAAAATTGCAAATGTTTACTAATAGACTCCAATTTTAGTTCTACATACACACGCAGAAAGAAAGAAAAATTCTGGATTTTAAAATTAAATACACACAAGCTAGGGTTAAATAGGGACTTAGGTGTGTTGAATCTCTACAAATATTTCAAGAGGTAAAAAATTTTTTTTCTTTTTTCAGATATTCCAAAGAATTTTTTATCTAAAACAAACAGACTTTCTCTACGGACGTGCCGCATGTTGATTGGTTTACCGAAAATGAACAAACGGACGTGCCGCATGTTGATTGGTTTATCGACACCACGTGATGTAAACAAAAAAATATTCGGACGCTATCGTGAAATACGTTTCTAATTCAAATTTAAAAATCACTTGTTTCTGATGAAGGACCGAGGACGGTCTGAAATATAAAAAAATATAATAAAAATAAACAAATACTGTTTAAAAAAGTACATTTTTAAATTCTAAACTTTTTATTAATATTCTTTCCTATATATATATATATATATATATATATATATATATATATATATATATTACTGATTTGGAAGACTGTTTTCAGTCAGTGGAATACTGATAGAAAGGTATGTATGGCAAACATACTTTGTTATCAAATGCTCGATAGCAAAAAGAGAGCATTAGTAAAATTAATGTGCGTAATAGGCAGTTACCAAATTTTCCAAAATCCAACAACTACTAAACAGGAAATGACATAAACAAACATAAAAACATAACCGCTAATTTAAAATTAAACATAGAATAAAACAGTTCCCAAAAGTAGAATAATTTACAAAATTAAAAGATTATGACTATACTTCATAAAAAACAGACGTACAGATTACTAAACCCCATAAAAAACAATTCTGTGAAAAATTAAAACAAATATATTTTAAAAATATCATCAAGCCTACACAACATGCTGACAATAAACCAATGGAAAAATTAAAAAGAAAAACAGTTTCAACAAAATAACCAATATAGAAAATTTCTCCATCATATATGATATTACTGACGTCTATACATCCATGACGATGTGGGTTGCAGTGCACCAGATATCGGCGAAGAGACGAGTTCGAATTCCAGTTGAATTCGGTAGATTCACTTACGAGCAAATGCCCTTTGGAAAAGTATGAATCCGACTCATCTCCGTCTAGCTATGCGTTAAATAGCAGGACAGATTAGGTTCCCTCGCCTTGATTGTCAACCAGTCGACCGCAGAAAGTAATAGCGGCTGTGTCAATAGCTAGGTGTTGAAAGTTCCTGAAAAAGGGTTGACAAGTGGATATGAGTTTGAGACAGAAACAGGATTTCATGTTGTTAGCCTGAAGAAAGTAGAGATCCACGTCTGGAAAGTTGCAGCCTAGATCTCTTATATTGGTATTCGAAATGGTACACTTATGGTATACTTTTTGAGGATGGATTTGATAATTATGTTCATTTGTAAATTGATTTTTCATGCTTTTCTTTTTTGGTTTCGTAGATGACAACTAGGCGGCAAATAGCCACTGGAGTTTTAAGTCGGATTAAGTCTCCCGGAGCTACTGCCGTAAATGTACCCTCATCATTACATTGAAACGCCACACCGGAGATTATTGCACCGTCCAGATTATCATTAACAAAATGGCAGTGTAATATATCCAAAAATTTATACCTACTGAAAGAATAGCTTCCTTCTAATTTACTCTAATGTTCTAAGACCTGACTACATAACGCCACATACAGAAAAGGTTTACAACAGCACTTTTAAAAAGGACACAAATAACACGGAATGATGCATAAATTTCATGCTCATAGACGTCTGGCAACCAAACTCTTCTTTGGGTACGAATCATCGCACCTGCCACGGAACAAAGGTCCTAACAGATTCTCGTTCATGTACATGACGATCAAATGAAAAGGGTGCATGTGTCTTATCTGGATAGAGGTCAGGAAACAAAACTCTTCTTTGGGTATGAAACATAGAAATCTGCTAATGACCAAAGGTCCCAAAGCAGGCTCGCTCATGTACATGAAGACCAAAAAATCCATTCAATGAAAAGTGTGCATATCTGATCCATATAAAGGTTAGGCAACAAAACTCTTCTTTTGATATGAAACATGGACACCTGCCAGGGATTAAATATCCCAAAGCAGACTCGCTCCTGTACATGAGAACCCAAACACCCATTAAATAAAAAATGTGACAGAGGTTTTTTGAGGGTGCGTTTGCACCCCTACAACTATTTAAGTTGCTATCAGAAAAGCTGTGGATATGCTGAGAACATATGAATGGAAGTTATTTCTTCTTCTTGAGAGGAGAGAAGTAATAAAATACGAAGGAATTCATATTAAACTATGACGTAAGCTATGATATCTACTAGTAACTAAAAAATGGGACTGTAAAACTTCTCATTATTCATAGAAAATATATATATAAAATTAAGCAATATAGGGGCGTGAAGTAAATTTCTTCATAAAGAATAAAGGACATAAAATAAATAAAAACAAAGAAAGAGGGATAAGTGAAAACATCGATGAGTTGCAAACAACAAAAATAAAAATGCTTCAAGAGTGATTAAAATTCAAAGAATATTATACATTTAGATATTTGCTAAAAAGTTTAGAATAAAGTAACTCATAGGGAACGTTATAACTGCATCATGTCAATCTTTTAAATTTGTTTTTTCCCACAGACAACCAAAACTGACTCCTTTTTTCACGTATTTGTGCAAAAACATGGCGGTTCAACTGAAATATATTTCCACTTTTAACCTTCGGTCTCTCATCTGAGAAGAGTATCTAAAGGATCGTCTTACAGAAGAATAGCCAGCTCTGACAGATGTAGTGTTGATACAGGAGCAAGTACCTGTGCAAGCCACATAAATGTCTACTTGGGAACTGATTACATCCGGAAGATCATTGATGTAGATCAAAAATAGTGTAGCACTCACAATAGAGCCTTGTGATATACCTATGATTGTGTGAAAGTAAGCGAGCTGTTAAAAAAGGTATTTATTTCAAGATTTGAAAGAAACAATTGTATTAAATAAGAAATCCTTACGTAATACCGTAGCCATGAACCTTCGTAGAAAACTGGTATGTCAAACCCTGTGAAATGCCTTCGGTATATCAAAAGTCACAGCTCGAGCTTCCCCATAATTATCAAGAGTTTGATATACATGGCATTTAACGCACCAACTATATACCAAGCGAAACAGAAGTAATAATATTTAGTTGCGTTTATGTGTTCATTCATAGATTACTAATTTATTTCTTTACTTAAATTGTTTATTCATTTATTTAAATGTTTTTTTCTAATTTTTCTTTTTTTAGTTCAAAGTTTGTTTTTTTTTCTTTTTGGTTAAATTACTGACAATAGATAGATAGATAGATAGATAGATAGATAGATAGATAGATAGATAGATAGATAGATAGATAGATATGCGTTGGACAGAGTGCATATACTTGCCTTTTTATGATAATGTTTTAGCATTCGATGTAACGTTGTCAATATCTATTTTCATGTTTGCTGTTCTGATTGCTTCATTCGTAATTTATGTTGGGGTTTTTTTTTTAATCATTTCACCCCGAGCAAGGCGGAAACGCCACTGATGTGCAGGGGGTTACATAAATGTAAAAAGATTAATTAGAAAAGAGTGAGGAGTACAAACTAGTTAGAAAGGAACAGTAGAAAGCTGAGAAAGCAGGTGCGATGACAGATACATAGGTTGCGAGAAAGGGAAGATTATACAGGGGAGAGGAGAGAGCTAGAGGCCAGTGGTTAGTAGATGAGTATTGAGTTAGCATTTAAATTTCTGGAGGTTGTAGCCGTCAGGAAAGCAAGAATACGGGAGTGAGTTCCACAGGCGGGAAGTGCGAGAGAGGAAGCTGCAGGAGTAGAATTGTCGTCTGCATTTGGCTAACCTGACTGTGAATGGGTGGAACCCAGTTGCCAGTCTGGTTGCACGGGTAAACACCTGTTGAGGAGTTATCAGTGACTTAAGCTCATCCGAGCAGAAGCCATGGAAGTATTTATAGAAGAGACAGAGAGAGGCCACATTTCGACAATGGGAAAGTGGCTGCAGTCGAGTCGCCAGATCAGTACCTATCACATTACAGACTCTCCTTTGGAGCTTGTCAAGAACACTGAGGAGAACGGCAGGGGCACCTGACCATAAATGGCAGCACTACTCCATGCACAGATGGATGGTTGACTTGTATATATGCAGGATGGATTCAGGTGGAAGAAACATCCTGGATCGACATAGTGACCCAATCTTTTTAGCAGTAGACTTTGCTATTGGGATAACATATGGTTAATTGATTGTTTCATCTGATTGATTGTTTTTGGTGTCTTGTTTAAAGATGAGTGTATGAAAATATGAATATGTACCCATCGTTTATTTGATTGTGATATAAATTATATTTTATGTCTATGTCGAATTAGAAAATTTAAAAACAAATTATTTTTCTGGTTTTGTCTTTCTTTTGTCTGTAACAATTTATGAGACAGGCAATAGCATCTTATCGGTTATTTAACTTATTTTATGCAGTAAATATATACATAAAATTTCACAGTTAAAGTAACATCATAATCTCCCAATGTACCGTCAAATATTATTTCTTTCTTTCATATGTTTTCGTTTTCAAATAATAATGTTTTCCAGCAATATTTAAAGATATTTGATGTTTTATGCTAATTTTATTTGTTCTTGATCTAAAAGTATGTCCTTATTTACAGGAATTTTGTTATAGAATGGTAGAAAACTTTTAGAGATAATTGGATGAATCGTGGAAACATTAAACCTAAAAGCTTGAATAATTTTTTCTCTAAATCACAAGCATTAATTACGATTAAACACCACTGAAAAAATCTTCAAACTAAAAGACCATCTAAAGGGGAACGGGAACAAGGTAAAACAATACTAGAAATAACTAAATCAAGATTAATTACGACAAGACTTTGCAGAAATTTATTACCAAACAATATGCCATGGGATATTATTCGACTCTGCCACGTCATCTACAAGAGAATTCACAGTGTCATATGAAGCATTTTAACCGAACGGCTAGGTGGAGCTTCAAAATCAACCCACTTTCTAATTCCCTTCATTCGCTCAGATTTCACGAATTTTCCAATATTTTGAGAAATTAAATTAATTTTGATAAAAGGTACAGTCACACGCACACATCACGCACACACACACGAAGGCAGAAACACACACACATATACAGATATATATATATATATATATATATATATATATATATATATATATATAGGAAAAACTACAAAAAGGTTGTAAGTTTAAAAATGTATTTTTTTTAAAGTACTTATTTAATTCTATTATTATATTTGATATTTCAGACCGTCCTCGGCCTTTCATAAGAAACAAATGATTTTAAAATTTAAATTAGAAACGTATTTCGCGAGAGCGTTCGTCCGAAAGATTGTTTACATCACGTGACTCGGAAATTGCACCCACCATGCCTCACCGTCAACAGACAAAACATTATATATTTTCTCTTCTGTTCAATATGTCAAAATATTGGATATATTGGGAAATCTGGAAATTGCTTTAGATTCTGTTTCAATAATCATAAACTTACTCCAGAACAACAAATATTCCCCCAAGGCCCAACACTTTAATCAATCGGGACACACATCAGAAAACTGCAAATGTTTACTAACTACACTCCGATTTTAGTTCTACACACTGACGGAGAAAGAAAGAAAATACTGGATTTTAAAATTAAATACACACAGATTAGGGTTAAATAGGGACTTAGGTGTTTTGAATCTTTATAAATATTTCAATAATTAAACATTTTTTAGATACACTTAAAAAGATTTTCACTAAAAATTTATAAGTATTATTAAAGATTGTTTAACTTTTACAAATATTTTTTTAAAATCTGTCGCTTTTTGCGTCACGTGATGTAAACAATCTCTCGGACGAACGCTCTCGCGAAATACGTTTCTAATTTAAATTTTAAAATCATTTGTTTCTGATGAAAGGCCGAGAACGGGCTGATATATCAAATATAATAATAAATATAAATAAATATTGTCAGAAAATACATTTTTAAACTTACAACTTTTTAGTAGTCTTTCCTATACATATTATTAAGACAATATACGTGGATCATCACTATGTTATATATATATATATATATATATATATATATATATATATATATATATATATATATATCAAGCTAAGCCCAAATAAGTTTTTATGATTTAAAATACTTCCAGTATAATAAATACTGCTCTGAGATCTCCCCTTAATCTATGATAATAGACTAGACTTGATTAACATATATGTCTGCCATAGTGTGATACGTAAGATTATCGGAGAGTACCGGGACTGATCAGTAAGATACCGAAGTTACACAGACAATACTGCGTCAGTAGTCATAGTAGCTCAACTCAGTCAGAATAATATTATACGGACATATATTTTTACAGCCGAGCTTCACTTCAAAGACTTGTGTATATATATTTCTTTACTAATCGTATTCCTGGTTTACTAACCTACGTTCCAGTTGTATTTTACGTTTATGTAACCTACTTTATTTATCTTAAATATCTGTTTTATTGTTCCTCATTTTGTGTAGTTCCTCATCCAGAATCCTCAACGCACACACACACACACACACACACAAATATATATATATATATATATATATATCATCATTTACTCTCTCTCAATATATATATATATAGATATAGATATACATATTCTAAATAAGACATATATATATATATATATATATATATATATATATATACTATCATTTCTTCCTTATTACATGTATATATGTATATATATATATTATTCAATAATATATATATACATATGTAATATGTATATATATATATATATATATATATATATATATATATATAAAGAGAAAATTGAAGAGGATGGTTCGTTTCAATTTCCTAAACCAGATGTCAAACACCAAAATATTTTTTTAAATCCCTTCTTACATGTTCAAGAATTTTTCGTATACCTTCATAGATGCCAGTGATATGGCTACGCGAATCTATACAAAATCCTTAAGTAACCGTAAGATAGATGTTAAATCAATACATGTGATATTTACCTTTTTGCTCGCTTTTTGAGATCCATGGACTGATCTGAAAACAGGTTTATGCCTCTGCGATGCTCTCTCTTCAAAGCATTTTCGAAAAGCACAGATGAACTTTCCCCGATAAAAAATGTGCTTACAAAACTAGGGAGTTTTATATCGGAAACACATCACAAATAATACATGTAAATCCCGTCTATCTTTGAGACTTATCTTGCATTGTATCATATACTTGCTTCTTGTGAAATGAAACAGTACTTTTTTTATATAAAGTACGGTAAGATATCAATCTCCAGATTTATAATGTAGCTTCATCTTCTTGTTCTTCTTCTTTTTTTCGTCTTCTTCTTCTTCTTCTTCTTCTTCTTCTTCTTCTTCTTCTTCTTCTATTTGCCGTGTCCCATCAGAAGGTAATCCATCATAACCTTCCATATCTCCCTATCACTTGTATCTCTTAACACCTTTTCTCTTTTACCCCACTAAAACCCTGCTCGCCCATTCATTTGTTCAACCAATCAAGTATGTCACGCATTCTTTTATCCTGTCTCTCTCACATCTATCTATCCTGTGTCTATGACATTTTCCAATTTCTTCTTCATTATGTCCCAGAAATTTCAAATGTATTTTCCTGATATAATATATATATAATTTCTGATATAATATATATATAATTTCTGATATAATATATATATAATTTCTTTTCGTTTTCATCCTCTCCAAAACCTCGTTGTTGCTTACATATTCCGTCCATGCTATCCTCAGCATCCATCTATAAAACTTTTTTTTTGGTTGCTTCAAGTTTTTTCTTCATTTTTTTACGAGATTGTCCAGCATTCGCTGCCATATTAAAGGACAGGTATTTTAAGTTAAATAGAACTGACTGCGGCTGACATACCTTGAATTCTACAAGAAATGTTTTCGCTTCAGTTTAATTTATACAGCTGATCTGGATTGGGATAAAAATAGATTTCAGCGATAGGTCTAGTATATCGGAGAGTTCTTAGATGACAAAAGACAGCAACCGGCAATACACGGAAACACAGAGAGACCAAAATAATTTGAAAACCGAAGTGGAAGCGACACTTTCCAAATTGAACAGAAATAAGGCAGCAGGACCTAACGGGATTGTAATAGAGATGCTGAAGTCCTTAGACGACGTCGGCGTAGACAGGATCACAGAATTAATGAACGAAATCTAAAATAGAGGCGATATACTGGAATACCTCAGCAGATATATTTTCATTGCACTACCCAAGAAGACAGTTGAAAGGAATGTGAATTTCAACGAAACACTCAGCTTAATGAGCCACGTAACAAAACTCATCATCTTCATCCGGATTCTGATGAAGATGATGAGCTCACAAAGGAGAGAAGAACAGTGCAGCTTCATTAAACATATCAGCGATATTCATGTTCAGAATGCTATCTGAAAGAACAATACAAATGTAGAAAAACTGCGCTTTATAAATTATGCAAAATTATTTGACAAAGTAAGCCACAAGACTTGTTCGAATGTTCGGTATTATATGTCACGACCCTCTACGGCTTGGAGATACCTCAGTTTTGACTGCTCATATCGAGAATAGATATTTGTAACGCTAATCTACAAAAAACACGGGCACCTGAGTGTCTGTGTGTGATTCCTTTAATGGATGACTTTTAATATCAACTGTTGCATCTTTTAGATCTGACAAGGAGCATATTTTGGTGGCGAAATACGTATTACCCATGAAACTGTAGAATATCTAAAAAATTTTTAGAGTAAATACATATATATATATATATATATAGATATATATATATATATTTTTATATATATATATATAACGTTACACTAGCCCGGCCGCTGCTTCCTATGTTCGTTCGCTCCGGTGAGCTGAAGAAACTAACACCATTCAATACGTTGTGAATATTTTTTATATAAATAGCAAATTCTCGTTTCCTCGAGACGGTCCGATGTTAGGGATGAAATGGCTGGGGTCTACACTGGAATAAAATCACTATTCCTGCAGAAAAATAAGGCTCAGTTCACAACGGCAAGGACATAAAAATGCAACACTTTCGGTTCCTGTACAAAAAGTCTTTTAAAACTACTGCTTTTATGTCACTACCAAAGGAATAGCAGAAATACAAAATCTTAACGAGTTCCACTCGTTTGGGTCGGAATGTGTTACAGAGAGTAAGACGCTACTAGCCTGATATGAATTCAACAAATCTAAAGAAGATAATTAGGGGTTTTCCAATGTACCCGACTATATCACGGTTTGGTTTCTCGGCTCTGTTGTCGGAGTTATCTGGCTTCATTCAGTTTCTATCTTTTATCTCTTGGTTCGGATTCAGACTTCTTTACGCATGACGTTCGACAGACCAGACTAACTGATCCACTGCAGCCGTTTCCGCGCAGTTTTACCTCGTCTAGTTTGATCTCAGATTACTTCTATCTGCAACTATCTTAGACGGCATTGATCTCTCTCCGTCTCTCGCGGTCTCTCAGTCTACGAACTGGAACTGCGATCCGCGACCTAACTTTTACTAAATCTGCCGGTCTACGGACGGGAACTGCAATCTGCCGGCCTGTGAGTCGACCAGTCTACGGACGAGAACTACGATCTGCTGGTCTGTGAATCTGCCGGTCTACAGAGGTGAACTGCGTCATGCCGGTCTTTGAGTCTGAAGGCCTACGGACGGGAACTGTGATCTGCCAGTCCCTGAGTTTGCCAGTATACCGATGGGAACTGCAATCTTCCGGTCTTTGAAACTGCCGGTCTACGGACGGGACTTACGATCTTCCGGTCTTTGAGTCTGCCGGTCTACGGACGGGAACTACGATCTAGTGGTCTCTGAGTTTGTCGGTCTACGGACGGGAACTGCGATCTGCCGGTCTCTGAGCCTGCCGATCTGCGGACAGGAACTACTTAAATCCAGCGCGCAGCTCGCTTACATAGAGTAAGGTGGGGCTACACAAGTTTTAGGCACCACCCACGAATTTTAATATGCAACTCGCATTGACCACCATATTCACTTAATCACCGACTCATTGCGGGAGACTATTTCTCAAGTGATACTAAAAATGAATGTGGAATTCCCGCTGGCTTTTCGCAGACATTCTCTATTTGAATCTTGTTAAAAGCACTTACCTCGTCTGAGGACCTGGCCGGATTTTGGTCTTTCAGGCCATCCAGAATACAATTCCCCCATTTATCATACTTTTTACGAAATTACCATTTATTCTAAAATTTACTTAACGAACCTGCCCGTTAATCATTCTGGAATTATTCTACCTAATTAATTAATAACGCAACCCCAATAATAATTTTAAAAAAAAAGACCCAAGACATATTTCTGGCATTAAAACTGAGTCTCTTTTATCCAATTAATTAATACTTTCATCTTAGTCCTTTAGAACTGTTAATTAATCAATCTACCTGGAAGTGGAAGGGCTCTCTATGTCACACACACACACACACACACACACACACACACACACACACACACACACACACACACACACATGTATATATATATATATATATATATATATATATAATGCAGGTTTCATTGAATAATATAGACAAGTTTTGTCTATTAATTTTGTGTAGGATCCGTTCATACCGTCTAATATACTTGATGGTGATGTCGTTGAAAGACAACAAAAAATCACAGTATTTGTTGAATTTTTTATCGGGTCTAAGCTTTCGGCTCACATAAGCCATTATCAAAGAGTAAATATTAACACACAATAAACATAGAACATTTAAGCTATTAACAATAAAGATAACTGAATTGAAAATATAAGTCCATCCCTACCGTGGCGGATGGCCGAAGACAGTGACAGTTGGTGTGTTTTTTTAAATTTTGTGTGGTCATGGAGTATGTGGTTGAGTTTTGTGTTGTAATCTGATTTGTTAAGTACAACAAAGATGTTAGCCTTGTCAGCTTTTTTTACAATTATTTGAAGGTGGTTGCGTAGTTCGTGCGCGGCACTTTATAGGTGTTTCGATAGAATTTTTGAGGAGCTTCTGCTTTTATCATGGCGATCTTTGATTGCCTCAGCCTTAAGTAGATCTTTCAGTTCGGGTTTAACGGTTATAAGTTTTTCATCTTGTAAGTATAACCAGCTTACTAAAAAAATTGAAATAGAAACGCTCTATCAAAGCATCACTAAATTACAAATATAATAATAAATTTTAACAGACTCGTTTCATTCTCAAGATAAACTCGATAATGGAAAATATAGTATTTATTTTGTTGCACGTTTTTATATATGAAATAAATTATATCACTGCTTTATCAAAATTTATGAACTTTCATGAATATTCATCAGGCTTTTTGAAAATTCAGTCTAAACTTTGAAAAGTTTTCATGTCATATTTTATGAAAGTATATTTATTTCCTTTTTTAATTTTTTTGAAACCAAGAAATAAAATCACCTGTGTTTTTCCACTGAATGGCTTAAAGAAAAACCCTGAGCTAGTCATATATGTCTTTAATATTTGATTGTTTATTTTACCTAAGTCAGTGTTTGGTTGAATTATAAACAAGTACTTGGGGATATTGATAAATTATCTTTGTTGTCTTTGATCGTTATGAAAGCTTGCGTACCGGTCAAAATTTGTATCCTGTTGCTTGTCTTTGATCTGATTTGTTTCCACGTTAATATTTTCAAAGTAGAAGTTTGGTGCTTTTTTTGGGACATTTTGCGACTTCTTCATCTTTTTCTCGTATTTTTTGGCATATTTCAAATATGTTTTTAGATTTATTTCTTTTCATAAGGATATTATTTTGTTTCTGTTTTTTTTTTACTTCAGTGTTTAATAAATTTGGAGGTTGGTTTTAAGGTTTTTAAATCATATCTTCTTCAAATTTAATTGCAGGAGGTTAACCCCTGGTTTTACATTGGATTCTATTCAATTTTTCCCTTTTTTCTGCATATTTTTAAGAAAAACAATGCTTTCCATCTCATTCTGGTAGTAATCTGTTCAATTTTTGTTGTAAGCATAGCATGTATTCATGTCTGTTAGGAATAGAGATGTTTTGTAGTGAATGTGATATTTTAGATTCTGGTATTGTTATTTTGTATCCTTAAATCCTGTATTAATTTAGGTTGAAATACACTGATGATAAAAAAGTTCAATTTTAAGACAAGAGCAGATTTGAAGTGTAGGGAGCTGGTTAATTTTTCTTGGTTTGGCCTTGTGTCAGACATAACCGAACTCCATACAGCGTACAAATTTTATGCAGAATAATATTCATCAAAATTATTATCAGAAGGTTTTTATCAGAGGGTTGGAACTTGTAGATTAGTGTAGAAGAGTGGAATAATGAAATATATATTTTGAATGATAAAATAGAAATTTATTAAAAGAAGCAATAACAAGAGTTGTAGAAGTTAATGTTCATTAAGAAAGTTAAAGTAGGAAGAGATCATACAAAATGTTCTAGTAGTAATTGTTGAAATAGATAAAGATAAAGAGAAAGAAAACAAGGTGTGACCTAACCTTATGTCCAGGTCGATTTGAAGTGGGTTACATTTTAGATGTATGTCAGAAAACTGCCTCCTCTGAGTGACCGCCGTGACTGGTTAGAGACCATCATTAAATATTAAATCCGGTCACGTTGGGTGGATCCAGAATGATTTTTTTTTAGCTGTGAAAGAACCGTTTCTGTGACGTATTTTGAATTTTGCGATTTGATGACCAATCAGGATCCAGAGTTTCGCTAGAAACTAATTACTTTTTGGTCATAATTGATTTAGACCACGAATTAGTTGTATTAATTTGTGTTCAAAACTTTTATATTGTAAATGTTTTTGGTATTTTTTTTTGCGGGGGCAAATGAGTTATATCTGCAACGTAGGTGCCAAACTTTCGGAATCCTCAGGCGATTTCTGATTTTCCAACGTTTTTCAAACGTATAAACAGGGAATTTTTTTCCAGGAATAGGATGCCATTACTTTCTGTGATAGATCAAGGCTATCTAATCTACTTTTGCAATTTAATCCATAGCTGGAGGAAGAAATGACTGACTTGTGCGCAAGTGAATGCAGCGAATTCAACTGGAATTCGAACTCAGCTCTCCAAATTATTGTGATGCGATATCAACTGTACCACAACGCAAACTATACAATGTTTATATTTTTCATTTTAATATCATACTTAAAGCGCTTGGGCAAGTGAATGGCATAGCGGAGTTTGTGTACAGTAACAGGAGAAAGTGTGGTCAGATCTACTAGAGATGGTGAGATGTGGAAGGACATGATCGACAACGTCCTGAAGGAACACGGCATAGTAAATTTCAGGTTTTGAAAAAACAAAGTAAACTGGGGAGAACGAACCTAAAAGAGCGTTCCACAAATGAAGGAATTGTTAACATAGAACAATCGTTTACGACTCACAATTTCAACTGTAAAATGATTAGCCATTGCCACCATTTTTGTATTTTACTTGATGAACTTGGTAACATTGCAGACAGTTAATTAGAACAAGTATCGCGTATGTATTTAGAATATGAGACAAGAAACCTACATCACTGTGTAGGGAAAAGCACTATACCCGAGTTGTCAGGACAGGACCAATAATATTCCAGATTGTTGCCCTGATAGAATAAATCCATAGTATCAAACCGCGTTGTTGCTCTCCTCGCAGCAAATATATTTTTCTAATCACATACCGGCGTATTTAGATTCTGAATTTTCTTCCAATAGACTGGTTACCAACCAAGGTTAAGTTGCCCAGTTATTCCTGATATTAACGCCTTTAAGTGTGATAGGTGTTTAAAGATGAATTCTTGTAATTTTAACTGTAGTTTTTAGCATAAGAACCACAGCATCATAGAATGAATTTAGAACATGCCACGGCAAATATATTTACTATCTACATATCCAGAAAATGGATATAATTGACGCCAGAGAATTGAGAAAAGAAACACTTAGAGAAAGGTAGAGAACAGTTGCGGAGAAATGTTGAAATATAATGTCATACAAGTTCGGAAATAATTGGTAAGTTCAGAAAATAGGTAACGACGAATGAGTTGAATTAAGGTATTGGTTAAATATAAAAATTCCATTGAACATTGAAGAATTTTAAATAATGGTGATAAACGAAACAATCTGATTAAGTGATAAAAAGACGCCATACATCTTAATTACATCAATTCTAAGTGGATTCACTTCGTCATAAAAATCGAATTTTGCATAAAAACCGTAAATGGCTTCGTTGGGATTTTAATAAAAAAAGAAACTCTCGGAATACTGGCGCCTATGAGGAAAAAACTTATCAATATTTCTCAATAATTAATTCATTTACATATTATCACACTCACTTGGTTTATATAACAACAGAAGTAGGTATCTCTGCAGATGAAACTAAAATTTACTCCCGTCTCAGTAAGAAATCTGCCAAGGTTTATAAAGTAAACTTAACTGCTTCCCTTCAAAATAATCTAGTATCAGTTATTGAATGGGTTAGGAAAGGGTTCGTAAATTTTAATGCTTCTAAAACAAAATCGCTCTCCCTTAAACACCACAGAGAAACTTACTTGCCTACCATCAGAATGGATGAGGCTAACCTAGAGAACAACACACTCCGCCTGCTTGGCCTTACTCTCAAATAATCTCAAACAGAAAGACTACATCGAATACTTAGCTGCATCTACTGTTCGGAAGTTTGGGTTAGTGTGTCGGACGCGAATGTTTTTCTCGTCAGAATCGATTTTGCACATTTATAAATTTATCTTTCCACCGTGCATTGAATACTGTTGTCGTAACTGGTTGGGTGGTCATGCTATTCATCTTGAGATTCTCGTCAAAATCCAAAAAAATGATCTGCAATATAATCAACTCGTACTTACCAGCAGGTCTTTAGCCACTTTCTCAGTGATGTCATGTGGCTTCCCTCTGTTCTTTCTACAAGTATTATAATGGCAACTGCTCAGTTCTCTTGTTCTTCGAATACATGGTTTTACTCGTGCTACTACATTGGCATCAACGTCCTATCAATTTAGTGTCAAAAGAGCTAAATGTAATCGCCTCTTTTACTATGATAGTTTCTTTCTCGCACTTTCCGTTTGTGGAACTCCCTACCGTTTCTCTGCTTCCCTGATAGCTATAATATTCAAAACTTTCATTTCAACATCAATTCCCATCTTCTATTTACTTGATTGTCCTCTCTCTTTTATATTTCTTCAACATCTCATCTCCCTTGTTTTCTTCTCACTGTAACTCCGGTGGCCTTGCTTTGCTTGAGGTGAAATTATTATAAAAAACTAATGTGATCAACGAAGTGCTTTGAAGATAAATAGAAATGGTTTAATTCAAAATTCAGTCATCACACTCGTGCTTAATTAAACATTAATCTACTCCCGTTGTTATCTTCTTTTTTCCCTTGTGGTCTACTTTCAAAATTGGACCCCCCACCAAAAAAAATAATTCATTCCCATATGAACACAAATAGTAATTCCGTACGTTTTTATTTCTGTAGAATTCAAAGTCAACCTATTTTCTTACATTCTCTGCTTCATCACTGTACTGTTGACATTTCTTCTTTATTTCGCGGATAAAATTACGCAAAGTAACTCTTTTCCTTAGTGGGCCTTAAAAATCTATTAAGAGAATATAAGGAAAAAAAGAAAAGAAAAAAATAATCAGATCATCTCTAAGCTAATTTTTAAAAGTCTCAGACCCACATGTGGGCATAAGAACATTAAACATATTTGCACCTTTGCTATCAATGGACGAGATATTTTTTCATTGATAAAATTGTTATTGGCTGTGATTCAATGAAATCTTTTAAAGTTGATTCCATCTCCGGTTTAGACCTAAAAGTTTTACCATAGAAAAATGTGCTTAATTCCTTAAAAATGATTTTCAGTCAATGCAGGAGAATATGGAGGATGTCTCAATCTTTTGTATTCAGTGTCTGTGTGGTTTTTCAACGTCATACTTGCAACATGTGGCCACGCATTAGACGGAATCGATTCACTAATGCAATTCTCATGTTTATCCAGGCGTGCATGCATTCCTGCAAGTTGATTGTAGTAAAGCTCTACACTAATGCGCTGTTTGTTGTCCAGGTAGCTGTAGTAGATAACACCAACTGCATAACAACAGACAGTTACCAAAATCATTTACTGATCCAACTTTGATATTGCGAAATGTTTTAAGTAACTCATGACATTCAATCCATTGAACTGATAGTTTACAGTTATTATAAAGGATACACTTATTACAAGTGACTATTCGGTCAGAACGGAATTATTGTGTTAGGCAGAAGGAGCCGAGTTCGAATTCCAGTTGAATTCATTGCATTTACTTACACGCAAATACCACTGGGAAAGGTATTAATCCGTCTCTTCCCTCTAATCATGGGTTAAATAACAGGATAGATTGGATTATATAACCTTGGCTGGAAACCAGTATATCGTAGAAAACAATGGCAACCTACTTAATGGCATAATCTTCTGCCCAATCAGTTATGTCTCATTCAAGAAATGATCGCTCAGTCGTGTTTCACGTATGGCATTTAATTGACTGAAAACTCTTGCGTGAGTCTGTTGTAGTGTTGACACCAAGCGTCTGAGACATTTCTCTAACACTATGACGTTGGTTTTGCTCAACATTAGCTTGCAATTGTTTGTTGTCGAGACTGCACGGCCGTCCTCTACCTTCTTTATCTTAAAGACTCTCATCAGCACGGATTTCTGGAACCACTTTCGTAATGTCTGTACATTTGTGAAACAAACTCCTAATTCTCTGTTGACATTAGCAGAAGTTTGGGGTGGGGGGACTGTGTCCAAGTTTGAACTCATGCAAGAAAAGTAACCGATCCCTGTTTAGTCATGTTCATTTTAACGTCTTCTATATGTCAACATAATTCTGTCTGTAAATAAGAAAAAATTATTAAATTGTACTTATTAATTATCGTGCATACCAAAATTCACCTAATATATACAGTGAACATTATGTTAAAATGATTTTTCAAAATACACCATTTCGAGCGGCCCGTATTTTTGTAACACCCAAATAGTATAAAGAAGATCTAGTTATATATACTTACTAATTCATTGTGATTTTGTTCTTAGTCAATTTTTTTAAATTCCGTAGCGCTCTAGCGCTGGGGGCAACAGTAGGTTGGTGTTTCCTGGATAAGATAGACTGAGGGAGACTAACACACTCCAGGCTTGTTTCGAAGTCAGAGCTTTTAATTCTAGACCGGTTGCCAACATTGGTTATACCTAATCTTTCCTACAGATTAACCATGATTTAGATGAAGAGAGTGATTTACACGTTGTTGCTATCAATACAC
This sequence comes from Ascarosepion bandense, assembly GCA_037127315.1. Classification (NCBI taxonomy): domain Eukaryota; kingdom Metazoa; phylum Mollusca; class Cephalopoda; order Sepiida; family Sepiidae; genus Ascarosepion; species Ascarosepion bandense. The sequence continues at coordinate 427,109 of JBBBDQ010001663.1, read as the reverse complement.
TTCTGTAATGGTGTTCTGGTTAGACTAATGAAAGTTGTAATGATGCAAAACAGTCACCATAATCTGTTAGTGCAATTTCAGTTTTGGAAAGTGTTTAGTTCCTTCGTAATGATTAAGTCGTTCAGCGTTTCGGATTATCGTAAAGGATTCAATTCATATCACAAGTCACTATTCAATCAGGAAATGAATCATTTGAATTTCGCAGATATTGCATTGAACACTCTTCAGAACATGAAATTCTTTAACTCTCATTGAGTTCAAGTGAAACACCTTTATTGTGTTTCTTCGCTTGACCAATTTTCCTGAGATTATCCGATATTATTAGAATGCTCTTCCCATTAGCTCAAAAATTTCTCTAGCACTTTTACAACGGTTTTCAACGATTAGGCGGATCAAATGTTGTTCGTCTACTGTAGATAAACGTTCTGCACCACTTTATGCTTCAAGACACGTATACCCACTGTCGAACTTTAGAAACCGGCGCCGTATTGTTCTATTACAATGAATATTTCAACCAATGCTGTGTTAATGTTGGCATAAAATTTAAAAGAATTGTAACCAAACTTTAAACTCGTGTAAATATCAAATGCATCTCTTCAATATTCCTGTTCAAGATGAGCTGTATGTAATATTTTAAATTACGCTGATGCAAATTTACTAAAGGGGAGAATTTAGTCATTATAAAATTGTTGTATATATTTTATGCAACTATTTTAATAATATATTAAAAACTAAAGTTTATTTTAAAATTGGACATTATTTTCCAAACCCATTAATATTTTCGTTTTGGACAAATGTAAAAGTGATCAGAGTATCAACGACGAAAAAATATAGTTTTGAGCGTTAACTTGGGAAACTGAATGCAAAATTAAACGGATGATTGAATCTTGAAACCTGGGCCTTTTATCAATAAATTAATTAGAAAAAGGTTGATTTTTAAAAAATGGGTACTGGACTTTAAAATAATTTCCTAAGCTTCTTTTTGTAGAAGACGAAACTGGTACCCTGGATAACAGTGATGCTCAAGCTATCAAAACTTATTTTCGTTCAGGTACGAAATAGCAAACAGACCGATCTGAATTTCAGAATATTACTTCATAAAAATGAACACAAAAAAGGATTTATATTCTTAGCAACAGAATGAAATTTCTAGGGCACATAAAGAGGAAAGTGAACTAGAATGTTTAACACTCACAAAACCTTTTGATGAAGGCAGAAGAGAGTAAATGCATAAGCTGTTTTACGAACTTATGTAAATGGTTTGATGTACAGTGTTTAGGAGTGATAACAAAAGTGACTCCCTACCAAGATCTACAAATAGGAAATTGGGAGATGCCATGATTACCTGACAAGACACATAAAAAAAGTTAGAACACAAATTTAAATGAATCACATAACCAATGAAAACAGTGCGAACGTGAATAACAACTTAAATAAGATATGAACAGTGCGGCGGTCTTATTAGGAACAGAGGAACAAGAAATACGATCTTAATGATTGGATTTCTATCAGAGAAAGCACTATTTTAAAAAAATATTACTTTTTTTGTAGATTATATAAAGGCATTTGATAATGTATAGACACATTTACTTAGAATGTTAAAATAATCGAGATCTTATAGAGGTTTGCAAACTGTCTGCATACGTAAAAAATACGCACAGAGAGAAAGAAAAATTAAAAAACGGTTTTAATTTTCTGGATTTGTTAAACCTGTACAGTGAAGTTACTCTATTCGACCCGGCGAGTTCCCAAAGATTTATTACCTGCGTGTGCAATAGTAATAATACGCAGATGACACTCTGTTGATGGCAAATACAGAACGTAAACTGAACAAATAGAGGAACAATCAACTATGAGATGCCTGAATATATGTTTGCCAGGAAAGAAGAAAAAATCAGAATGCAAACATCACAAAAGTAAGTATCTGGGAATTGGTTTTACACATGTAACTATTGGCATTGAAACTTAACACATATTGGAAAAATATATTCATTATAAATCTAAGCAATGTTATAAGTTGCAGGAGGGAGAAAATCCAGAACTATCCATCTTTTTGTGCAATCCCTTCACGGATCAATAGAAAAATACAGACAAATATGAATAGTTCTTAAAAAGGAAACGGAACGTACCGTGGCATCTGTGTGTAAGCAACAAAGAGGTCTTTATAGAAAAAACGAAAAAAACAACATTTATACTCAGTAAAAGAAAGAAAGATCCTTAACTTTTTATTGATAATCTTTTCACTCCAAGCAAATCAGTATTGACACTGGTACGCAAGGGACTAAATAAGAGGAGAGTGAAGGGTTACATAAGAAGAGAACGAAGAGAAAAAGGAGACGGTTAGAGAGGCTACAAATGAGGAGAGTGAAAGGTATATAAAAGAAGAGCGAAGAGAAAGAGGAACGTTACAGGGGTGTCAGAATGCGCAACAGATTGATCGGGATGCTGATGTGAAAAGAGTTCCCTGAGAGTAGAATAAAAAGGGAGAGAAAATGGTGTGTTTTAGAAAGGTTAGGAGAAGGATGAGAGGCAAAGGATTAAGAGATTGCAATTTCGGTGCATAAAGAGGAATAAAAGCTTAGAAAATGGTTTAATGAAAAGATACATCAATTTCAAGTGGTTTAAAATATTTCTCATTATGAGTTGTACAACATCTCAGAGAAGATTAATTTTAAATATTTATGTATAAAATAATTTTAATTTTTGCTAGCAAATTCTAATTCAAGTGTTTATCTATATCAGTTACTTTCCCGATTTTCAAACTTTCTTTTATCTATGATATTTGCATTCTAACAAGTCTTTCTGTGTTTTACTTTTTTGTATGTTGTTGCCTGATGTTAAAATGTTAATTTTATTATCGAACTTTATTTTAATTTTCTGTTGTTTTCGGACAATACGAGGCCCGACAGATACTCTAGTTAGAGGGTTATTAAATGTGTATGTTGTAGAATGGAAAAGAAGTGAATATTACGAGGAAATCTAGGTTAGGTAACATTTTATCTTCGACTTAAACAGATTAATAGTTTCTGGATAAGGTAACAATACTACAAGGAGTCTGTTTCCAAATGCTGCTGTTCTTCAGTCTATGTTTCTGTATAGAATTTTCTCTGGAATATGAAAGGAATGAAGATGAGTAGATTCAGATAATGTAGTGTGGTCGATCCCAGTTGTGAAGTTATGGACAAGAGGAAATATAGCAGTGGTTTCACTTTCACATCCACCACGAAAGAGGTTTTAGTTTGAAAAACAGTTGATCAGCTACAAAGAAGTGCAAACTCTGTTGATCTCTTTCAAGGCAGCAAAGGGAACACCTATCTATATGTCACTGTATATACTCCAGTTGTTATCTGTTTTACAACTTGCAATGACAGAGCAAACCAACCTATATCAGGTAATTACTGGATCGGTATAAGAAGTCGTCATTTTTTCTCATCGTTTTTAATGTTATATCGGATATCAGTCAGTCAGTGAAATGTCATACGTGATACACGCTTGGGCGATCATATCTCGAGGGAGACATGAGAGACTAGGCAGAAGATTATCACGCAGTAAGTTGTCATTACTTTCTGCGGTAGACTGGTTCACTTCTAGAGGGAAGAGACGGATTATTACCTTTCCCAAGCGTATTTGCGCCAAAATGAATGCGGAGAATTTAACTGGAATTCGAACGCGGCTCCCCGATTTCTCGTTCCGAGCCGATATCCACTGCGCCACAACGCACGTTCGATATAGACGTTTCTTATATACGGGTTGCAATTAAGATATTTCTCTTTACTTCGCTTAAGTTATAGTAAATTTTCAAAACCATTATCATATTAGAAGGGATCTTGTAGATATGTCGTAGTTTTCATACATAGAAAGGTAACTCCAAAATTAACAGCGCCTTCGCCATAACTTTTTGGTATGTTGTTTTTTAGCCATTATCAACGTCGATTTTAATATATATTTTATATTTTAAAACAAAATGTATAGTGTTGTTTATGAAAGTATCTGTAGATAAGGCAATGTTTTATTTCTCATACTGTCCGCACTTTGTAACCGTGTTGATTGTAAATGATATTAACTGTTAGGTTTTTTTATATTACTTTTTTTAATCATATCACCCCGAGCAAGGCGGTAATGCCACTGATGTGCAGGGGGCTACATAAGTGTAAAAAGATTAAGTAGAAGAGAGTGAAGAAGAAGACGAACCAGTTAGAAAGGAGCAAGAGAAAGATGTGAATACAGGTGTGATGACAGTTGCAAAGGTGGAGAGAAAGGAAAGGATATACAGGGTTGTGAAAGAACTAGAATCAAGTGCTTAATAGATGAGTATTGACATTGCATTTAAATTCCTGGCGGTTGAAGCCGTCAGGAAAGCAAGAATATGGAAGCGAGTTTCATAGGCGGAATCTGAGAGAGAAGCAGCTTCCGTTATTTTTATTCTGCTCCATTTTTGTTCGAATTTATTTTTTTTTTTGCTCATGCGTGCTTATAGTTGATATTACGTTGGACACATGATTCAAGTTTGAGGTTGACCAAGCAATTTTTTTACGCTCTGAATAGAATCAAAAGCAATGAACCGATTTCTCTAGTCGGAAGTTCTATCAGGGTCTGCATTTCACCGGAAGTTTTTGTCACAATTCGGTGACAGTGAACAACAACATAGAAATATGTAAAACTGTATCGAGAAGTTTAATAATGGCTGAACAAGCAACACACACTATAAAGAACTAGAACTTCTGCCTGAAAAGAAGTTTCAACAAGTTCAAGAGATGATAATAGCGAAGCAGCGAGTTATCATCGATGAGGTAGTAAGTTCAGTACAGATTCAAATTTGCTCTTTTTTTAATATTAGTTCATACAGATAGTTGAGTGGCTGTTTACACGGTAAAAGCAGCAAGAAAAATAGCATGATCAAGTTGAATTCTTCGATAGCATGACCAAAATATTACCAACTAAAAGTACGAACAGAAGGTTTTGTGACAAACCTATGTTGTGACAAAAATGAAGATGACTTTTGGCAGGTGCTCTAATTTTTAAGACAACTTTTATTATTTAAATTTAACACACTTCCAAAACGAAATTGAGAAAACTGACAAAGAGTCTACATATCCGAGAGATTTTTTGCAGTATCGTAGCCATTACAAACGGCGATTTCAATATATATTTTCATTCTTAAATTAAAAGTATTGTTTCTTTTTATGAAACTATCTATAGTTAATGTAATGTTTTATTTCCAAAATAATGTCAGCATTTTGTAGCCCTTTTCATTGTCAATGAGATTAACTGTTAGCATTTTTTATTAAGAGTGCTTCCATTATTTTTTAATCTGATTTTTACATTTTTTCAATTCTCTAAACGTTATTTATATATGAAGCTATTTTCAATCAAGTGTAGGGTGTAATGATGAACATTTGAACAGTATTTACTCGCTATATGTTCAGATAAGGAAACACTTGTACGAAAACTAAAAGTATAGAGATAGTGTATTAAAAGTACTTTAAAATTTTGGAGGTGCATTCCTTACACTAAACAAGAACAAAAATCTTTGTAAAGAAATATGAGCAAATCCTTCGATTTTGAGCTATTAAGTTTAAATAAAGTGTATGGTAGATGGCGCTCTGTTGCCATGTAAACTACGTTACATAACTATTTGTCTACCATCAACGTTTAATGTATGCAGTAGTTAACTAACTGTGAAGTATTCCGTTTAACTATGGCGGAATATTCATATGGTGAGTAAACAGATAGGATCTTTACGTCCGGTTGTACGAATTGTAATAGATGCAAGGCTGTGACAGCTATGCCATATTGCGTTGGTAGACCTAACGCTCTTGAGTCATTCAAACTTTGGATCTGGTTATTGTCGGGTTGTCGAAACAGAACACCACAAGCTATGGACCACGGACGTAAATATTTACGCATATGATTGTCTAATGGTATCCGTAACAGTTATTATGTTTAAGGTTATCGTCACATTTACATTATATATAGCTCAATCCTAGGATATGAAGCACTGTTTTCAACAAATCACTGATGCTATTATTTGATTGTATTATCTCTCCAGTAATTCAGCACTATGCGTGTAATTGCGTATATATATATATATATATATATATATATATATATATATATATTGTCATCCGCAGACAGATCTGTTTCGCTGTATCACAGTTCATCAATATGGTTAGACTTGGTTTAACCCAGGATTAACCCTGGATTGAAACCCGACCAAATTGGCGTCAGTCGGCGCTCCTACCTCTGGGCTATGGGCGTTCGGTGGAAGAAGGCAGACCTTTTAGCGCGTATATTATCATTATACGCACCCAATAGCCAGAGTTCTCTAATTCATTTTACTGAATGAGTAGTGCGTACATACCATAGTAGCTACTGTTTTTTCAAAATCTCCCATTCTTCCAGAGTGCTCAATCAGGGTGTGAGAGCGTAAATATAATTATTGACCCAGTACACAGTTGTATTTAAAGGTGATCATTACATATATAATGCAAAGTTTTTAAATATTTTCATTTTGAATTCAACCAATTACTCAACCTTGGTTTCAACATTTCGGTATCTTCAGGCAATTTATATTAATTGATTTTTCAACTTTTTTAGAACGCATAAGAGCAGCATTCATAACGCATAATTTGAAATTTAGATTAAAATAAGGAACTAGTCAAGAAGTTATCTGAATTTTTATTATATTCTTTAATTATATTTTCTGAGGTGTTTACATCCAGACATTACTTCGGACCGTTCATTTAGCAAGCTTTCTCGTTCTGTAAATTATACTGTGATTAACGAGTCTTTTTGGCACAGTTTGTAGACATCACCACCGTTGGAAAGTCTCACCTTTTTTAGTATGCTCCAAATTACATAAGGTTCATTGCCGTATTTTATTTTAATTTCCACACGTGTTTGGCTAATTCGGAATAATTTCTAAGGCTTTCCATCTTAAATGTAGACTTGTGATTATACCACCGTTTTTTAACATTTCCTTCAGTACACCCTATATATATCTTTCTCTATCGGTATCTTGTGCTTCAGATATGCACATAAGTCTTACTGTTTTAAAAACGCTATCAAGTGGGCATTTGATATTGACTCTTCAGTTACATTTTTCATTCACGATATTATATTGCACATATTTTTTAAATTATTGGCCTTTTTCATCTTCATGTATTTTTTCAAATTGCAAGTGCAGATTTACATGGCGTATTTTACTCAATTCGATATTTGTTAGAGGGATATATTGATAAGTGGGAATATTCGGAAATGTAGCATTTGCTTATCTATTAATATTTGGACCCTGTCATTTATATCTAGTTTGACTCTGATGTTTTTTGCTTTGTCATATATATTTTCAGTGTAAAATTTTGATGCCATTTGGTGACAGGTAATTTATTTTCATGTAACCCTTCGGGCTCATTCATAAATGTTCCTGGATTTGTCGCTTTTAATAAGGATTTTTTAATTGTTTCTTATAATTCTTTTTACTTCGGAAAACTTTACCAACCCTTTTATATTTTATTTGTATTAAACAAATAATATCTTTTAAAAATTATCTAGCTCTTCAGTAGCAGATGGGTAGTTCCTGGTTTTAAATTTAAATTAAAATTTTACAAGTGTTCATTGCCTATGCTTAATTTTGTGAGATAAATAAGGCATTCGATCTAATTTTTGTAAGGAAATGTTCAATTCTATGTAATAAGTTTATCACGTGTTCATGCCTGTTAAGGATAAGGACGCTTTTAAGCGAATATGTTAAAGTTCTGCATTGCAGTTTCCACCACAGATATTTATCTATTGTCGAAAAGCCAGTAAAAGCCTGAATTAGGTTTTTGAATCCCTCATAAAATATACTGATGACAAAAGAGTTCACTTGTAAAAGAAGAGAAAATTATTAACCTGTCATTTTATCAAGGACTTGTTGGTTTTGGAATATTCAATCATTTTATTTTTAAAGATTTAGTGTCTGATTGTTACCAAAAAATAGTGCGTCTACATAAGCAAACTAACATTTGTTGGTCTAATTACGACTTCAGACGTTTTTTTTTTTTACGATTTTACTTTTAAAATGTTTCTATCAGTCAATATATATACAGAAAATAAATGAAAAAATATTTTTGCACAAATCTGAAGCATTTCTATATAATAAAAGCTAACTAAGAAGTAAGGTAATTTTCCAGATTCAGCGCTCTCAAATTAGATAAAAAAGATGTTTGGTGTCTCGAGACAAATTATTTTTTTCTCCAATGTTATTGTATACCAAACTTGTTGTCTATAGCGTATAGCGGATAGTGCATCGCATTAGGAAAACATTAATTTGTGCGCCTTTCTTTTTATAACTAATGTGCTTAATATTTTAAATCGTGCTCGTGATAATTAGATGTATCCTTTATGTCGAATTTCTAATGTATAATTTTGTCTAACAACTAAACAACTGTTCGTTTTATCATCATTATTGAATACGATGTAAAAATCCGTCCAGCAATTTTCGACTAACCTCATGATAAATCTGTGAACTATTTCTAATCAATGCGATTTTGGATTTATGAAGAAAATCTCTAGTTTGGGCAAGTTGAATATGATTGGTTCAAGTCAAGAAGGCCGGTACTCAGTTCTTGGCCAAGCTATTATTTGGTGTATTATTTAATAAAATGATGAAAGAACATCAGATGGACACTGATGGCCCGACACTGACAAGTGAGACATTAAGATAATTGATAAATCACAAGAAGGATATGAGACATGATCTATTAAAAGCATGAACATTTGCGATGTTCCTCAGGTTAGAGATTCATTCAATTATCTGTACTTTATACACTGGTTTTTCTTTAGGCGTGAGAAAAAAAGGGTGACTCCCCTGTGACTTCTAACCGGAGATCAATGTTAAATGTTAATAATGGAAACAACATCTGGGCATTGGTCCCTACAGAAAAGAAGAGGCTAATGATATAATAATTGGTTATTCCGATTGCCGCCGCCATTTTGTCTAAGTAGACGGGCATTATCGCATACCTGATATGAAATTCATTTCAGGCATTTTCCGATGAGAGCATATTCTTCTCAATATTAACGGTATTATTTCCCGAAAAGGAAGTGCATGCTCATCAAAGACATATACAATTCCTGAAATGTGTATTTCAGTGAAAAACAACAATAGACTAGTTTTGGGAAGTTGATCGGATAAAAATTTATAAAATGAATCTCATAATTCTCTTGTCATTTCAGAAGTCAAATAAAGAAATTTTATATATAGAAATACATGTAAGTGTTATTTGTAAATGTTGCTTACTGAGCAGCGTTTATAAACGTGGGTCTTTTGGAAGACAAGTGGGTCTGAGTTTATATTAAAAAAGACCTGGAGTTGATCCAAGTAAAATAGAAATTATCTTTGAAATTATATTATTTTCATGTCTTGACTGAGTAAGCAGTTGCTCCCATTATGGCAGTAGAATTTTGTTCTACTGAAAGCGAACAAAGTATTGATTGGGAGAATTGAAAGGGAAGTATTGATTGGATGATTGAAAGTAAAATCCTCCCATCTCTTGCACTTTTTAAAGATTGTTCTAGTTCTTGCATGGCTTTTCCACCAACGGGTTGGATTGAGGCGGGATCTTCCGTTGCCACCGATGTAGTCACAAAGAAACGAAATTCATCTCAGTTTGAAAAGGGAAGAGAATTCGCCCTAGAACCTGAACCAAGGCTTCGAAGTTCAACTCGACAAGTTGATCAACAGACACCAACAGCGGTGTTTATAAGTAGTCAGAATTCATATTATCTTCGAAATTTTGTCATAATAAATAAAATGTATGCCATTTTATATAGAATGTTTATTCATATTTATGTGGGTCTGGAATTTGTTTGACACCAAAAATGGGATGAAAAATAGAATAACTGCTACAATAAGGTTCTGGGATAATAACGAGGTGATTTAGAATTTTGCTGAAGTATAGGAAAGTATAGGAAATCTTTCTCGACCAGGGGACTGCATGTTATATGTCTCATCATAAATCGGGCCGCACTATTTGTAAGTTTCAAGGTTATGCAATTCAAACATTGTTAAGACTAAAGAACATATGCGTAAGACTTTACTTTAAAATTGAATGAAAAAAGAAGAGATTTAGGTCTATAACTGAGGCAAGGCTTCGTTAAGGTGATCGATAGGCACAAGCAGTGGTGTAGTTATTAATTAGAAGTTATATTCTCTACAATATTTTGTCTTATAACAAAACTCATCTTCCGAATTTTGATGAACGTGGAGCAGTATCAAGCAACAAATAATACAAAAATAGTGTGGAATCGTTAAAAACACTAGAAGAAAGAACGCGATTTTTATGTTCAGAATCTTACCAGAAACAATTATGCAAATGCCGAAGGAACTACTTTACAGACTACGAAAAGACGTTTGCAAATGTTCGCCACAAAGACTTGTTAGACATGAAAAACAACTTCGATACATTCGGAAAATATATAATCAAGAACTTATATTGATAGCAAATAGTTTCATACGACCAGGAAAATTATTCGTTGCATTCACTTACGAGAAAATACTCTTGGGAAATGTATTAATCAGTCTCTTCTTCCTCCACTATTGGTTACATAGGATGACAAACCGGGTTCTATAGCATTGGTTGGCAATCAGTCTACTGCAGAAAGCAATGACAACCTACTGCGAAAAAATTATATTCCGATTCATTCATGCTCATTTCAAAACATGATCGCCTATCATGTAGTATCACGTAGAACACGTAACTGAATGAAATAAAATGCATTTTCTGTTACATGGAATATATATGTCTACTTATGTTCGTCTAGAAATCTTTTGGTGTCAATAATGGAGCAAAATGAAGAAATTTTAGTGAAACTTTGTTCTACATCACAGCTCGAGAATAAAGAAAGACAATCCACTTAAAATCTTATATTGTGAATTCTAACATTCTATATATCCAGATCCTATCATACGAAGGTGTGTTTCCCTCAAGTTTCTATCCTTGGTCTTACGCTTTCTTTTATTTTTATCAAGGATATCTCTGGTGAAATCAGACCCAAAGTAGACATCTACGCTGACGACACCACCAGTTACTCCCGCCACACTAAAGCTAACAAAAAAAACCTTGCTGCTGCTGTCGCACAGAACATCTAGTCAGTGGTGAACTAGGGTAAGAAATGGCACATAAATTTAATGCTTGCAAAACGAAGCTGCTATCCCCATAGACAATCTTACATACGTGCCATCAGTATGGGTCACGCTAGTCTCTTTAAGAACAGTACTCTGTGCCTCCATGGCCTCACTCTCCCCGCTGAACTTAAGAGGAACGACTTCATTGAATTAATAGCTAAATCTACTGCTAAGAAAGTCGGCTCCCTTCTTCGAGCAAGGACATTTTTCTCTTTTGAATCCATCATGAACACTTGTAAATTTAGCATCCCCTTGAAATACTGTTGTCATATCCGTTCGGGCGCCCCTGCGGTTCAATATGAGGTTCTCGACAAAATCAAAAGAAGAATCTGCAATGTAATCGTCATGACATGGCGGCCCGACCGACTCCAGTCTTTCTGTCAATGACGAAATGTGTCTTCCTCCTGTCTCTTATACATATATTTTCACGGATTATGCTCAGAAGAGCTTAGCTCCTTGGTACCCCGAACACGCAAATTTACTCAAGCTACTAGACGATCAACAAGGTCCCACCCTTTTAATGTAAAAACAGTCAAATGTAATCACAATTTCTACTCTACTTAACTTCTATTCTTGCACTCCCCGCCTGTGGAACTCCGTATTCTTGTTTCTTTGATAGCTACAATCTCCAAAAGTTAAAATGCAACGCCACGCGTCATATCTTATCACCTTGATTCCCACCCTTCTTCTCATTTTACACTTCCCTCTTTTCACACCTATGTAACTGTCCTTCTCCTACCCATTCTCTAACACCAACTGTGACCTGTTCTCCTCCTTTTCTTCACTCTCCTATTATGCAACCCCGTTCGCACTAGTAGAAGTTCTACCTTGCTTGGGGTGAGACGATTAAACAATTATGAAATAAACAACAACAAAAATGTTTTGGTGTGGAACCTAATCAGATATCAAATTTTGCCTATTCGCATTCATTAATTAGGCAAATGTTTGCAAAATATTTTTTTGATAATATTCAAACTTGCAAAGTGGTTCAATTTTTTTATACTAAATATGTTTATTTATTAGAAATATTATCATATTACTGAGAGAGCGACTCTTGTTTCTATAACTACAAAGCAATAGACGTATTAGATTTTGTCTTAAAATAATGCTGAATATTTTAGCTCTTTTTTCTCATTTCACCACAAACAAGGTAAGAAAGATGCTTCTTCTATTTGCCTTGTCCTTTCAGGAAGTATGCGATCATGTCCTTCAGTATCTACCTATCCCTGGTGGCTCTTAGAACGCTTTCTTCTGTAACATCTCGCAGCCCCCGTTCTGTCATCCATCTGCTCAGGCACTTCAAATATGTTATCCGCTGCTTTCCTCTGTCTACGTTTTCCTCCATCTGGCCTGTTATTATCAGGTACTCTAAGCTCTCCTTCCTCATTGTACTCCCATGAACTTCGGTTGCCTCTTCCTGATGGTCAATATTAATTTGCCTTCCGTTTCAATTTTTTTCAACACCTCACCATTGCTCACATGTTTGGTCCATGATATTTGCATCATTTTTCTGTAGAACCACGCTTCAGCTGCTTCAAGTTTTTTCTTCTTCTTTGTTGAAAGTTTCCAACATTTACTGCCATATTGAAGAACTGACATCACACAGCAATCTAGTATTCTCTTCTTTGTTTCTAACTAAAGTTTCCTGTGTCTGAATACTTTAATCAGATTCTGGAACGCGTTCTTCGCTATTCCAATTCGCCTTTGGATTTCTGTGTCGCACTTTCCGTCTTCTGTTAGAACACTTCCCAGGTTTTTAAATTTTTGTACCTGTTTCATTTTAATATTCCCCACCTGTATTTGGCATGTTTGGTGTTTTGTTTTTTTTGTTGATGACCATGCATTCGGTTTCCTTGCAGTTTATTTGTAATCCTTTTTGTCACTCTCTTCAGCTACATTCTATCGGAGGAGTTGTAGTTTTCTTTCCGTGTCTGCAATTGGCACTGTATTGTTTAGGTAAGTTATGTTGTTCAAACGGTGGCCTGTAATGAAAATCCTGGCATAACATCTAGGGTCTTCAAATTATTCTCGGTGTACAAGTTAGATATATCCGGTGAAAAGACACATCATTGTCTTAAGTCTTTTTCTATCTTAGTAAATCTGCTGAAATCGTTACCTGTCTGTATGCAGGCAGTTTGCTGCCAGTAGGGATCCGTAATTACCCTAATGTCTTTCCCAAAGATGTCAAGGCTACTGAGCATCTCCATCATTTCTTTGTGGTGTATTTTCTCGAACGCTTTCGCATAATCGATAAAACAAAGGTAAAAGTCGTTCTTCATTTGTATTGCCCTTTCAGAGAGAATCTTAATCATAAATATGACATTCCTTGTTCCAGTGTCTTTGACGAACCCACTGTTCTTGTCCTATCACTGGCCTGATTCTGCTTCTTGGTCTATTCATCAGTATTCGGACGATCATTTTTGTAATATGACTCATTCAGATGATATTTCGGTGTAGTTCGCATTCGTTTGCATCTGGTTTTTAGGCAGTGATCTGAAAATAGACTTGTATAGGTCGTCTAGTATTATACCAATATTACTAATTTCATGAAAACTATTTGTATAGAACGTACAGTTACATGTGGTACTTCAAACTGTATCTACGACACTTACGTTAGTACTTCAGAAACATTGTTATTATTTTTTTAAACTGCTGAAATAACAAAAATTCCATGTATACCAATTCATGGTATACACAAATCATTCAAGATCCCAACCAAAAATAAATAAATATGATGAGAACTATTTACATGTAGCGGTGGAACAAAAATTTAATATTAACAACTCAAGGTCCCACTGCCTCTCTGTGTGTGTCTAAATAAATACGATTGCCAATTACCACTCAGCTTTCGATGAAAACACAATTGATCTCTACAGATCCATTATTGAATATGCTTTTTGCTCAGCCGTATAATCGCCGACTGATGCCAATTCGGTCAGGTTTCAATCCTGTCTAGAAGCTATCGGATGTCTAACCATACTGATGAACTGTGATACAGCGAAATAGATCTGTTTACGGATGAATATTTACGTACTCACAATCCGATTGAGCACTATAGAGGAATGGTAGACTGTGAAAAACTATAGCTACTTAAGCATCTACGCATCTTTTCTTCAGTAATGAATTTGAACACTCTCAACTACCGGTGTATGTTTACATTGTATATAACAGGCTAAAGTCCGCCTTCCTCTACCGAGCGCATATAGCTCAGTGGTAGAATTTCAAAGCAATAGGATATCTAACCGTACAGATGAGCTGTGATACAGTGAAAGAATGACTATATATATATATATATATATTGTCTTAGTAAGTAAAATATATTTCTTGTTTCATGGAATTTTAACTTCTTACGAAACGAAGAGGAGTTTTAAAACAAACCGGCCTAGAGTGCTCAAACTCTAATTCTAATTTTACAATTCTTCAAGTAATTTTTCAGTTTTACCAGACTCTTAAAAATCTTTCTAAGTTTCCTGAAAGGGAATAGCATGACTGTCATTTTATGTTCAATAACTTCCTCTGGCGAAGTGGATATATGTATCTATATATCCAATTTATTTATACAAAAATTTACATGCACGCACACACACATACACACACACATGTGTGTATATATTTATAAAATATATGAACTATTTCACAAAAAATGTGGTGTATATCAATGCTCGAGTTATAATAACAGACCTATATTATAATAAATATACATCGGGTAAATCACCAATAGCGTAAATCTGATATTCAAGCACGGCGAAATTGGCAGGTGTGAATCTTTATCAATATTTCTTTAAAGCTGTATAAGTATATAAACATTTAACTTAGAATATGCTTTCTTAGGGATAGTTTTCTACAACACTGTAAGTTTCTACATAACAAAAGCACTAACAGAAGAATGGTTTAATCTGATTTCGACCGAATTAAATCTGTACGTTTTAGAGAAGAGTATTTATTTTCGAAGTTCGTTGACAGGCGATGTATAATCTCAAAGAGAAAAGCGTTCTAAATAACAGAACCCACATCAATTGAATATTTTCAACACAGTAACAACTAACATTCTTATGAAATTTTGACATTTTCAGTGGTTGATTTTGTTAAACAGTATATCAAATTCTAATAGTTATTTAATGCTGACATCTAAATATTTTAATTAATTATATGGTTTCAATTAAATATATTTTACACACAGTTGTATTGCCTTACGCTAGAGATAAGATGTATAGGTGGGGATTTTGCTATAAAATTTATCATAGATAAACTCTACTATAAAAAGTATTGCTGGTAATTCTACGAAAATATGTAGTGTTCGTAATCTTTTTACGTAAAAATATAGTGTTTGTATTTCTTACTATAAAATGTATACATTTGTTTATGTGTTTAATATTGATTAGTAGGTGTTACAACCTGGGTTTTTCAGACATGATAACAGCAAAAATTAAGAGGTTGATTTAAGCTTCTCAGATGCTCTAGGCTCTCTGTCAAAGAGCTTGGGCTCAAATGCAGATTATCGTCCTACCTAAGACTAGCTATCATAATAGAATAACTATGCACGTTGAAAATTACTTCGAACAATACCTTAGAAAATAATAAATAATGAAAAAGTCTTGAGTAGTTTATTTCCTATGTAAAGTTTTTTTATAGAAATATTTAATAAATGTCAACCGACATTAGCACTGGTTGCTCGGTCAATAAATGCCAAATGTTTCCTCACAAGGAAACGTCAAATATTATTATTAGTCAATAGATTTATCATGCTGTAGGCGATAATGGTCATAACGCGTGCAGTTTGACAATGAGTCAATTTACTCAACCTCCATCAGTGCACGAATTCCATATGTCGATAATGAAATATGTTCAGGTTTTCTAAGTCGGTAATACAAATTAATTACAAATATATATATATATATATATATATATATATATATATATATATATATATATATATATATATTACAAATAAAGCATAAAGCCTAATAGGATATATATACAATTGAAACCAAAATGAATTTCTTTACCAAAAAATTATTTTTTCTACAGTTTGCTAAATATACACATATTTTTTTAGAACGAAGAAAATACTTTTCATTTGGGACCAATAATATAATTATTTTTAAACAATCCAAAACATTTCCTGGTTTATATTATTTGCTCCATTTTAAAGAATCTATAATAGTTATGTTTGTGAAGACATTATGTCCAAAATAAATGGAATTAGCTTAGACGTTAGCTATATACATAAAAAAGATATATATATATATATATATATATATATATATATATATACATACATATATATATATATATATATATATATATATATATAAAGTTCTCAAAAGGTTTTCAAGTTTCAAAAACTTATCATCGAAAATATCTTAGATAATTTCTAAGAAAAACACTCGTATCAGAAAAATAAAGATTAGTGTAAGAAAATGAATAAAAACTGGGAAACTAGACTGGGTCTTCTGAAAGCAATGACAACCTACTGCGGGACAATCTTCTGCCTAGTCAGTCATGTTTCTTTTGAGACATAATCGCCCAAAGCGTATGTCAGGTAATCTACTTGACTGAATTCTGTCTTATCATCATAGAGAAATCGCTAAGAAACAAGGGAATTTCTTTCTTTAGAATTGACGTCTTAAAGACCTTTAATCTAATTGTTAGTTACCTGCAATATCACAAAGGAACATAACAATTCTCAAGAAAAGGCAGCTCTTAACCTGACTGAAATATGCTAATGATGTCCCTCAGCATGATAATGCACAGTGGTCTATAGAATTTTGGCAAGCGTTTAGGGAAAGACTGCAGATTCATTTAGTTAAGGGCTTTTATAATTCAATGAGAATCACATCATCAGGGAATCTAATGAAGGAGGAAGAAAAACCCGAATGAATAAGAATATCAGATGTTTTGGGAAAAAACCCTAATATAACGGTGAAACTTTTTCGGAATATTCATTATGCGTGGAGCCTGAAAAACATGTCGAAGACATTCCCTCTTCAAACAGTGGCGCTGAATAATCCCAAATAAAAACATTTTCTAGCAAATGAAAGTAACCACATCACTTGAGGTTTTTCAACATCAGTAATAACGAAGAAAAGGATATCACATGGTACTCGAAAAGAAAATACCGGCGTAATCAATAAACTGATTTTCCACACTATTTTAAATAACATTTCAAGAAGGCCCCGGCCACAGACATACGAACTGCTAAAAAGAGCGATATCAGTTACGGCACTTGAAAATCATGTTCTACGTAAAAGAGTATGATTTTAAATTTACAACCTAAATCAGCATTCTGATCCAATGTACCCCGAAAGTTGCCTTATAGAAAACTGCTTATGTTAAAATTAGCATTGCTATTACACAACGGCCTAAACGTTGAGATAGCTAAACTAATATCGTGAGAAATAGTCATCATGTAAATAATGTAAATATTTGTTATTCCTCCTCCCAGAAATTGAGACACAAGAGATATTCTTAAAAATATTATCTATACAAGCGATTCCTGAAATATTCCGCCATTAACATGAACTGATTGTAAAAAAATATGTTTAATTTGATTTTATATTTATATTGTTTATTTTTTCTATTATTATATTCTTTACATTGGTTGTCCTCATTCTTCTTGCCATGTTTACGACGTTTCGGTTGTTGTACGCTCCGGCCTTCTTTGTTGTTAGTAATTTTAAACCGAAAACTTTATTTTGAATACTGGGGTATATAACTCTCATTCCATCTGCGACGCCACTCCCGGATTCCTTGCAGTTGACTCCCTTTAACTCAATGAGAGCTATATACACCAGTAATCAAATTAAAAGGTTTGGTTCGAAATTACTTGCAGCTGAAGAAGGCCAGAGCGTACAACGAAAAGGTTTAAAAGTAGCTCTAGTCACAGAAGGTTTACCTTCATGTTCTTACAATGTTTAACATTCTTGTCAGAACTTCTAATATCACAGTGTATGATAGTTACTAACAAAAGTGTTATAAACAGAAAGAAACGATATCAATGAAACCGATCAGAATATATACCCTAGACACAGTAAAAACTAAATGTAAACAAACTAAGTCTCAAAGGAGGAAACGCTTCAGACGAGACCTTATTTTACTCGTAAAAGTCCTCCCCAAGATGGTTCTTGATATGTACAAATTTATATATTGTTATCCCTTTTATATATATATATATATATATATATATATATATATATATATATATATGTGTGTGTGTGTGTGTGTGTGTGTGTGTGTATGTGTGTGTGATAGTAAGAGAGAGAGAATGTGTATGTACTGGCATGCTGGATTGTAATGGTGACTGGAAACGAGATATCAACCAGCTGAGGTCAAATCTATGATTTCTCCCCAATTCCAGCTATTGTTTACTGACCCGACTGGGCAACCAATCTAGGAGGTGAATGAAAATATGTACCTGGTAATATTAGACAAGGTATTAATACATGTAATACAAGTCTGACGCTATGAGTCAGCGTTAACACATTGTAGATTAAGTTGAGAAATACGCGTATTAAATATTTTGATTAGATTTTGGCAAAAAAGGAAAAAAATATACATATTTCTGCCTCATATATATATATATATATATATATATATATGAAGAAAAAAAGAAACGAATCTCATATACGTATTTTCTTTTTGTTAAAGTTTTGTCAGAGATCTAGAGAGAGAAATGAAAACCTTGTCGCATTCAGTTTCATATATGCCAATTATATATATATAACTCAACACAAGTTTGAAAAAAATTTCCACCTCAAATTTCTGAAACAAAACAAAACAATTTAAAATAAAGATAATCGTTTCCAACTATACATCTGTTGAACCAGATTCAACATTGACTCAAAAAACCAAAACCTTTCTCTACAAAAAATAGTCTACCTCTTTTCCAGAAAGAAAAAGTTCTAAAAGTGAAAAAAGTCCTTATATATATATATATATATATATATATAAGGAATGTTTTATATTTTATAAATCTATTTTCATGTATTCCTATATTTTTTACGTTATCGCAAGTTTCATCAACGAATCAATAAAATTAAAATTTCCTCCAGAGAAAAAAATGCCTACCTTACTTTACTAGAAACAAAACAATTCTAAATGATAAAAAATCTTTTACAAATATATATATATATACGGATCGCTAATTTCAATAAAATATAGAAAGCAATTTCTCTTAAATAATAGCTTCCCTCATCTACTCAGAAACAAAGCAATTTTAAAAGCTATATACTGCACCAGACACAACATCTCAAAATAACAAAACCTTTTTCTCAAGAGAAAAACATCATCTTTCCAGAACTCAGAAATATCTAAAGGATAAAGACTTATTTCCATTTATACATATGCTTTACCATTTTCAACAACTATTCGAAATAACGTAAACTTTGCCTGAAAAAGCAAGCAGTCATCCCAGCTGGCTAGAACAAGGTAAATTCTAAACAA